>BJBW01004230.1:0-18104 GCA_004320125.1 Scolopax mira
ATTCCAGTCCTGGGTCAGGATGTTCCCAAATCCCACCACAGACATGCTTGACAGTCCAAGGACCAGCCCCAACATTTCTCAGCCTGTCTTCCCAGGAGAGGTGTTTCAGCTCTCTGATCATCTTTGTGGCCCTCCACTGGACCCATTTTGACAGGTCCATATCCTTCTTGTGTTGAGGACTCCAGAGTCAGATGCATCACCCTAGGTGGGGTATCACCAGAGCAGAGCAGAGGGGCAGAATCACCTCCCTTGACTTGCTGGCCACAGTTCTTTTGATGCAGCCCAGGATGTGTGTGGCTTTCAGGCTGCCAGCATGCATTACTAACTCATTTTGAGCTTCTCATCCACAAACACTCCCAAGTCTTTCTCACGGCTGCTCTCCAGCAATGCACTGCCCAACCTGTATTTATGCATGGACTTCCCGTGACCCAGGTGAGGGACCTTGCACTTGGCTTGGTTGAGATTCATGAAATTCACACGAGCCCACTTCTTAAGCCTGTTCAGGTCCCTCTAGATGACATCCCTTTCCTCCAGTGTGTCAATTGCTCCACACAGTTTGGTGTAGTTGGCAAACTTGCTGAGGGTGGCCTCTATCCCACTGTCCATGTCTCCGACAAAGATGTCAAAAAATAAAAAAGATGTCAGAGATGTCTTCAAAGTTTTGAAGGGCACTGGTCTTAGTACTGACTGACCACTGAGGAACACCATTCATCACTGTCTTCCACTTGGGCATCGAGCCATTGACCGCAACCCTTTTAGTGTGGTTATCTAGCCAATTCCTGATCCACTGAGTGGTCCATCCATTAAATCCTTTTTGGAATAGCAGCAAAGAACTACTTATAGAACTGCAGGGATCATTACAAATGGTGAATAATTTCACTTGAAATATCTGTGAATAGGTGACCTAAAATACCATACATATAAAATTTTAATTGCACCTGAAACTTTTTTTTAGTGGAAAAAGTATATGTTCAAATGTATAATTCACTCATTTAATTGCCTATATTTCCCTTTAGACATATTTATTTATAATACTTCCACTGTCTCAAGGAATATATCACTGATACTATGCTTATTGCCTTCTAGCATGATACCCTGTTTTTGTTATAGTCTCCTGAGGGGACAAGAAAGATGTCTTTGATGTCAGCTTCAGTGATTCCACAGTATCAAAGGCAAGAAAAATTAATGATAACAGTGAAAGAAACTGCAAAACACAGTCCTAGAGACCTGAATTTCACATTCTCTAAGCACATGCCTTACAGGATCGCCTCTCTGAATACCATTGCTAGTTAAAAAATAACTTGATAGTTTACTTCTTTTATGTAGCAAGAAATATAACCTTTTATGCTGGCTGTGTTTCTAATGGGCAGCCTTTGAGCAACTGAGAACCTAGTGGGAGATATTCACAGGACAAATTTACAATTTAACTAGATGAAATACTCAGAAGAAGAGTTCTTACTTGGATTTAAAGTATTTCCAAAAAATTACCTGGTAATTTAGCATCATCTTTTTAAGTGACAAAACTGTTTAAGCTTTTGCCCCCAATTTCAACTAAATGGAGTCAAAGAGTTTCGAAGTAAGAAAACATTATAGGTTTTCTTTTTGGTATAAGCATAAAATGGTTTCACAGATGACATTATGATTAAAAAAAAAGTTATTTGTATAAAATTATGAGTGAAGACATAATTTAAAATACTGTCAAAAGTTCTGTAAAGTTTCAATCAATATCTGTACTGATGGGAAAAATAACTACATTCGATGTTCTAAAAACCATAGTAGTTAACCCAAAGAAAGTTAAATACCTTGCAGTTCCATATTTGTTGGAGTTTTCTAATATGAATGAGTTTTGTCTTGTGGCACACAGTCTAGCATGTGTTACCCTGTTTGAAAGCAAGTTGCTTACATAGACTGTAGTTTAGAATATATAGCACATATGAGCTCAGCTTAAAACAACAAGGAAGTTTAAAATAACACCAATGTCTAAAAGTTAACTGTAGTGATTAGGTGCCTGTCCAGGTTCCTGACTTCTACAGTCAAAGTCTGGGTACACTTTTCAGCCCACACTGACTTGTGGGCTTGTGACATATTTCTTCTTGGTCTTCATTTGCTTGCAGCAAAAGCTATTAGGAAGAGTTCATTTCAGTTGCTAATTATCAACAGTTGTCAGTGCTTTAATTGTTTGACTTACAGACATATGGGATAATGGCATTTCTGATTTAATGTCTCTTTGCCTGCTTTGTGAAACAACTCTCCAAGTCTTGCTGAACCCATTAGTGTTTAGCCAGCATGCTTGGCATTTATCCTGCTTGATGATGAACAACAGGGAAGAGCTCTCTGTTTTGTGATGAAATCCTACAAAGTGAATTTGAATAGAAAATAATGCAGTTGCAGTGCTTTCAAAGAGAAGTAAACAAAAAATGAAGAAAGGCCTGGAGACTGCTTTTGAAAGTCTTTGAAGAAGAGTATTATTGTTGTCTTGCAAAGTGTAAGGAAGAAGACAGAAGCTTTTATAATCTCATTTAATTATAAATTTATCAATACAGCAGTGTAGAACGGTGCCTGTAATCTCTTAATAAATTTAACTCAGAATTTCACACACTACAAAACTCAAAAAAAGTGCTAACAGCACTGTGGCAGCAAATGGTGAAAGATACAAACTTTTAGTTCCTATAAAGGTGTAGACACAATGCTGTTTCACAGCAAAAATAAGTTGTCAGATCTGTACTTCATAGAATGACAAAATCACAGAAGAATTCATGTTGAAAAGGACCTCCAGAGGTTATCCAGTCCAACTCTCGCCTGTAAATTCAAAGCAAGGCTAATTTGATCAGAACGCTCAGAAACACATCCAGTTACATCTTGAACTCCTCCAAGGACAGAAATTCCACCATAACTCCCAGCACCTCTTCCAGTGTTCGTCCCCCATTGTGGTGCAATACAAAAATTGCTGTATCTAGTCTGGATTTCCCACGTTCAAGCTTGTGGCCATTGTCTCATGTTCATTAGCTGTGAACTTTCAAAAAGATTCTGACTTCATTCTCTCTGTATCCTCTGATCACAGTTACAGGCAGCAGCATGACTCCCCCTTCGCCTTCTTTTCTGTAGAACAGAGAAGTTCTCTTAGCCACTCTGCATATGTCCTGTTCTCCAGCTCCCAGCCATCCTATTGAGCCTCTACTGGACTTGCTACAATACATCAATATCTTGATTATTGTGAGAAAATCAGCTCACAGAATGGAAAATTTAAGGGACAATTTTTTATATCTTCTATGCATAAAGCTCACTTGTAAGTTAGCATTCCTCCTCATGAAAGCCTGTCTGATAGAACCACTACAATTAAACAACAATGAAATGAATGATATCAAATTAGTAAAAATGTATGATGGTTATTCTTCCTCCTGCTGATGTAAAGCCAACCCTCAGAATGTTAGCAACATAAATGAGGTCTAAGGATTTAATAGGGATCACAAAACATTGAGGGTGACAAAGTCAGTATTTTTTTTGTGACCTTGCTGAAACTCTTCAGACTGTAAATTAGTAAAGATTTATTTGCATTTTCAGTTTCAGTTTTCAGAATTTGAAGCAGAAGCATCAAGCCCTGTCCATAGGAAACAAGTCTCTACAGTGTTGAGAGGTTTCTGATCCTGCAGGTTGATCAGGTTTCTGATCCCTAACTACAAATACATACCATATATATATATATATAGTGTTTTATTTAATCAGCCTTAAAACTTTAAGAACAAAGGTGAACATAAGCAATAAACTCCAAACAATAATGTATAAAAAGAGTGCAGATGACCAGAACCCACAAATGATTTTGAAGTTTAGATCATTTACAATGGTTATGCTTTTGAATGCCATTGAACCTGCATTCTGATCTGATTTTTTTCTTCAGGTAACAAAAAGCTTCAAAATTTTACTGAGACTTTAACATCAAATCTCCAAGAACAAGCAGTGACATTTTTTTCCAGACTTGATTCCAGTAAAGTCTCTATAGGATGAGGAGGAAATTTGGCCACAAAATAATGATTTTTAAAGCTTGCAAACCGCTGCAGAACACAATCCCATTAAATCAATCAGTAAGTGTAACAATAACAAAATAATAACCAAGAGAGAAATAATGCTCTAAACTTCTTTTCAGATGGGAATTTTCCTGGACATTTCAGTGGGAAGATCTCTGTCCACACAACTGGAGCTCAGATCCCCACCAAAATTTAATCCCACAGGAACAGATCATGCTATTTCTAACACTTCATTGGGTCGCTTCAAAACTAAAAGCTAACGATGTCCAAAAATACCAAAATGTTCTTTTTTTTAATCACTTTATGCAGTCAGATTTACTTTAGCACAAAAGTCATAACCATTTCACTTGAGTTATTTTTCCAGCTAAAGTTATTTTGAAAATAAGCAAAGACTTTTCTAAAGTTGAATTGATACACAGCCAGTACTGATAGAAACCATTTTGTGTTGAATGAAGACCATTGAATAGAGATTAACATTTTTCCGTAAAACTAAACAGCTCCACAAAGACTAGCTTTAATGTAGT
Source organism: Scolopax mira (assembly GCA_004320125.1). Classification (NCBI taxonomy): domain Eukaryota; kingdom Metazoa; phylum Chordata; class Aves; order Charadriiformes; family Scolopacidae; genus Scolopax; species Scolopax mira. The sequence goes on from BJBW01004230.1 coordinate 4,547, forward strand.
AAAGAATGATTTCTTGCAAATGTATCTGGGCTGCACCATGTGAGTGTTTTGATCCAACCTTCAATATCTAAACCAAAATGAATGGCATTTCTTAAAAAAGAACTGCTGCTTTGTGTATTTCTAGGGACTATCCATATACAGTTAGCTTGTTGAATAAACAATTCATTTCTAGGCTCTCTTGGTGAAATGGTTGTTGATTCTAAATAATGGAAAAGAAAAAGAAAGAGAACAAAACAGTTTTACTTCCAGATGTGTGGATTATTTATATTTTACCAGAGTGTGTCACTTCTACTCAAAAGAAAATTTTTTACTGCTGTGTCATAGGTTTCCCACTGAAAGAAATGGAAACATTTTCCCTTAGTCCTAGGTCTGTGTGGTATATTTTTTTCATTTTATCTCATTTGTTTTGTTCTCAGTTAAGGTCTAAAGTATTTATGGGATTTTGAAAGCATTGTAAATCCCAGACCAGATATTAAGCCATGTTTTGCTAAAAGCTTAGTAATATAGAACAAAATTTAGGTTTGTGATTCAAGGCCTTAGAACTTAACTGCAAATCAAGGGTGAAAACGGACAGAAAAGACATAACAGCAAGAAGGGTCTGATATTAATTAGAATTACATTTTTTTCCTCTGAGGGGCTTTAAAGGAAAAGACACAGTTTAAGTATAAAGTTAAAAGAATGGAGATCCAATTGAAGTAAGTGAACTGGACTCACTTGATCAAAGAGGTAGGATTGAAAAATCCTATTTGTAGCACGATACAAATAGGAAAGACAGCATTTGGTATGGCCTAATAAAAAGGTGTTTGAATGTGAGAAAATATTTTGGAGAATGTTAGGGAGGTTAGGGAGGGACATACCTTTGTGATCGTATAAAGAATAACCTCTGACCCTGGTTGAAACTGATGTCTAAAGTGAAGAACATGTTTGTTTTATGGGTCTTCTTGATAGACTGTATTGAGTTTTCTGAAAGAGTGGTTGGAAAAAGTAGGTAGTGTGTGGGGTATGTAGAAGTGGTAAGAGTTTTCCTTTATTCAAATTGAACACTATCTGTCAGATTGGTATTCTATAGATGTCATAGAACAGGCTGGAGTTTTCATACAGAGACAAGAAAGGTTATCGACATAGACATAGACCAGTGAAACGACATATGATTATTTAGTCTAACATGTATCTTCTATTTTATTCCTTACTGATGTTAGTCACTTGCTCTTGTTATTTAAGGCAAAAAAATTCCCACAGCACGCATAAATTTTCATGATACAGAAACACCTTTTAAGGCCAGAAAAATTCCCTTTTCTTCTATTTCCCTACTGCAACAAGATGCCATATATTGAAAGCGTGACACTACATGTCCTAAATATCCTGGGGTTGTGAGTGATCTTATTGGAAAGTAAATTACCTGCAGCACAGTATATGACTCCCAACATAACTCTCTTGTGGCGTGCTTCACAGTTGGTTTTTTTTTCCATCACCAATGTAATATTCATTAAAATTCACAGCTAAAAATGATTTGTATTATAGTGAAATTTAGAAAATAGCATTAAGATAATACTGTATATAGCAGTGGACCAAGGCTGAAAAAAGGCATGTATATATCAGAAAGAATAGTAACAAAGTTGATGCTTAAGATGTTTCATAACTTCTACCAACCACCTCTGTTATCAAATGTCCTCTCCTTGGTAGCATGTTACAGTCTTCTCCAATATTATTTGTTTATTAAGTTGGAGACTTTTTTTTCTATTATTGAGGAAAGAAAATATACTTAGAAACACCTGTAAAGCAAGAAATATTGTACATATTTCTCTCCTAGAAATTTTAAGGACAACAGGTTGACTATGAATAAAGAGGTACAACAGTATACACAAATTACAGTTTAAATTTTCTGTTATTAATAAGACATGACAGAATCATATTACACTGGGAGGTGAAGTTTTATTGTATGATTTGATTTCTTAGAGATCCATGCAGGAAAATTGAAACACTTAGTTACAGAATATTTTTTTTACTGTCTCCTCTGCAGTCACAGATCAAAGAAAGCTAGACTGCTATTTATTGTTACATTACTTAATCACATTCTAAGTTCCACTAGTTATTTACCCACCTAAATCAGCAATTCATATCTCCAAGTAAACAAAAAATATAGAAAATTAAATAGAAAAATATAGACATGGCATTAATAAATAAATGGATGAATATATTACAGAACAATGTCAGTTTAACAGCTCTGATTTTTATTTTGTCAGCATGTCCATTTTCAGGGGCTTAGAACATTGCTTTAAAATGCTGTCAGACAGCTTTCAAACAACTCTGATTAGGAACATCTGGATTTTGCTTTTCTGACAATTAAAGACATTTCATTGACAGAATTGACCAGCGAAATGTTTTCATTCATCAAAATACATTTATATAAAGAAACACTTTTTCCTGTACAACAGTAAAATTCAGTATTATTTCTTTTAAGAAACAGGTTAAGCTCAAACAGGAATATATTTAGGGTACTAAAAAATAAAATAAAATCAGACTTAAATTGTTTATCTTCAGAATATTTTTTTTATTGTTTTTGCTATGCCTACACAAAGTAATGTTGAGGAAAATATAACTTAATATACAAGAATGCAAGTTTCACTGTTAGACTCTTTTTATTTTCCAGAAGGCATAACTAGCAAGATGCTTCACAGACAGAAAAAAGTTAAGATTCCTGAATTGGAGAACTTCAACTAATTTTTAATATTTAAATAAGAGATAAGAGTTGCTGATCAGGGGAGAGAAAGACTGGAATGAAAGACTCCAGTGTGCACTTGCAGCCCAAAAGGCCAATCACATCCTGGGCTGCATCAAAAGATGCATTGCTAGCAGGTCCAGAGAGGTGATTCTTCCACTTTGCTCTGCTCTGGTGAGACCTCACCTGGAGTACTGTGTGCAGGTCTGGAGCCCTGCCAACATAGGAAAGACATTGACCTGATGGAGCAGGTCCAGAGCGGGGCCATGAGGATGATCAGGGAGTTGGAGCACCTCTGCTATGAGGACAGGCTGAGGGAGCTGGGGTTTTTCAACCTGAAGAAGAGGAGGTGCTGGGGAGACTTAATAGCAGCCTTTCAGTACCTGATGGGGCCTACAAGAAGGCTGGGGAGAGTCTGTTTACAAAGGCCTGTGGTGACAGGACAAGGGGCAATGGCTTTAAGCTGGAGGAGAGCAGATTTAGATTGGAGATTAGGAGAAAGTTCTTTACTGTGAGGGTGGTGGAACACTGCAACAGGTTGCCCAGGGAGGTGGTTGAGGCACCATCCCTGGAGAATTCAAGGTGGGCAACCTGGTCTAGTTGGGGGTGTACTTGCGGACTGCAGGGAGGTAGACTAGATGAGCTTTGGAGGTCCCTTCCAGCCTGAATGATTCTATGATTCTATGGTTCTATGAATAAAAAGTTTTATAAAAATGAAATGCTGAGCTAACACAGTGAAGGTGTGCACACATCTATTCATTATTTTGTGTTTGCTTGTTTTTGTTATATCTTGCATTCCAGAGTGATCTTTAAGGCAATGGAGGCTTTTATTTGGAAAATACACCTGGGGAACCTTATTTGAAATTGTTCTCACCAAATATGGACTTAAGCTTTAAGGTTTTTACCACAGTTTTCAATCTCTTAAAGTTCAGGTGTCTGAAGACTATATGCAGATTCTCACATTTACTATAAAGAGGAACTGGATTTTGTAAGCATTTCTGCAGATCTTTGCAGTCCTTTAAGTAGGCAGCCAAAGTAAAATGCCATTGGATCAGTTAGTAAACTTAATTATTTTGCGGGATGGAAAGTAATATAAATAAGATCTATATTTGAAAATTCTTTCATGAGGTTTTTAGGACAAGAGATGGTTTCTTTGCCAGTTATAAGATGTATACATTCAGTAACATTATTAAGCTTAAAAAATTGTAGCTATGAAGGGAGTCTTTGCTCTACTATGATCTCACAATATATTTGTATAACCTTTTCTGGCCTGTTATATTACTCTTTCATGTTAAGTTAATTCCATTTGCACTGATGCCAACAGTGAAACTTCTTTCTGGGTTTGAACCCAGAAGGCTGGGATCTCTAACATCAGCAGGAGGCTTATCCACAGCATCTTCAATGGCGAGAAACTCTTGTCTTCTTTCTCTATCCTTTGCTCTGTAAGCAAAGAACATCATGTAACAAGCATGCAAACTCCTATTTTAACATGCTGTGTCAAATAACTATATAACTCAGGTCAGTATATGCTGAAATTATGGTTTTCTTAAAAATTTCATTTTTTCTTCAGTTTAATCAAGAAGTTACAGAAATTTAACTTCATTTAAATTCAGGTCTAATCTCACTGTCGTTACTCTTCTAAACAAATTATGCTTTCAGTAGTTGGAAAGATAGAATTGGAGGATTTTTTAACAGATTTGGCCTCAATTCTTCTTGATTGTTTAAAATTCTTCTTGATTCATTGAGGACAAGCAAATATTATTTTCAGGCATATTGCATTCTTTGTCAGTCAAGAAGTATTAGAGGGTAAAAACAGTTTAGAACAATAGTTTGATATAATAATCTTATAATGTCTATAATTTCTACTGCTCTAATGCAGTTATTGTTACAATTTCATAATCCTAATGTGAGATTATATCAAGTTGCTGCATCAGGTGGAAAAGGCAAAAAATGACAATAAGCAAATTTTGTGCAGTGATAAATTATCTTATGTGTACACCTCCTTACCTATTAATTTAAATTTCATCTTTAATATCTATTGAAACAAGAAACATTCATATTGTTCTGTGATGACTTCTTTAATTTATCCAATAGGGAACAACATGCTACCATGGCCATTAGGAAGCAAAACTGAAAAAAACAGGAAATGATGTGTGGAAAACTGAAAAGGAATAGAAGGCTTTATTCAAGCAGAAAAGTAATTAATTAACAAACTCACATAATGATAGAATGAGCAAATATTACTGTTGAGAAACACAAAGAAATTATTTCTTTTTTTTTTTCTTTTCTTTTTCCTTTTTTTTCCCCCTAGGCACTAATATGTTTGTGGCTAATGAGGGGATATAGTGTCTCATGTGTTTTCAATTGGTGGATTCTTGGTAGAAGAGATTTGGGTTTGAATTTCTTTCTTCATTTTGGTAAAATTCACATTTTGTCTGTGTGCATTTAAGAGTGCAAGGAATGAAATATCATTTGTATTTTTCTCCTTTACTACAATCAGTGAAGATCCTCTTCAAGGTTTTCTTTGGAGTACATTCTCTTTGGAATAGGATGCTGAAGTGCATTGCTTATCTTCTGTAAGAAGTCTAAGCCTCTGAGTGAAGTACTAAATGTTTTTCCTAGGGAAGAATATACATTATCTTGACATTTCCTATATTATGTTCTTCTACAGATGAATGAACTATTACAACATCTTTCACCTAGTAATTGACAAGCTGACATTTTCTTTTAGACAAGTACAAACACTTACCCTCTAATAACTACTTAGGCATAGAACCATTTGTTTAAAAAATCTTATTGTTTAATGTAGTTAACATCTTACACATTTCGTTTAAAAAGAAATAACTTTTGAGAATTGCCTGACTTGGAGCTAGTAACAGTAAAAGATGGAGATCCACTAAAGCTTTTGCTCATTAAAGTCCTGATAAAGAAGTAAGCAAGGCAGTGAGTAGAAATAAATTCTTTATTTACTTAGGATGTTAAGACTGAGTCCTAAAACAGTGAGAGGCCCTGCAGTATCTGGGCACAAAAAAGTTAAACAAAGATGAAGACATAATATTAATTCTGACCAGACTAACTTGCTGTCTAAAGGTCAAAACCTTAGGTCTTTTGAGAGGTTATATTTCATCAGCTGCTATTACTGGGTTTCTGAAGCAGAACATTAAAAATCTATCTCCACTAAAAAGTCACATACATAGTATCATATCTTCTGAACTTCTCTATATTTTTTGACATGCCCAGTTATAGGAATAAGCCAAATGTAACCATGCTGCATCTGGAGACCTGAGAGCATCCCAAGAATACATTGATATTGATTGCCTATTCTGGCTCATTCTCCCATTCTCTATAAATCTGTGCTCCTCTTATGCTTTCTTTCCCTCAGCCATTGCTGTTATTTTTTTACTCATCTTCTCATTGATCTTGAGTTCTTTTGGATTCAGCTTCTGTCAAAGGCTGAATTTTCATTCTTTATACATCATACTCTTTAGCTCTTGATTGCCAAATTACAAAATCAAAAATTTAACATAATTATACAAAACAAGAAAGAAAACAAATAATGCTTATGAGCTAGAATGCCAGGCATGCCAGAACAGAGAACAGATCAGAAAGTAAGCATTTTATAACAAGCAAACGTGTAATTTATGGTCCTGATCCACACTGTTAAACCTAAAGATGCTATGTGAAAGTTCCTCATCACTGGAATATAAGCATAGCCCTTGCTCCTTTGTTTCTTTACCTCATGTGGTTGTTTTTTATGTTAGAAAATTCTGATAGATTATGGATCTGTGATCATAAAAATCTGCTTTCAGTCTGAAAAAAGTTATAGATTGCCAACAGCATATGGGTGATAGATCCCTGAATAAAACAGTTTTGTTTCTTGTAGCATGCTATTGCATGGCCTTTTATACAAATGAAAGTGTAATTGTGACACCTCAGCACTGCAAGTATCATGACGTGAAAGTACTCACATGAAAAGAAGATTCTGAAAATAAACATCTCTTTGGCATTACCACATAATGTAAAGCAAGTGTCTTTCTTTTGTAAAATTATTAAAGAAAGCAATTGCTAGATTTATGATGCTGATTTATAAAAAATATTAAAATTCCTCCTTATTCATATTAAAATGTTGTAGAATAGTAAAATAAAAAAGTATAAGAATTTTGTTTGATACATTATGCTATGAAGAAATTTACCAAGAACAGAAAAAATTTAAGGATATAAAATCTTAAAGCTGAGGATGGAAATTTTCTTTATTTTACCTCTTTCAACATTATTTCTTTCCTTAAGTTTCTTGATCATAGGAAATAATACATGAGTATGTAAAAACTTCATTTAATGACAGAAGCAGAATACATGAAGTAAGTTCTATGTCCAAAAATACCAGGTTCATGAAGTTTTTCATCTCCTAAGTAACTTTTTCATAGCTTATTATTCCTGTGGAGTTGATATTGACATTCCATGGGGATTTTTTTGTTTTACTTTGTTTTGGTTTGGGATTTATTTTTTTGTTGTTTTTATCTTCCCCTTTTACTTTGGACTGGAGGATGTGGAAGCCTACATTGCTTTACACATACACAGATCTCATCACTTCTATATTCAGCATGAAATTGAAACAAATTAAACCAAAGGCCATATTCCCTCCTTTATGAATATCTTTGACATTCAAACTATTGCAACCAAATGTAAGCTTATGGTACATAAAAATAAACCTCTGGATTCCACATATAAAATCCCTCTGGAGTACATGACTGTGGGAGAACTGGTGTTCAATTTCTTTCTCTTTTATCTCTGATTGTAGATGCACTAATTCTGGTCATATGCAGTCTGCCTTTAATTGAGGCTTTGTATGAAATTTTTTATCCTTTGATGTAAGATTTCAAAGCTACAATGTAAGGTTGCGAAGTGACCAATAAGGGTCATAAGAAAACCCTGGAGTATTGTCGATGTCTTGGACACCAATGTAAGAACATGCCAAATTCATTAGCTAAGAGTCTGGCAAAACAGGATGAGATTGCCGTAACATAGGGTGTAGCTATGGTTGAAGGCAGTGACAAAATCCCCTTTGCTCATAATGAGAACAGGGATCAGGCTTTTGATTAACTACTTTTTGTACATATTATGTTGCAACCTTTACTTTGGTTTGCTGATCAAAGGGATTGGTTTCATTAGTTTTTGGGTTTGATTGATTGAGGGCTTTTTATTTGGTTTTTTTGGGGGGTGTGGTTTTTTTTGTTTTTGATAGCTAAGTTCCCCCTTACTTTTGATACCCACCATTCCATTCCATTATATTAGAATTATTCCATTATATACTAGAATTTATTTACAGGTCATGGACTGATTTTTCCTTTTAACTCAATCTTGTTTTAATATTTCATTCCTACACATCTCATTCCCGGCTTGTGGGCAGGATGCTGCAGACACAGAAGGTTTTCAAATTTCTTACCATAATGGCTAATGTGTATATATATAAAATAAATAATAAATCTTTTAAAATGCTATCCCACAAATATCCTGGTTTTGGCATTGCATAATAAATTACAGACATAAAACAGGACTAAAGTCTCATAACTGAATACAAACTCTATATATTATTTGGAACTATTTTATTTTTGATGTAGAAGCTGGAAGAGGGTGTATACTAAATCTTCCCCCTTTTAGAATCATAGAATCATATAGGTTGGAAGGACCTTTAATATCATCAAGTCCAAACGCCAACATAACACTGCCAAAAATACTGCTAAACAATGTCCTTAAGTACCACATCTACCCATCTTTTAAATAGCTCCAGGTATTGTAGTTCAACCACTTTCCTGGGCAATCTGTTGCAGTGTTTGGTAACGCTTTTGGTGAAGAAGTTTTTCCTAATATCCAAATGTTGTGGATGAAAATATTTCACACAGTTATGATTTAGCAGCTATTCAAAAATTATTAATAATGTAAGGTAGATTGAAAAGTTGAATTTTAGCAGCACTCAATCATTAGCCAGGGGTTTACAAAGTAAGTAAACAAAATAATTGAATGGTGACTTAATAACAGATTGAAGACAGCAAGATTCACACTAACGTACTAGAAGATATCCTGAATCAATACATATAAATATACATATGAGTAGAGGTACAAATCACAAACGAATGTTTATATATATCTAAGAAAAGCATATAAATGTGCACTCACACACACAGGCATACAGGTCTCCAATGGTGAATTTCTTAATAGCAGGTAATGCTCGTGAACCGAAAGATGCCGCTTTTAGGTCCTTTACATTAATGGACAAATAGGCGGAGAGGTGGATGAAAGAGGGAGAGGCTGGCCTATAGTTCAAATTTCCCTTTCTCAGATTTAGGGTAAATATGATGCATTGGCATTCCTCAACAGGTCATAGTTGAGGTTTGAGTAGAGTCTTCTCCTGCCCTGGCCTTGATGCGTCAGACTGAGAGGTATCTCAACTCAGGGGAGTTATTGTAAACAGCCTGCAGCATTCCAGAAGAGATCAAATGGTCTTTACTAGAATCTCTACTTACAGTATCTGAGACAATTGGCTTTTATCAGGTACTTTTCCACTATGGTCCAACTTGGATGATAGGCAACCTCAGAGCTTGCTAGATACAGGTCATGATGCTGTGGCTTTCTTGGTCACCTGAGCGCATTGCTGGCTTGTATTCATCTAGCCATCTACCAGTACCCCCAGGCCCTTTTGCGACAGGCAGCTTTCCAGTCACTCTTTCCCAACCTGTGGCATTGCATGGGGTTGTTGTGACCCAAGTGCAGGACCTGACACTTGGCTTTGTTGAACACTATGTCATGTTGAGTATCGATTCATGGCTTTAATTTAAAGCCATTAACCCTTATCCTACCACAGCAGGCCCTGTTAATAAGCTTGTCCCCTTCTTTCCTGTAGGCCAGTACCCTTTAAGTACTGGAAAGCCACAATAAGGTCTCCCCAAAGCCTTCTCTTCTCAATGTTGAATAGCCCCAACTCTCTCAACCTGTCCTCCTAGGAGTTGTGTTCCAGTCCTCTGATCATTTTTGTGGCTCTCCTCTGGACCTGTTACAACAGGCCCATGTTTCTTCAGTCACTTTAAATAACAGACAATTGACTACTTGGATTAATGAAGCTGCACTTTGTGTAGTAAGAACATGCTCATTTTGTTTAAGCATGAAAGTTGCCACCATGAAAGAACATGATCTTTTCTTAGCAAATTCATTGACATTGCATGTTGTCATCCCCAGAGTCATAGCTTTCTACAGTGCTTGAACGTATTTTGACCTATTTGTTTTTACTGCTTTCTCTAAGTGATTTCTTTTTTAACAGGACAGATGCAGGCCCTTGAACCAAAGTGCAGTGCAAGGATGACAGGATGCAGAAGCCAGAAAAAGATACTAATTACATAAACCACTGCGGAATAACATCTTTATTCAGCTTTCACATTTATCATGGCAGTATATGAGTCAGAGAACTACTTAAAATAACTTTTTAAAAATAATTTATGCAGGGTATCTTCATGACAGACCATTGCTGGTGCCTGACCGTAGTACAGACATATTAATGTCGCTTGGAACAATTTGCAATTCTAGCATTCTAAGTACAATAATTCCCCTGTGTCCCACTGAGATGACCAGGGTCAAGGTCAGGACTGATCTTAGTGGGCACATGAGTGGGCAATGGCCAGGTGAGGTTATGTTGACTGAGGGGTTGAGGCAGAAGACTGGGGGTGACAAAGTTCATGGTGAGGCATGGTTGCAGCTGCAACATAATTTAGGCAGGTACCAAGGGCGAGAACTTCAGATCAAATTTAATTCAACAATGTCTTTGAATTTAATAATAAAGAAAGACTGTGAACCTGCAGCTCTACACGCTATTGTTTATTCTCTCATACACCAAGAATAGTGCAAAAAGTGTTAAGACAAACTGCTCTCATACTGGCCCACAACACAGCCAGTTAAGTCATCCCAAATTTCTGTTGGGATTTGAGCCATGCAGAATATGTTAACTATTTGTAATAATAGCATGAAGAGCTGGCGAAGTTCACAATTATTGTGAGCTTGGCATTTATCACCAATATATTACTTATACTAACATATTTCATTATTTTTAACACAGAAGTGACTGGAGCTCATGACTTTTTTTTTTCTTTTCTTTTTTTTTCTTGAGAAATCTATGATAAAGTTTTGCCAGTAAACTGAAAGAGAAACTTTCAACCACTTTTTGCTGTAGAGTATTAAGTGAAAACATGGAGCTGTTGCCAGAAAAATTAGCATATTTCAGAATCTCTCAAAATCCAGTCATGCAGGAACTCAAAGAAGAATTTAGAATTTAGTTCCCAGCTACTACAGGTGCACAAGCAGAATAATCCTTGAGTAAGTTTGAGGAGATATGAATTCAGTTTCCAGATCAGACCCAATCTGCCAAGAAATGTGACAGAAACCTGCAGGATAATTGAGTCTTTTCCCCTTGTATCAATAGATTGTCACAAGCATAAGGCCATATTTAAATGTATTAGACATGTCTTTAAAATTATTTAGGTTTCTGGGGGGAGAACAAGGACTAGATCTCATTACGAGGTTGTATGAATGACCCAATGGAAAACAGATTTCATTGCATCAATTTGCACCAATGCAAATAAAAGAGCTCTTCTTTACTGACAGATCTATTGTCTTCTTTAAGAAATTGGATTGTTTTCTTCCTCTTCTGAGAGAAAACCTATTATTTCCTGTTTTAAAACTGACCAAACAAACAAACCCCTCTAAGTCTCTCTGTGGATTCTCATTTAACAGGTCGGCACTGTAAATTTTCATTTCTTTATTTCCAGATAATGATTAACACAACACTTCAACTCTTCACTTCATTTTTTTCTCTGAACACCTCACAGGTTAGATTTTGGTAAAATCTCAAAAGTCTAGAAAAAAGATGATAACAGCATGCAAGTTGACATTTTCTGCTCATAATTTATCTATAAGAGTGTTAATTTTCAAGAAATGCTAGGTGATAAATGTTCACTTTTTGTCTCATCATTTTACTCCTGCTTCCACAAAATATATTCCCACAAGGCCCTTTCAATGCTTTTGAGTTATAGCAGAAAAGGGCTGAACGAATTTGTCCACATTGATCAAAGCTGACATTCAGGTTACCCTTCAGAGGCCTTCTATGCCCATTTTCCTCACCTTGTTGTTTTCAAGGCTTCTCATGTGTTTTTGTGATTGGTGATAAGCCTTTTTGATGTGCATTGTGCATCCAGCTTTTGATTTGCTAAGTATGGGAATCTCCAGATCTGAACCTTGCCAAATTAACTTTTCAGATTAATTTTCATCAATAGGAAATTTTCTACTCAAGTGCTATATGGATAATTCTGCCCCTAAATATTTTTAAAACATTGCTTATACACTCTTCCAATTTCAAATTTTCATGCTAGTCAATGAATATTCATGAAAATGTGTTTCTTTTAGAAAACTTTGAGATGATTTTCAGTTAAGTAGAAGGAACTAATTACGGAGTACTGTAACTAGACCATAAAGCTGTGAATCCTATTTGGTAAATTCTTTGGTTTTGACATAGGTGGATCAATATTTCTCAAATGGTGTGTGATAGAATTTTTAAAGTTTGTTCAGTCATATTGCATGCAATTTTATATATTGTATGAAGCAAGCATGTCAAGACAACACACTAAGACAGCCTATAATTAAAAAAATACCTGTCCATAACCTTTATATTAACATGATTGAAAAATACAGGAGCACATATTTGTATATTCTACATACAGATATTACGGATCTGTATGATAAGATCTTTTAACCAAGAAAATTTAGTAGAAAAGAAAAACATGTAGTTTAGAACTACTATAAACAACACACAATTAAAGTTGTACATTCAGAAATCAATTTTAAATCTGGTACAATTGAAATAATTAAAATAAACGTAGTGCGCATTTTTATGGGGAGAAATTTCAAAGCAAGCTTTCATACTAGAAGAGACTCAAAAAGTGTGCAAGATAAAAGACTTTAAATATTAAAAATAAATTCCTAATCATCAGAAATTACTAATTCCATCAGCTGAATCTGTTAGTATCCACTTACTAGGTTATTACAGTAATAAACTAATTACATTATTGTTAATTACAGTTTCCAATTCATATCCCTCTTTTTCTCCCCGAGCCAAGTTGTGGGGGAATTACTCTTGCTGCAATAAAACCAGCAAGTATACAGAATAAATGCATATCATGAGCAATTAAAATGTTGGGGTTTATTTTTTTAAACAAGAGCAATATGCATAGAAATAATTAAAAATCAATTTACAAATAGTTGTGAATTTTGTATGATTCATCCTTTATAAGTAGTCAGCCTGGTAATAAGATGACTTCTCTCCCATTTTCCCCAAACTGCTGAATATCCACATCTCCCACTGACTTTGTCTTGTGGGTTTGCTTGTTCAGCACTCTAAAAAATAAAGCCCAGAGATCATTTGGTAGAACAGCTGGGCAGTTGTTCCACAACAATTAATTTAATTGACATGAAAGATCAGCAATAGGAAACTTCCCACAAAATGCAAAATAATTAAAAAAAAATTAAAAGTTTCTTAGGCAGTTTAACAATAAGCCAAAACCAAACAACCCCCCCCTTTACCTTAGAAAGTATGTATGGCTTTCCATACAGGTGTGTGAACTGTAGGAACTGCTGGGTTTGTGAAACAGAAAAGCTAGAATACATCCACACATCATTTAGGTTCAACACTTGGATACTGGTGCTTTTTGTAACTTCTGAAGACTCTGAATCATAGAATCAGAGAATGGTCTGGGCCAGAAGGGATCTCCAAAGGTCTGACCACAGCACAATCAGTGGGAACAC
>BJBW01004232.1:0-33076 GCA_004320125.1 Scolopax mira
ATCATGGAACGGATCCTTCTAGATGCCATGCTTGGGCACATAGAGGACAAAGGGGTGATTCTGGACAGCCAACATGGCTTTACTAGGGGCAGGTCCTGCCTGACTAACCTAGTAGCCTTCTATGATGGGGTGACTATGTCACTAGAAAAGAGACAACCTATGAATGTGGTCTATCTGGACTTCTGTAAGGCCTTTGACATGGTCCCTCACAACATCCTTCTTGACAAATTGGAGAGATACGTATTTGATAAGTGGACTGTTCAGTGGATAAGGAATTGGCTGGATGGTCGCATGGAGAGGGTTGTACTCAATGGCTTTAGTCCAGATGGAGAGCAGTGACAAGTGGTGTCCCTCAAGGGTCTGTGCTGGGACCGGTGATGTTTAACATTTTTATCAATGACATAGACAGAGGGATTGAGAGCACCATCAGCAAGTTTGCAGATGACGCCAAGCTGTGTGGTGTTGTCAATACAACAGAGGGACAGGATGTCATCCAGAGGGACCTGGACAGACTGGAGAAGTGGGCTCAAGTAAACCTCATGAAGTTCAACGGGAGCAAGTGCAAGGTTATGCAGCTGGGCCGGAACAATCCTCGGTATCAGCACAGACTGGGTGACAAGGTAGTAGAAAGCAGCCCTGAGGAAAGGGATTTGGGGGTGCTGATGGACGAGAAACTGGACATGAGCAGGTAACGTGCACTTGCAGCCCAGAAGGCAAATTGCATCCTGGGCTGCACCAAAATAAGTGTTACCAGCAGGTCCAGAGAAGTGATTCTGCCACTTTACTCTNNCTGTGTGCAGGTCTGGAGCCCTCAATAGAAGAAGGATATAGACCTGATGGAGCAGGTCCAGAGGAGGGCCACAAAAATGATCAGGGGCACCTCTGCTACTATGACAGGCTGAGGGAGCTGGGGTTATTCAGCCTGGAGAAGAGGATGGTCCGGGGAGACCTAATAGGGGCCTTCCAGTACCTGAGGGGGGTCTACAGGAAGGCTGGGGAGAGCCTGTTTACAAAGGCTGGCAATGACAGGACGAAGGGCAATGGGTTTAAACTGAAGAAAAGCAGATTTAGATTGGATATTAGGAATAAGATCTTTCCAATGAGGGTGGTGGAGCACTAGAACTGGTTGCCCAGAGAGGTGATTGAGGTCCCTTCCCTGGAGATATTCAAGGTGAGGCTCAACGAGGCCCTGGGCAACCTGGTCTAGTTGGGGTTGTCCCTGTGACTGCAGGAGGGTTGGACTAGATGACCTTTGAAGGTCCCTTCCCAGATGATTCTATGATTCTATGATAAAATCATTATTATTTTTCACAGATAATTTTGTTTGCTTTATGGTTTAAAGAGCTGATTTTCTTTGAAGCTGCAAGACCTGAGATAGAGTAAGTCTTCCATGGATAGGAAACTTCACAGCGTTTACCGTGGCATGCTTCTCGCCAGCTGAGGGCACTTACATAGCAAAGTGATTGATTTTAGAGAGGGGCCCAGAGGTTCCATTCAACTCTTGGGTAACAGAAGCATTACCACCTCTGTAAGCTTGAAATAGACCCAAAGGCCAAGCCAACATCCACTTCAGACTGAGGAACAAGCTGAAATCCCTGAAAATTAGTGTTCCTTAAAGAGATATTTACTAAAGGTGTTAAGATATTATCCCTGCAGCAACCTCTGCTACAGGGAATTAACATTAAAGATCTCACTGCCCAAAGGAAAAAAGGAGGAAGAGACAGGCTGCAGTGGGCCCAAACACTGCCATAACCTCTGCCGGACTTAACGCAGGTCTGTGCCTGCAGTCACACCATGGAGACCTACTGCCACTCCTGTTATGACCAGAAAAACATCTGTATGACCAGTCCTGTTGCTGGTCTCTGGAATATCAGTAATCTGCTACCTCTTTGCTGCAGCCTTGTACCTACCAATGCTGCAGCCCTCTTTACACTGTTCTCCTGAGTGGAATGAGACTATACAATAAATCTCATGATTTTTTGGTTTGACCTCATCTTAACCATGGTGGCAGCTCTTGGTCCCACATTTCTGAGTGCCCAGAAATGGGCTGTTCCTAGCAGTCCATCCTTTGAGTTAAAGCCACTTTCTGTGGTTACATCCCTGTGCCCAGAACTGCCACCTAATCCTGACAAGGCGTATCCCTGAGTCACCTCCATCTTCATTATCTCAGTGTTCCATCAGACTCTTTCTAAACTCACTGGAATACATATCTCTCTGAGCATTTTTCCAGCTGGGTTTAGTTGTCTTGAGAATCACTTGGCATCACCTGTTCTTATCCGAGTAGCCAAAAGCAACCTCTGAAATACTCCCCATGGGACCATCTCAGCCTACCCAACAACTCTCTCTGGCTTGCAGAAATGCTTCTGTCCCCTGGATTTTCCCTGATTTGGAGGCCCAAGGATTCTCCTTGATAACCAATTCCAGAAATGTGGATGAGCATTTTTTGTTAGCCTTTACCCCATGACCTTCCTGGTTCAACACTGTATTCTCCCTGCTCTCCATATTGTTCCCCATGTTTCAGTGCTTCATCACTTCCACAGCTTTGTATGAACTCAATGGACTCAATAACCCTTCTTCCTCATAACTTTATCATCTCTTCTCTTCTTTGTTTTTTCTGGAAGCTAGAGTCAGTTTTTCTGCTCCACTTCTTTTCTGCTAAACAATCCTATTCTCTGTCTTTCACCCTTCTCCCCCATTGTGGCCCTATTTCTCAAAAATCACTTCACTCATGTGGGATGCTGCCCTTTTGTTCTATAAACATCTGCAAACCTTTTCTCTCCTTTTCGTCATTTCCCCCTGACACTGCATGAGCAAACCTACTTCTGGCTAGATCTAAGCACCTATATTTTGTTATTAGTGTTCCTTATTAAAGTTCTGTGTGCGCTAGCATTCTGTTTTACTTAATTCCATGCCCAGAAAGATAGTTCCACAAGGAGTGCATATGGTAGACTTTGGGAAGAGTTTAATGATCTTTTTTATTCTTCTGCTTCACAGGACATTTGACCAACTAAGTAATCTTCTTATTCAAGGTTCAGTGGTTTGTGCTAAGAGCTTTGGACACAATCTGTTGCTTGAAAGATAACGAACTTGTGTATTGTTATTGCAGAAATTACCCTTGTTACTGTGTTTTAATCAGCTGTCCCTTCATAAAATTAAGAGGAAGAGAATCTGCACGTGTTTACAATATACACAAAGAGGATAAAGACAAGAATGTAGATCACCATTTCAGGTCCAGGGTATTTACGCAAGGCTCAGGTACATTTCCAGTCTTCTGACAGGCACAGATATCTCATAGATATATTTCAAAAAAACAAAAGCCAGATGGACAAATTCCAAACTGACTTATGTGCTAGACTGCAGGAGAAGGATTGGTACTTTCAGAAATCCAGAACTTGTCCTGGAGCACTGGACCGTGCAGATTCCATCTTGTTACACAGTACCATTCCCTTGAGTCCCTCGGTATACCTCCAGTATAGCAGTTGCTCTTATATCTCCCCTAAACACTAGGCAATTACAAAAAACAACGAACATGAACTTCCCAACCACCCTAGTTGGCATTTAGTTTAAAAGTTTGCAAGATTCTTCATTTAGGCAAAGGTGAGGGTTTTTTTTAGAAATAAAATAAATTGATTAAGTGAAAACTAGCCTCACATTAACTTGCTGAGGTACTTTCTGAGTCTTATCAATTTATGGAGCTTGAAAGCATTTTGGCAAGCTAACCCCAAGCATGCCTTTTGATTGTTACTTACTCAGAACACACTATTATCCAAAACAAAACTTTGCATTTATTTCTATGTCCACAGCACCACCTCCCTTCTCTGAGAACCTTTCAGATTCAAATCTCTGATGGTTTCCTGCAATTCACCAATGCAATGCTTGAATTAACATGCTAATTTAAAAGTAATTCTCCAAAAGAATTAATAAGGGGAGGGATGATCCATAGCGAGATGGAGCCAACATTCTGGCTAAAATGCAAGCAAAATTTTCTGAGGTGTGTTCAGGTACTAATTCTGACTAAAACACACTGCTCTATCTTTGCCATTGGACTGCCAGCAGCACACTTTCCCTGCTCACAGTAGTGCATGGGATTTATACTTCACTATAAACGTGAAAATCCTGTTACAATTCAGATATTCCCTATCCAAACAAGAAAAACAGAGCTCTAGCATAACCACCTACTACCCAAGCCGTGTTTTCTGTAATGAGCTGTGCTCCACTGCTGTGTTTCGGTGAAGCAATTGTGCAGCTAAGGCTGTGCTCATGCACACTCCCCAGCTGACATACGTCCCTGCTGCTGCCATTCTGCACCTCTGTCAGGCTCCTGTCAGCTAGAGACAGGGCTTGTTGATTGCCCAGGCTGGGCTGTGTGTGGTTCCCTGTAATTGTTTCTCTAGCCCCTGAGGTCCCTCTGAAGGACAGCCCTGCCCTCTGCTTCCTCAATTTGGTACCATCTCCAGACTTGCCCAAGTGCCTTCTGCCCCTCATCCAGCTCCAACTACCTTGCCCATGGGTGCCCACAGGGAGCCTGTGACAGTTTCCCACATGCTAGTGGCTCCCTTAACCTCTGCTACAGGTGGGAATGGGGCCCTGGCAGTGTCTGGCATGGGGAACAAGAGCCCAGGTGGCAGGGCCATGCTGTGATGCCATCTGGCCAGCCACAGAGGGAAAGGAAAGGCCAGGGTAGAGTGCTGAGCAAAGCCCCTGAGGTTTTGCATGCTAGTCCTCCATGCAAAGAGAGACAATCTGTGTGTAGCTCGAAGAGCTGACTATACTTCGGGGACAGAAGAAGACCCTGATTCAGAAGGGATGAAGGAAACAGCTCTGATCCTCATTGGGCTCCCATGGCTCCAGGCAGGGAAGCTTATTCTTGGATACAAGCAGGTGGCAGGCAAATATTACTCGGTAAATCAGATAAGCTGCAATCTTGTTATGCCAGCAGATGAGTGGGCCAGAAAGGTTTGAGTATAGCTGTCAATACAGCATCCTGTAAGGATAATGCCTAATCAAATTAGTCACTTGCAGGTCCCCTCCCCACAGCCTCTTCGTTAGGAGGAAAACACTGTTTCTATGAAGGAGGGGCAGAAGTATCTTCAGACCTAATATCCCCAACACTTGCCATCGCCCTTCCTGCTCTGCAGGTAGTATCTGCTCCATCTGCTTTGGACACAGTCCCATAAATGGCTCTAACAGTACTGCTTCTCTTGGACAGTACATTTTGCTGGATGATTGTACTTTACATCTGGAGTTTTTTTAACAGTGTCCATCCTAGGACTGGGGAAAGACAGTGATATGAGTTGTTGCAAGGAGAGTAATTTTATTCCCAGGCACTCCAGTTCATTTTCACAGCCATCAGCCAATCTTTCCAGGCAGCTTAAGCATTTGACGTTTCTATTTAAAATACTGTTGAAAGGACATCCACCAACACACAACAAGGCAGACATGTTATGCCAACTCTGCAATTCAGTTTTAACGTTATTAAAAACAAATGTGTGCAACCACATGAGTTCATATATTCAGATAAAACAAATGTGTGCAACCACATATGTTCAGTTGCATTAGGCTCTGTGAGAGCCTAATGCAAGTTTCCTAAAATAGCAGCCTCATCATCCTCCAAAATCCCGCATTGTCTGCCTAAGTCCAATCTAACAGCATTATCCTATTGCAAGCTTAGAATGTATCCACCTCAGTTATGATTGATATGCCAGCAATGGCTTTCATGTTGTCACCCAAGTTTCCCTGAAGGCCTAGGGAACACCTGCAGCTTTTGCACAACGCTTTAAATTCTGGGTTTATGTCTGCTCACCACCTTTCTCCAAGGAGTTTGCTTTGGCACTGCTGTCTCTCTTTTCACACATGATTTAGATTTTCACACCCTATTCCTACATGGTTTCACTTGCACAGCAGTTATATAGCCCTGTAGTGGCTTAACAAGTATTGGTTTGGTTTCTCCACTTCAGCTATAAACTGCAGTGCTTTAGGACCTTTGTTCTTTCCTCTTGTAAAGGGGAAATCTTGTTAAGTTTCAAATTCTGGGTACAGAGGAAGAAACTTAACTTGAATCTTACATATTTTGACTCTGGAGTGTCACCGCTGCAGTGATTGTTTTTCTTCCATGTTTCCAAAAAAAACATTTATCTTGAACTGAACAGAAAGTTCATACCCAATGAAGTGCAAATATCTGGGAAGTTTGTATCCAAAAGACTGTCAGCTTCAAGTCAACATGAATAGTTCGTCCATTTCCAAATTTTCAGCTCCCAAATCAAAACCCAAAATTGCATATAATGATTTGCATACCTTTTAATACAGCCTTCAAAACTGTTTATGTCAGCTTATACATAAAGAGTGAAGCCATACAGTCTGGAAAACACCATATGTCATCAAGGTCAAAGGACCTTCTGTTGACATAGAGCATTCTGAGTACATCCCCTGACTGTATAGCTCTGTGCTGTTGATATCCATTTCATACACAAGCTGATTTTTTGATATTGAAATAATTCAGGAAACTGGGTATGAGCTCCCATGGAACTTCTTCACAAATCTGACCTGGCAAATGGAAAGTCCACTAGATCAGAAAAACTGCTAGGCCACACTGTGTTAGACCATAAGAGGAGCTACACTTCAAATTCCAGGTAATAGGAAACATCATTCCTTTGGGATACCAGAATCCAAAATATGGCAGTCCCCTGGCAAATTTTTTAGTTGATTTTACTTTACTCGGTCCCTTTTCCTCCTGTCATTGTGGGATAAAACAAGGCTTACCCTTTACAGCTCACTAGGAGGGCCCAGATTGATACTGAGATGACAACCTTGGAAAGCAAAAGAATACCACTGGCTTCCATTATGCATCAGACATCAATAAAATTACTCCCATCTGGCAGGTTTACACTGCTGAAAATTAAGTATTTCTTGGTGTTCAAACAATGTTTTCCTAACATGTAACTGGCATGGGAGGCTGTGGACTGTGGGGAGGCTGGACCACCAGGAAAATGGGTTTCCCTCCAGCTATAAGAAGTTGTTTGTCCCCACCATTTCCAGCGGGCTGGTGTCATTACATGTGCATCCCTTCTAGCAAGGGGTGTTCATCAGAAAAAAGGCCAACATGTCTGTTTCTAGGGGTATCCAGGCATGTTCCTAGGCGTATAAGGTAAGAGTGGTCTCTCCCCACTGTTGTGGAAGCCCTTTCGGCACAGATCTGAAATCTCTTGTCCTACATGGCTATGGAGAACAGACTGTTCCCTTTTTCTTACTAGTGGCCTTTTATACAATTGAGGGCTGTTTTTGTTTAGAAAAGAGATGACTCAAAAGAGACATGAAAAACCTCAGCCTTTCCTCAGAGGTCACATTTTCCCACTCTCTTCCTGGTAACATATCTGCTTAGTACAACTTGGCATAATCTGTTACACAATGTTCATCCTGATGGTTGTACACCACCTTCTGCCTGGTAGCGTTGACACTTGTTGAGCCTATGATATGTCCAGATAGTGACTCATCCCCATGAATTCACCAGCTAACTGTTCTCCACATAAGTAGTGCTTTCCATGCACCCTTGGTAAGTTCTAGTCCTTTCCTTCTCCACAAACCAGTCTGCAATTTAGTTTTAAGATGGTGCTTAAACACATTTACAGACACTTGACCGCAGCTCCTACACTGGCTTAATATGCATTTTTCCACTTATCAGTGAAAATACTGAGATGCTCTACATCTAAGACAGTCCTAATCAAGAAGTTCTTGAAACTTATTAATGAGCTATCTTCCAAATAGATGCATCACCAGCTTTTAACTATTTCATCTAAACCTTCACATAGGAGAGAGAATATCTTGTGTGTCATTTCCTCATGAGTCAAGGGCTGTGACAGTTGTCATTTTCCTCCTGTCCACAGACTTCTCACTTTGGCATAGAGAAAATTATGCTGGTATGGCAGAGTTTGTTCTTGATAAACCATAGAGGTTGTTACTTATATCCTCTAGTGACTTACAGAAACATATTTATCCCAGTTGTCTTAGAAGCTAGATTTGAAATGGTCTATTGTGGAATTCTACTGTTCTTTTTTCCTGTTTTGCTGAAAGAATCATTACATCTACCTTTCCCAGCACTTTAGAACTTCAGAAAATCCTCCATAAATTGTCAAAAAAAGCCATTAACATCTTAGAGGTTACTTCATACAACTCTATAAGCACTCTGGTCCTTCAGTACTTTCCTTGATATTCCTACTCTTCCCAACATGCTAACAGAAAATGCTCATTGACCTTCTTGTTCCTAATTTAATCCCATTTTAGATCTTGACCTTTCTGAATCTTGACTTTTATGACTTTACATTTTTACTCATTCATGGTATTTTTATGCTCATCTTCAATAATTTCACCATGCTTAAACATTTTCTGTACGTTTTTTTTTTTTTTGCTTAACACGAGCACCTAATTTACAAAATGGCATGTTTTTTCCACTTTAAAACCTGTATTTCTTGGTCTCACTCACCTAAACTGTCTCCCTCAGTTAGCTCTTTCCTTTTTCTCCAGTCAAAACCAAAGAACATGCAAGACCTTGCAAAAAGCCTGCAACTTGCAATGCTGCCGTTCCTACAGATGTCAGGCAATTAAAATTCCTCACTGTCACCAAGTCTTGTGCTTGGGTCAGTCCTGCTTGCTGCTCATGAAAAGCTTTCATCCACCTCTATTTTGGACACCTCTATCATCCTAGTGCTGATGAGGTCATTGTCCCTCCATGGATGTTGGAAGCAGTGTATGGACCCCTGGCACACATCGCCTCCTCCAAGTCTTCTTCAGCAATAGTTCTATTTTAATATCCTAACTATGAGAATTACCTGAGAAAGTTTCTGTCACACTAGTGTAAAGGCATCTAGGACATTCAACCAGTTGATTCCACAACTTTTCTACCGCATCTCCACTGATCCAGGGAATTGAAAAAAGGAATAGGAGGAAATGGAATTATAAAAAATAAATTTGTTGACCTTTGTCTCAATTTCTACTGTTTTACCTGAAATCTTCTGAAAGGATTTCTCTCTTAACCCCGTTCACCTATACTCATAGAGTCACAGAACCATTAGAATATTTAGAGTTGGAAGGGAACTTGCAGATCACCTAGTTCCAAACCCCCTTCCATGGACAGGGACACCTCTCACTAGAACAGGTTGCTCAAAGCCCCGTCCAGCCTGACCTTGAACGATTCCAGCTTCCACAGCTTCCCTGGGCAACCTGTTCCAGTGCCTCACCACCCTCACAGTAAAGAATTTCTTTCTAATATGTAATCTGAATCTACCCCGTGTCAGCATAAAACTATTACTCCTTGCCTCCTCTTCCTCATAAAGAGTCCCTCTTCATCTTTTTCTGTAGGCCCATTTTAAGTACTGAAAGGGGCTTCCATGTCTTTGTGAAAAATTTTTCACCTCCTGTTTCAGGGCTGGACACAGACAGATCTCTGTTTTGCCCTCCCTGTTGATGGAGCCAACGCACTCCCCAGCCATCCCCTTTCTGGGCTCCCAACCCACCTGCACAAGCATTTCTAACACTGCCACCACAGGTCCTTCTCTGATCACTCTCCTGCCAGGCACCTACATTCACATTTGGACTGATTTGCACTACTCCTGGCAGTAGTGCCAATGCTCACAGACAGGAGCAGCTTGTACCTTTACTCCTTCAGCAGGTGGGCTTTGGTTATCTTCCAGAAATGTGGAATCTTGTTCCTCACTGATGAAAACCTTTGTGCATTGTTCAGTTCCCCTGAAGACTAGTGGTGTCCATGACATTTTCCCTCCCAGCATGATTCTAACCCTCACATGCTGTTTGCACAGCATGATGATTTCTGTCATGAAACAACTTCTGTCCTTTAGAGACATAATTCCCACTCTTTCTCCACTGATAGTGATGAGAGAAATTTTTCTACCTTCCTGGGTGGAGGTTTTTTTTGTTTATTTATTTGTTTGTTTTATCTGAAGGCCTTCCCATGATTTCTCAGAATGTTTTCCAGCCCCCCCAACCTGAAGCTGTACAGATTCCTTCCTAAAGGGATCCCACTAAGAGGCATGTTTTCTTCTCCTAGTTCTTAGTAGCAAGAAGAAAATGTCACAGATCTTGTAAATTCAGTTCAAAACCTGGACTAAACCATTCCGGATTGGTGCTTCCATTTGAGACCAGACCTCACAGCAGCAGGCAAAGAACCACGCAATAGTAGACAGAGCCCAGAAAAAGCAGCATTACCTCACTATTTCTGTTGTGATCACTATGGTTTTTTTGTGAAGGATGGATTGCAGGGAGCTGGGAGAGCAGAAATAATAAGATGCTCACCTTGTTAGCCAAGGATTAGGCCCAAGCAGTATATATTTAATTAGACTTTAAAGAGCTTATTTCAATGTTAGGAGATGCAGTTCTTCCCTGTTGCTGCTGCCTCAATATAATTGTTTCAGTAAGTGTTCTGCTTATCAAGAGAAAGGAGAGTGTTTTCAGATATTGTGAATACTTCTTTTTGTTTACATTTAGATTAAGAAGAAGAAAGTTGACCCAAAGCTCTTGTAGAGGTCATCTAATCTGTTTGGTTGAGAAGATCTGCCTCCCACTGACTCACCTTCAGCACTATAAAGGAATACCTCTTCCTGATGACAAGCTCTCTTTGCAGTATTACCTCACCCTTGATCATTCTATAAGCAACATCTATTACAAAAATTTAGGAACTTCATCAGAAATTACAGTGCTTTTTGCATAGATCGATTTTTGGACTGCTACCTACTGCAAGACCCAGCGCATTCACAATGAGCATTAGTGAAGACGACGTGGAGAAGTTTCTGGATGGGAACCCCACTTTTGCCAAGCAGTACTTTGAGAAGAAACTAAGAACAGAGACTTGGGATGACAATGAGAGTGAAATCCTTTTTGAGTTGATCCAAGACATGCAAGAAAGCATCAACATGGAGAAAGTGGTTTTCAAGACCTTAAGAAGAATCAGATCTCTTATTCATGCTGACCGCTGTAGTCTTTTCATGTACAGGCAGAGAAACGGCACGCCTGAACTGGCAACAAGGCTTTTCAATATCCAAGAGGGAAGCACCCTGGAGGAATGCCTGGTCCCCCCAGACTGCGAGATTGTCTATCCATTGGACATAGGCATTGTGGGCCATGTTGCACAGACCAAGAAAACCATGAACATCAAGGATGTCAGTGAGGTAGGTTTGCTATTTATTCATTCACTCAGTAGAAGAAAGGCTCACATGCTTACTAGTCAAAGGAGTCAAGAGGTAGCAGGGAAACTTGGTGCTTGGTCAAACCTCTCACGGTGTAATAGCTGTGTAGTGGACAAAGAACCAGTAGCAAGTCTGTAGGTTGGTTCCAGTTTCAATTATGGAGTGAGGTGAAGCTAAGTACATTAATTACACTAGGTGCTAATGCCTGCAAACAACTGCACTGTGACACCTTTCCAGTCTAATTTAAAAAAAAATAAATCACTTATAGTTCACCAGAGAAGAGAAAGCAAGGTACAGTCAGATCTGTACTGAACATACAAGTGGAATTTTCCACATGTTTATATTCTGTGAGTAATCAGCAAAGAGAGAGAAATCCTTTACAATGAGTCTGGAAAGGGTTTTCCACCACAAGAGACATTTGAAAATGTTTGCTGTCTATGAAGCTTGGGCCAAGGGCATTTTGTCATTTTTATCAACCAGAGGAAGTGGACCTCAGAGCAGATGGGTTAACTATACCTGTGTAGGCGTCATCTTCATCAGAAGATCAAAAAACCTGTTTCAACAAACACTGCACACTGCAACACCACAAAGCATCCAAGGAATTTTTATGTTTTATTGTTATGTCTTCATGACAATTTTTACCCCCCCCATACTCCTGAGATGAATCATGTAAACCTGAATGGCAGCAATAACAATCCGCTTGTTCTAATCATAAGTATAAAGCTAAAATCCATGTGACCCAAATATGGCATTTGGGATTACTCCATCTATTGTTTGCTAGTTACAAAGAGATCATCTGTGGATCCATCTCTTTGTTGCTCAATACAAGCATAACCAAATGCTCTAGCAAAAACTTCCTTGCCCTCCACATAACATGCCGAGGCATTTATTTTTGCAATGACTTTTCTTTTTGGGGGGTAGAAGGAGGGAGAGAGTGGGGGGAAGCTTCAGAATGTGACTTAAACTTCTTAAAGATCTCTGGCTTCAGACAATTCTCAAAAAATATGGAAGGATATCAGTGCTGAGAACCAAGTGCTACACTCCAATGCTTTCAGGCATTGCCATAAGGCAATTCCTTTGAAGACGATCTGGCGATTAGATGCTTGGTCTACCCCAATTTGCTGGAAAAGCCAGCAGTGGGCGAGGTGTGGAGAGAAAGTGCCTTATGGAGTGACTATTCTTTCTAGTGCAGCCTTTTGAATATGATCAGAGCTGTGAGGCTTTTTCTAAGCCAACTAGAAGGACTTGTAACTGACTAGTTATTCAACTGAGCAGGGAGAAGTTCTTTGGTCAGCAAGACCACCCCTGCACTCCCTATCAGCAGGTGATGATAGTGTCAATAAGGCCCTGTGCAGGCAAGGTGATGGACTGTTGGCCCTCCCCGCACTGCCCTTTCTCTGCTTTGTTTTCTTTTGGGAAAGGGGGGACAGTGACATTCATGTAAGGAAAAACTGGACAAATTCCCTTTGTGTTGCCCTTACAGCATGGTCTAGCACTCTCCCAGTGCTCTGAATGTCAGCTCCCTCGCTGGGAGCAACTCTCTGGGCAGCCCAGGCCACACCGGTGCTGCCTGCACATTGCAACTGCTGCCAAAATGCTCCTGGAGTGGGGGTGGGTCATTCTCAGGGGCAGGGGGAGAGTGCCAGGTAGAGTGTCAGCTACATCCTCTACTGAGATACCTTCCCTATGATCTACCACCCCACGGACAAGGCTCAGCAATGTGGCAGGAAATGCCTGGGAGAACACTGGAAGAGAAATGAGGGGTAAATGGCTTGTTGGAGGCTACAAGCTGACAGAAGAGTCAGGTCCCAGGCAAAAGTAGAAGAAAAATGAGGATGAGTGGACTTCCCGGTGACCCTACCAGACAACACTGGTTTATAAACTATGGCTACAGAGTGCTGCACAGTAACTGTCCATACCTACTTTACAGTGTTAATGAGAAGTTGGGGGAAAGGATGTGAAAGATACTATGAGGGAGCAGTGGACACCCTCCTTGTTCTGACAGAGTTTGATGTGAAAGCTTATGATTTGCAAGATCTTTGCAAAAAGTGGAAAAGCGCACATGTTGCAGTTAGAAACAACAGCCTCTTGATACTAGCTTTATCACCTATGGATATCACATTATCCAACTTTCTGCTAATTCCTTTCCCTTCCCTAATGATTTTTTAAGCAGAAGTTCCTTTAGGCAGCTCACTTTGAGAGGGTGGGGTTTACTTCTGTTTTAAGACTGTAGACATTGTGGAAATGGCTTAATCTGTAAATTCTCTATTGAACAGTGTGCCCAGTTCAGTCCGTTTGTTGATGAGCTCACCGACTACACTACAAAAAACATCCTTGCAACACCCATCTTGAATGGCAAAGATTTAGTTGCTGTCATTTTGGCTATTAATAAGCTGAACGGCCCATACTTCACCAGCTCTGATGAAACAGTAAGTGGTCAGTAGCTCAGTTTCTACCATGTTGTTGCTTCTGCCATGTAACACAGAATCTTCTACATTAGGGATATCTGCTTCAGTGAAGCTCCACTGGTGTGAATTTCCCTACAGGGAAATTCCCTACCCTCTAATAGAAGAGGCTTATTATGAAGATGCTTATCTCAGAAATCTTTCTGAGTGAAGTTACAGTGGGATAAGCCTCATCTCACACCAGTGCAAAGCAAAGCATTTATCCAGGGGAGTTACCATGATGTTGCTAAATGGGTGTTATGAAATCCAGTATACATGAGGCTGCTATGGCATTCAACTCAATCTCATTGTTTGCCTTTTCAGCTTTTTCTGAAGTACCTGAATTTTGCCTCGTTGAACTTGAAAATTTATCACTTGAGTTACCTTCACAATTGTGAGACTCGAAGAGGCCAGGTAAGAGTGGGAATAGTTCAGCTCTCAGAACTCTGACCATATAGACCTAATGGTCTGTGACTGTTCACTGTGTTAGATTTAAATGTACTAAAGTACAGAGTGAGCAAACTCCATTCTCAAAAATGGTCTAGGATTCTAGTACTGCAAATCCTAACTGCAGAAGAGCTTATAACACATTTTGCCCAACTTCTTTACATCATTCCATGAATTGTCCATTCTTCTGGTGCTTCTTTCAGTCCTCCTCACTGGGCTTGCAGCTCTCACTGTTACTGACTGTGAGATGTGAAATGCCAATAAGAAAATCATGGCTTGTTTTCCTCTAATGGTTTGTATAGAGCACCACTGTCCTATCTGAGGGATGCTCAGAGGCCAACGATTAGAAACAGAGACTGATGTAGCTCAGAACTTTCAAAAATTTCTGTTGATGCCCAGTGAAGACGTGAGACACTTTACCTGATTGTGGCCATGTAACAGTACTTCTTGTTGAAAGCACAGGTCCAATCAGTTTCAGTTAGCAGCTCTCAGTGCTTCTGAAGCACTGCTCCTCATGCCTTGTGGGCTCAGAAGGCAAAGCACACGCACTCAGACACAGCCACACATGCACTAGTTAGGCTAGGCAAATGCTTATATGGCTTCCTTATGGCTTAATTTCAGAGAAAATTAAGTTCTCCATTAGGCCCACAGAGATTCTCCTTGTGCCATCAGAAATACTTACCTAATTCATTGCATAACCTCTCTTTCTACAAATGAAACAATGTGATAACAACAGTTTTCTTAGGAGTCCATCTGCAGGGCACAGAAAGGGGAAAAGGATCATAGACTAATGTGTGCACAAAGCAGCTGTACAAAGGCTTTAAGGAAAGTGTTAATGCAGATATTTCCAACCCCAACCTCTGCAATTTGCAAAACATTTGGTATTAATTGGTTTTGGATGCAAGATTTTATGTATGGGTGTCTGGCACTACTACCTTTTTGTGCTATATTAGTAAGACTGTTCTTTTACATAGCACTCCCTGATGACTCTAACTCTTCCTCAGAGTGCATCTTTCCCTAGTAATTCCCAGTATGAATAAGAAATGATTTTACATTTTGCTGGGTAGGTTTGTATTACACTTTTCAGGAACTGTAGTATAAAAACCCAATCGTTGCCTTGTTACTCCAAAGACATTTGAGAAGCCCAGCTCTTAGGGATAAGGTATGTATACATTTGGATTTTATCCTGCAGGTCCTGTTGTGGTCAGCTAATAAGGTTTTCGAGGAACTGACAGACATTGAGAGACAGTTCCACAAGGCTTTTTACACTGTGAGAGCATACCTGAACTGTGACCGATACTCAGTAGGTCTCCTGGACATGACAAAGCAGAAGGTGAGTGTTCACATGTGTGCTGTACATCTTTCTGCTTTACTGCTGTCCACCAAGGGGTGACGTGTGGGGGCAAGTTTTACTGGGACAGTTCAAATACAAGCTACCTTTCAGTCATTATTCCTGCTTTGGGTGGCATTTTTTTTATTCCATTGTGCAAATGAAGAGCCTGGAATAAAGTATAGAGAGGGTAAAGGAAGGGCTTATTACTAGAATGGGCCTGTCAAAGGAGCCAGAGGCTTAGAAAAGAAAGGAAGGTCAAATGTGTCTGACCAATGCTGGTCAAAGCCTGCAACATAAGCACATCCTCACAAAGTCTATGGATACCAAAAATTACGGTGAGATATCTGTGGAAACCCCCAGCAAAAAAAGCAGCTGCCTTCCTCAAGGTCTCATCAATGTGCACATTATCCAGACTTTTAGGTGAAATTTGGCTTCATGAAAATAAGCTGACAGGACCTAAGTTACTTCTGCAGCTCTGACTTGGTCTGACTGTTTGCACCTCTGGCAAGTTTTATGTGGTGGTTACGTATAGCATTCTTTTCATAAGAGCACTGCTTTATTCCGTAGTCAGGCTGACTGAGACTGCTGTGAACTTTGATCTCCACCATGTTGACAGAGCCTTTGTAGTATGCTGTTCTTGTGAAGAAGTGTATTAAATGATCATTTATCAGCATTATAATGCAGCCTAAGAAAAACAATAACAACAACAAAATGTTCATTTTAGCAAGCCAGCAAGTAGTAGATCAGCCATGTGGTTACATCATGAACACATGAAATATTGCCATAGCCATTTCTTCTGTGAATACAGACTCTGCTATTCATTGAATGAAGCAGCAGTCTGTGTATAGGATGTATACAGACTATACAGAACACACTTTTTTTACTCTAGAAATATTTCTTTCATTTTAAAACCAGGAATTTTTTGACCTGTGGCCAGTTCTGCTGGGAGAAGTTCCCCCCTACTCAGGACCTCGCACCCCAGATGGCAGGGTATGTGAGAACCAGATTTCTTAAACTCTCTCCTGTTTGGCTGGATTGCTTCACCACTAATTTTAATACCATTCTTCTTTTTATTTGTAGGAAATTGTCTTTTACAAGGTCATTGATTATATATTACATGGAAAAGAAGACATTAAAGTCATCCCGTAAGTGCCTACTTTCTGTATGTAGTTGCTGACACAGTGTAGCTATAAACAGGGTTTCCCATGATTTAAAGACATTAATGAGGATACCAAAAAAAGGACTGATAGAAGACTGAGTAAGAGAGCCAGAATATAAGTTGGTGCTTTGAATCACAGCTATCTGGGACAAAGATTTCCTTCAGGACATTGGGATCCTGGCTTGCAAGTCAGGCTCCAAAAGTCACTGCAACTAGTGATTCTTTTTAGATGCAGAAGTGGGCTGCCTTGACTGCTTGCAGTTCTGCCACTTTCCTTGCCAGGCTGAGGCATCATTCCTCCTTGGTGCCTTCCCTCTGATGTGGGTGAGCCCATCCCAGTTGTCCTTGTGTTGAAGCACCCACTGCCCCAGTCCTGCCTCTCACTCCTCTGCTACCTCCCAGACTTCTTATGGTCCCTTCTGCTTCCCTGTATGTCTCCCAGCTTCCTTGCTTCACTCTTATCCTCCAGTCACTCACCCCACCTCAAGGCTACGTCTGGCCTTTCCTCCTGTCTTGGCACCATACTGAGACTCCGTCTTTCTGAAGACCACCCTTTTCTTGCCACTGAATTTCTAGAGGAGCCTTGAGCACCTTAGACAAGCGTGGCATAACGGGAGTTTCACCCCGTTCTAGTCACACAGCTTTGCATCGGTGTAAGTGCTGCAAGAAAGGCCCCCATTTCTTAGGTACAGCAGTGTTCAAAACTTCTTGCATTCTTATCCAGGGACTTTCTTTTATCTTTCTCTGTGTTGGAGGTCTGAAACATGGCCCCAATTCCCAGGGATGACTTTTTCTTAAGTCTCTGCAGATGATGATATTTTATGAGTTATTCTGTACTGAATCCTTGAAAGAAAAGTATTCACTTGTTTAAAAAAGTCATTGCTTGCACACATAGGTCCTTTGAAAGTAACAGGACTGTTTAGTAACTGAAGGTTAAACATGTAAATATGGATTGTGCAGCAGAGTGGATACTCATCAGCTCTGTGATCAGCCTTCAATCAGTCCTTCATTCTTCAATATTCTTCAGTTCCCTTATGCATTTTTCTTTCATCCAGAAATCCTACCCCAGATCACTGGGCCCTAGTTACTGGACTGCCAACCTATGTGGCTGAAAGTGGGTTTGTAAGTACTTAACTTAGACTTCATCAAGGCTTTCTGAGATGAAGTCATACTAATGCTGCTTTTTCATTGATTCAGTGCTTTGTTTTGGTATTTAAAATTCTCATTGCCTGTATTGTAAAACTTTCTTTTGTGTGATCCCTTAGATTTGCAACATTATGAATGCTGCTGCAGATGAGATGTTTAAATTTCAGGTACTGTGAAAACTTCCAGTCCCATCAAGTATTCTACTTTGTTTGCAGAAATGTGGTTTAGAGTCAATATTGGGCATAAAAATATTGCTTTAGCCTGTTGTCTTGCTAAATGGGAGTGTAAAATGGGAGTGCTGGTGTATTGAGAAAACACATTAAGTACATGGTGTCTTTCTGCTTGCTGTTGCTTCAAGGAAGGTCCTCTAGATGAATCAGGATGGACTATCAAAAATGTTCTGTCGATGCCAATAGTCAACAAAAAGGAAGAAATTGTTGGTGTTGTCACATTTTATAACAGAAAAGATGGGAAACCATTTGATGAACAGGACGAGACCCTCATGGAGGTACAGTTCCTTGCTGTGGTTGGAGGTAGTTCATATGATTGAGGTCAGAATTGCTCATTATGCACCTGCAAGGCATCCCCCAGTACTTTGCAGCTAAGTAAGTTTCTTTGTTGCTTATGAAGTTGTTATACATCACCTTGAAAGATCTGAAAGGAATTATATGAACTAGTGGTGCTTTTTGGTCTTGGAAACCCAGCTGTGTTCACATCAATTTGTTTCAGCATTCTTAGAATGAACACCTAGTCATAAGCAGCTACAATGTGCTAACATGACCATTCTCACCCATGTTCGTATACAAGACAGCTGGCTCACATTGCTGGTCAACTCCCTCGAGAAATTCCACAGAAATTATCTGTGTGGCTAAGATACAAAAAGTGGCCTGCTATAAAATCTACCAAAACCAGCTGTAATTAAGGACCTCTCTGCTTAGAAATGCTTCTATGCTTGTTTCAGTCCAATATAGGCATTCAGCTCTTGGCATTTGTCATCAATCAGGAGATTCAATGAAACAGACTTTTCTTATCAAACAAAAAGTCCTGGGGGGGGGGGAGTGGTGAGAGAGAATCAGTTTGAATTGTCCACTGGAGACAGCACACAAGTTGAGAGAAAAAAAAGGCTGTGAGTAAACACAGAGCACCTTGCTCTCCCGTGATACAAGGGTTCCTGACCCACTGTCCCTATTGTGACACTAGCATTTCCACAGGCATGGAGACACTTGCAACAACACAGAAATAGCTTTCCGTATGCTGAACTGGACAGAAAGTCCTCAAACCTCCACAGCATGGATGCTCTGGAGACCTTGGTTGATTCAATGGCTGGAGAGGTGCTCTGCTGAGGAACAAGTAGCAATTTGGAGCAAACACACTGTTGCTCATTGCTAGACTTGTAGACAAAGCAGAGCTTGTTTTTCTCTACAAATATATCATGCAGTGTTATATTACTATGTCTATGAGGAACAGTTGTTTTAGTTTTTTCAGTGTTTCCTTCTTTTCCCTTTACCAAGTCCTTGACACAGTTCCTGGGCTGGTCTGTACTCAACACAGACACATATGATAAGATGAACAAGCTGGAGAACCGGAAGGACATTGCTCAGGATATGGTGCTCTACCATGTGAAATGTGACAAAGACGAAATCCAGGAAATTCTGGTAATGCCTCACAACACGCAGCACACCCCCAAAATATACTGGTCTGGCCCATGATTTATGGCACAGACACAGGTCTCCCATCCCACTGGGAGCTGAAAATGCTTCCAGCCACCACAGCGTGGAGGCAGCACCCACGGCCCCAGGTACTGCACAGCAGCAGAACAAGTCTTTGTTTTGAACCTGTAGTTTGCCCTTCACCTCGGCACACTGACACACCATGTCCTTTCTAGTTTCCTCAGAAAAAGCAAGCCCTGGAGGTGGGCTCATGCAGGTGCTACCCAGGGGTAGGGTGGTAGGGGTGGAAGAGGAGCTGATTTATTCCCCAAACCTCCTTAGTGCAGAGGATGTGAAGTTAGAGGGCCCAGTTGGGACACTGTCTCCAGGGGTTCATTTGCAAGTGTGTGTGTGGGGGGAACATGAGCCAAAATCAATGAGAAAGAGGACATTTCACCAGGAAGAATGATAAAGATTGAAATACCAGAAATAGAAGTAAAGCCCAGGCAGAAAATACAATTTGCATATGAGAGCTGCCCTCAATGGCCCTAAAGCTGCACAGTGCAAAGTCTAATGTTGTCAGTTCTGTTGCCAGTTTAACACATCCATGCTCTTTGCAGCCAACACGAGAAAAGCTGGGAAAGGAGCCAAGCGAGTGTGAGGAAGAGGAGTTGGCAAGCATCCTGGTAAGAGCAACATATCACTGGAATGGACAGCCTTGGCAAACAAGCATTGCCTGGGTGGATACAGGAAAGAGCTCCCAGTGCTGACACACTGGTACATATTGACAGGGCACCTGGTGAGGGGTGAAAGCAAAGCATACCCTGCCCCACTCTGCCATGGGAGTTTGAGATTATTACTGTCAGATAACACTGAAAGCCTTCCCCAGCTCTCAGAGAGTACCTGCTCTCTGCTGCTTTATCTCAAAGGGTTCAAAGTCCATCCTGAAAACACATCAGCCGGCTTGAATTGTCACACATTTTGTTCTGCAGAGTAAGTATGGAGGGCTGTAGTCTTCTCCTGTAAGTCTTGACTCCTTGACTCCTGTGAAACTAGAATGAAATTCTTTACAGTGAGGGTGGTGAGGCACTGGAACAGGTTGCCCAAGGCCACCTGTCGTAGATGCCCCATCCCTGGAAGTGTTCAAGGCCAGGCTGGATGAGGCTTTGAGTAACCTGCTCTAGTAGGAGGTGTCCCTGCCCATGGCAGGGGTGTTAGAACTACGTGATCTCTAAGGTGCCTTCCAACCCAAACCATTCTATGATTCTAATATTTCTATGATAATGGGATTACCATGGAAAGCTGCATTTCAGTCTATTAATATATTATATTCTAAAAGGAAAATTTCCCAACAACATCAGACTGATAAATTTTTATTAAGCAAAATGCATTCCAGGTTTTTCTAGGAATGGTATAAGTTGCACAGCAACAAAACATCCCACCTCTCTTACAGAAAGAAGAACTCCCGGGGCCCACCAAGTTTGAAATCTATGAGTTCAGGTTCTCTGATTTTGACTGCACTGAGCTAGAACTGGTGAAGTGTGGCATTCAGATGTACTACGAGCTCGGCGTGGTGAAAAAATTCCAGATTCCACAGGAGGTAGGAGCTGGCAACACCCAGGGACCTCTGTCTTGGGTAGCCAGTGTGGCTGAGGTCCCCATGCATGCCCTGCACAGTTTACTGAGTGGCCAAAATTTCACAGGGGCTTGCAGGGAAAGGAGCATGTATCGTGAGGCTCCTCGTCCCATCAAGGACAGGGAAGCCCCTCTCAGCACAGTTGTCCCATGCAGGTTTGGAGCATGAAGCTGGCCTCTTCTGCTCTGCACTGTCTGCTACAGGTGTGGGTTTGCTATAGGGGCTATATAGATGGGGGCTACACCATCCAAAAAGTTGCTTCCATTTGCTGTGTCTAATGCCACTCACTGACATGGAGTAAAAGCAGAGTTTCCAGGTAGAACATGGGGAAGAACAGTGCATACTTGTGTGTACGTTTCATTTGCTGTAGGATAGTCTATAGAGCCTAAACCATGTCAGTGCCCTATAGCTTTCAGCCAACACATGCTAAAACCCACATTGGCAGGTCCCTCAGCTCATCTTCCCCCTGCAAATATGGATGTGCCTTCACTTGGTGTAGTTCATACCAATTTCCTGACTGCTGGTGACAGGAGTTGTGTGACCTTGTGGGAGCAAGGACCCCATAGCCCTTGACATGCAAATTCACGACTTTTGCCACAGATTTTTTTTTGGCCACAGGTTTTTTTTTGGTTTTTTTTTTTTTTTTTTTTTTTTTGCCACAGTTTTCCCCCTGTAGGACTGGTGAAACCAGCATTTCAGCACCTCTGCTTCTACCCAAAGGATTTCTTGGAGGGTTATTTCCATCTAGTGGGATGTAGAGGTAACTGCAGCAAGAGTTTTCACCCTGGGAACCCAGGTTGTGAAGTAGGAGGGAAGCAAAAGGCTCTGAATAGTATTTACTTCTGGGCTTCTTACTTACAGCATGTAATGTCAGAAAGTATTCAAAATATATACCTCGGAACAACCAACCCCTATTACAGGTGTGAAAAGCAGACATGCTTTCCTACCGCTCTGAGCAGTTGAGATTTTTAAAAATGAATACTCATCTGTAATTAATTAGGTCTCTAATGAGAAAACCTATATAGCTACAAGAGGTAGTACACATGGAGAAATAGAATGCAGAAGGAAAAATATTTTGTAATATTTTAGGTGACATAAATACCACCGTTCTCTACATGTATGGAGCCACATCTGTTGAAGAGAGATACTAGTATTAGTAAATCACAGGACATGGCAGAGATAAATCTTACAATTGACAACACAGAGAAACAAAGAAATTCAATAAATTCATGAAAACAGGGTGAAATCTCTTTTCCTCTAGACAGTGCTGAGTTTTGTCTCCCACCCCTGTGATTTTACTTTTCTTTAAAAAACCAACCAACCAGAACACACTCCCCACCCCCCACCCTCCCCAAAAAAAACCCCCACCAAAACCACAGAAAGGTATTAGAAAGCAGAGAGCTATACTTCAGTGTCCTTTTAACTTTCTGATATGCTTTGTTATAACAACACTGTCAAGAAAGACTGATGATATTACAACTTCGGATTCCTTTCTGCAGCCACCTCTGTAAAGCTGGACAGAGACTCGTTCATGACTTCTGTATATGGTCTTTATTTCAAGAGCACCAGGCAGCAGCTTCATCACAAAAACTAACATCCCCTTCCCTGATTTGCAGGTTCTGGTAAGGTTTGTGTACTCTGTCAGCAAAGGCTACCGGAAGATAACCTACCACAACTGGCGCCATGGCTTCAACGTCGCACAGACCATGTTCACGC
The DNA here is from genome assembly GCA_004320125.1 of Scolopax mira. Taxonomy (NCBI): domain Eukaryota; kingdom Metazoa; phylum Chordata; class Aves; order Charadriiformes; family Scolopacidae; genus Scolopax; species Scolopax mira. Next base: position 22,723 of record BJBW01004232.1, read on the forward strand.
TTCTGATGGTAAGGTAACACCACCCAAGGTAATTCTGTGGCAGGGCTTTATTCACAGGAGGTGTTCTGTTGCACCCTGAAGATATGCAGGTGAATCCTGGTGTAGGGTAAGGCTTTGTTACTCCTAGCACAAGTCCTGATAATTTGCCTTAAGTGACACTGGGGCATAATGCTGTGGCCAGTATTGCCCAATGAGTGGGCTGCTTTGATTCTCATAGGTACAGATGTGTATGGTGTTGAATAGCCTCCAGACTAAATCCTTCTGCAGGGTAGGGGAGAGAGACTACAGGACTTCCCTTCCTCCCATAGTTCCTGACAGTAAGGGCCAGGCTGAAATTAGCTGGATAGCACAGAGACAACCTCAAACTTTCCATTTCCAGGCATGACAGGCATGGGTCTAAGTCTATTGCTAGTGTGAATGTGGAAAGTGACATTTCTCACAGTCTTTCAGGGCAACAGGTGTCCCAACAAGAAATAAAGGTGTCAGACTGGTGCTCCACACCAGATGTGGACCAGCACCAGAACCCAGGTGCAGGTGGTGTGGCCTATGCAGCTGGCAGCAGAATTGCACTTACCACCCCTGGACAATCCTTTGGGTGATTCAGCTTGAAGACCCCATTGCCCAGAAAGATGCAGACCCCTTTGCAAAGTGCATTGTGTCCAGTGCCTGGAGATGTGCTTATAAGCAGCAGGGTGTCTCTAGAGCACAAGGCTGCTATAGCAGCAGGTAGCCAACATTGCAGGTGGGCATCGAACACATATGCATGACACGCGTGCCTACCTGAGCTTGAAACATTTAATTTCCAGCTGCTTCCCCATTTTAACCAAAGTATACTCTGTATTGCATTTAGCTTTACAAAATTTTCAGTTCTCCAGGACTGTTTCAATGGGGAGAGCAGTCACAGACCAGGGCCTTTTCCTGTAAGAGATACTAACAGACAACATGCAAATTCTCACCCTTCAGACTGGCAAACTGAAGCGTTACTACACAGACCTCGAAGCCCTTGCAATGGTAACTGCTGCTCTGTGCCACGATATCGACCACAGAGGAACCAACAACCTTTACCAAATGAAGTAAGCACTTTCCTACTCCTTCAAACCATTTACTGTTGCTCTCGGGTGCAATGGGATCAGACTGTGATCACACCAAACTCCACTACGGTTCTGTTTTACACACAAGGGTAACAACCTTCTTTTGCAAATAAACTTGCTTTTCAGCTTGCTGCAGCACTTGGGTTTATGAATCAACCAAATTGAAATTTTGTGGTACTCTCTGGGGGCTTTCTTTGCCTCCTAGCAAACCTCCTTTGGTTAAAGCAAGAGTCTGCGCTACCATTAGAGGGTGGAACAGAGCAGTGCAGGCATTTACTAGCTTGAGCATCATAGGAGACTCAGGGTACCACTATCAGCTTTCTGAACATAGAAAGCCTACCTTTTCCTGGTAGGTATCTATGGAGAAAGCACCACGCATGGCACTGCCCTCACCATCTGCAGAAACAAAGCACCTGTAAGTATGAGAGTGGTGCTCTCAGTAGGTAGTTATTAGCTGCAGAAAAACAGTGTCATGATTTCATGGACCAGTCAAGCCTCTGCTGCTCACTTAAAGTAGTGTCAGATCACAGCTATTACACAATGCTTGCTGGTTGTACGGCCTTACTGTTTTCTGGAGCTTTGGAAAAATGTAAATGAAGCTGGCTTGTGTTTTGGACACAAGTCCTCTTGCTTTTCAGCTAAGAAAATGTCCGAGTACAGCTGTTTTTACAGCTCATATTACAGTATATCACCACGCAGGAATTAAACAAGCTTACTATGCTAACTAATAACAGTCCAGTCATAAGCAATATTTTGGGTGAAATTTGTAGTTGGACACTGTTTATAGAGTGTCCAAATAGCTATAAGCAGTGTCATAAAAGTCTTTTACTAGATTGAACTCATTAGCTATTAAAAATATTGCTCTTCAGCCTTTTAAAATGAGTTGAACTTGTGTGTGACAAAATCAAATATAAAATAGGACATTGCTTTTTATTCTTAAATGCTGCACTAACAGTTTATTCTTTATGTAACCAGGTCTCAAAATCCTTTAGCTAAGCTTCATGGATCTTCAATTTTAGAGAGACATCACTTGGAGTTTGGAAAATTCTTGCTCTCTGAAGAGGTTGGTTATGAACTGTAATGAATTATTTACTTTCAGGGAAGTTCTCCCACAACAACAGAGCTGTCAGCATAAAACCTTTCCTGGTTTGGATATCTGAGGAACTGCAGCTGCCTCATTCTATAGTACTCTATGTACTTGCTCACGCAGGACCAAAGCGCATAGGCTTCCTAAATGCATGACTTGGTTTCTTCAGAAGACATATCGTTATCCACACAGGAATGTATTAAATACAGGATTGTCCTTCTGTAGCCCCTCTGACAGCGCCAAGGCTGACAGGGTCCCCCACCTAACTTCTCATTTCAGGCAAATTTGCTCCAGTGCCAGGGGCCAGGGTTTGGGCACAGGCTATGTAACAAGATTCAGGACAATGCCCGGTCTCAGTGAACAAAAGGAGAGACTAAGCACCAACATATGGTACATGGGGCCCTTGCACCTTAGAGCAGCAAGCTGAAGGTTTAAAAAAAAAAAAAAGTGGACATATTTGAGAAGGTGAGATGACCAGTAACTCACAACAACACAGTGCTTGGATTTTGCAGCTTCTTTCCTTCTCTTTTCAGTCACTGAATATATGTCAGAACCTCAACCGCAGACAGCATGAGCACATGATTCACTTGATGGAAATTGCCATTATAGCAACAGACCTGGCACTCTACTTCAAGTAAGTCAGTCATGTCCACCATGTGTGAAGGCAAGAAATCAGCTAGTACTTTACAAAGGCAAAACATGATGCTTTGCTCTGAGAGACCATCCATGCAGCAACCCTCTTCACAGACACTGCCTCTGAGAGGCTGCCTTTAATACTGGCATTAGAACCGGTGGGTACAACTCAAATTGTTCAAAAGAATTTTGAACTTTTACTCATTAGATCACATACACGACTTGTTAATGTTCTATTTCTAATAGGGCAGTGCTGTATCATCCCCTAACAGAAAGAGATGTCTGATTTATTTATTTTTTACCTAGCACTTCAGCACTAAAAATACTCATAAGAGGTGAATGGCCTGGGCCAGGGCTAAAGTAACCTCTCTGGGAGAGCAGTATAACCCAAATAATAAGAGGTATATTGTAGGTGAATATCCAGTTCACAATCAACTTCACACACAAAAACCAAAACCACCAAAGATCTTGGAGCAGCATACACAGAGTTACTGGGACTGGAGTACTGGAGTTCAACAATATATGATTTCCTAATTAGCTGCCAACAAAGGTGGAGGGATTTCTCAGCTGACTTAACTTGCAGTACCTTGTATTTTAAGATTCCTACTCACGTCTCACGACTATGCTTATTTTTAAGTAATTTAGAATAGTTTCACTTACTTAAGAGAAGCAGGTAATAGTGCTTGGATTTGTTGAGGGTTTATTTGAGGACCTAAATGTAGAACAGTAACTTCTGAAAGCCCTTCTGGAAGGTTTATCAATATTAGGATGAGACATTTTTTTTAAACACTTTGTCTACTTGTTTTGGAGCTTCTTTTTTTTTTTTTCCCCTCTCAAAGAAAGAGAACAATGTTTCAAAAGATTGTTGACGAGTCGAAGACGTATGATAACATGACTGCATGGACTGAATACCTGTCCCTGGAGACAACAAAAAAAGAGGTTGTCATGTGAGTAAGCGGCTCCGGAAAGGCTAGTGATGTGGTCACTTGATGAGAGCACCTAGAACATGCCTTGTGCTGCACTTTGCACAAAATCATCAACACATGACACATTACTGTTCACTCAAATCTGATCTTCTGGAGAAGGAAGGAAAAAACAGGGGGAAAAAGCAACTTTTTTGAGTCTTATTCTGGTCATATACTCCTAACAAGATGCAGTACCCTTTCTGGCCATAAACTCCTACCAGACCACCCTGTAGGCCACAAGCAGGGGCAGGGTGCAATTGCAGGAAGCCAATCCACCAGCTGTTCTTTCCATTGGTAGCCAGTATGAGTTGCACAATGCTGTTCTTGCAACCAGACTTTGCAGAACACTTCACTGGTGGTGAAGTGCACCCACAGTTTCACAGCAGTCTGCACTGTTACCCCTCTACAAGGGAGATAGAGATGTTACACCAAAGTCAAGAAGTTCAGCCCAGCAATGACTAACTTAGCTAGTGCCAGAGGCAAGCAGTTCACTAGCATAAAAGCATTTTAATCAAAAGAGCAATCCTTGATGAATGTCCCAGTTAGTGCCAAGACTGTTACAGCAAAGCATCTTTCTTTTTCTATCAACTCAGCAGGGGTTGCTGAGGGACTCTGACACAGTATTAGGGTATAAGCATCCTGAGACTGGAAGAGGTGGGGTGCAGGCTGTAGAGAAGAAACTCATCTCTTTCCTGTTTTTAGGGCCATGATGATGACTGCTTGTGATTTGTCTGCAATCACGAAGCCTTGGGAAGTCCAGAGTAAGGTCAGGTGCTTGATATATTGTTAGATTTCTCTAGCTTGTACTTTAAAGTAATAAAATTTCCTAAGCTGCTGTCATGGTTTAACCCTGGCTGGCAACTAGAACTACACAACTGTTCACTCACTCCCCTACCCCCAAGTAGGGTAAGGAGTAGAGGGAGAAAAAGGGGGAAGAGAACCTACTCATGGATTGAGATACAGACAGTTTAATAGAACAGTAACGGAAGAGAAAAATAACAATAATAACAATGGTAAAATAATATACAAAATAAAATGATCAGCACAAGTTGCTCTCACCACTCAATGATCAGCTTGTCCTGTCTGTGCTCCCTCCCACTTTCTGTGGGAAGCTGAAAAAGTCCTTGACTTAATATAAATAATACTTAGCAACAACTAAACCAGTATGTGTTATCAACATCAATCTCATACTAAATCCAAAACACGGCAGCTACTAGGAAGAAAATTAACTCTATCTCAAATGAAATCAGGACAGCTGAATCAAAGTGTCTTATCTAAACTACCAAAAGGACTTCAGAATAACTGTGGTTTTGATGGATAAACCAATCTGTAAGAGTATAGCTGTGAATTTTGTAGAAAATTCATGGCTACCAAGAAATAAAAGAAAAACTTCCCAAATATTTACCTTCTTGTGTTATAGTTAGGTTTTTTATAGCAATACCTGCTGTTTGCTCAGTTGTTTGATATCTTTTGCAAGTTCTTTCCTGAACTGTACTTGAGCATTTGCTAAGGAAGAAACATTAAAATTTAAAGGAGGATAAAAGAAATAAAACACACCTTCCCATTCAGCATGGAGAAAGGACAACTGAGAAAATCATAATAGCCAGGCATAACTGTGACAAAGAGGCAAATCCTTGAGGGGAAAAGCATTTCTTAATAGATGAGCAGTGGAATAATGAGCTTCAGTGCAATAAGGTTGTCTAACTGTCAATACAGGGGTGACATCCCATTGCCACTGCTGCCCTTCCCAGGAGAAAGACTGGGGTTGGGGTTGGACATGAAGCAAAGGAGAGGCTAGAAGTGAGATTTGCTTCATGGTTGAGAACTGAAGTTATACAAGTTCAGCTGAAATTAGTGTTAACTTTTCTTTTTCACTCCTTGGCAATGTAGGTAGCTCTCCTGGTGGCAGCTGAGTTCTGGGAGCAAGGAGACTTAGAAATAAGCGTCCTTCAGCAACAGCCTATTGTAAGTACAATGCGAGAGCCAGACAGTTCAGTTCAGACAAGAAGTCCCAATAGAGACTTACCACAAGCAATGCTGCTCTCAGAGCACTGTGAGTCTTCATGAAATCACCATGCCTGCCAAAATCCACTGGAAAAGTGGGTACTGATGCAGTCCATAGACACCAAAAGACCTATCTAAAATTTCTGCTAAAATGGCAAAGGAAATGAGCCCATTTGACTCCTCTGCAGCAGACAAAGAGGGCTGTGATGGACAGCCTTTACAGATGGCACAGCAGAACGGCTAGGCTGACACAAGAAGGCAGTTTTGGGGGGAAAAGAGAGTTATATTTTTTAATGAAGTTTTCTCATGGGGAACCTGTGTCTTCCCACAGCCCATGATGGACCGGAGGAAAGCTGCTGAGCTTCCAAAGCTTCAAGTGGGTTTCATTGACTTTGTGTGCACATTTGTCTATAAGGTAAGCAAAGTGCACGGTTGCAGACCCCATCCTTCTCAACAGGGGTTCAAATCCCAGGTGAGTCCCAGTGCAGAAGCACCACTCATGGGGAGAGGGACAGAGAGAGGAGACAACAGATGCCCCTCTTCAGGGCACTGCAGCATGGTCCCTCTTTGCGCTGCTAATGGTTTACCTGGCATGAGACAGCCTGGGAGGTGAAGTGTTAGGGTCCATCCTGGGGTATGATGGACAAGCACTGCCGCTGCGTTGTGCTGACGGGTGTGCTTTGGTTAGGAATTTTCCCGTTTCCATGAGGAAATTCAGCCTATGCTTGATGGACTGCTGAACAACAGAAATGAGTGGAAGACCCGTGCTGATGAGTATGATGCAAAAATGAAAGCTCTGGAGGAAGAAAAGAAAAAAGAGGAAGAGAAAATGGCTGCAATGAAAGGTCAGAAACAATACTTAGCTTTTCATTCCTAGCTCAAAAACTTACTTATCTGATATTATCCTGAAGGCTTTCCTGACATGCCAAAGAGTCAGATGCCCAGAAAAGTTCCCTCAGTCTTGCTCCACTGGCAAGGTTGAAGACACCTTGTCTTCAAACCTGACACCATGACACCAGGCTGTCAAAAAAGGCCACCTGCTCAAATGCCCAGGAGCTAGAGCTTGGGAAACTAGTGAGACTATCTCGAGCACGAGTGCCATGCAGCTGGGGACAGCAGATAGTCCTTTTTAGTACATGTATGTCCCTGGAAAAGAGCAGGGAGACATCATTTTGCACACAGGGGCTGTGGCCAACATGGCTGTCCCATGGCACTGAAGCAGGAGTTAAGAAAAGCTAACACACTGCTAGCGAGAATACTTTAGGAATTACAGTTAATCCCATTTCTATCCCACATTAGGTACTACCTAGATACAAGCAGTAGTGGTAGTACCCAGTAGCAATTTATTTTGGTCAAATCCAGTTTTCTTCTGTGGGCTCAGCCTCAGCAGCACTGAAATCCATCACCTGCAGTGGGTGTTGAGTGAAAGCTTGCTTCATAGCCTGAGGATTTGTTTGATTCTCAGAAAAGTGAAAGTAGAAGGCCCTCCTGGCCTCTCCTGGGTGTCTGAGCAAACACCCATCAGAATTTGGTGCCTCACTCCACGGAGAGTGCATCTGAAATATCATTTCGCTCCAAACTGCACACAAATACATGTGGTGGACATTCCTCAAATTACACCGTTTGGAAATTATTAGAGCTGTCTACATGTATTATCTCAATTTAAATCACAGTAATTAACTGAAAATATTGAAAATAAGTGCATTAGCTATGACTTGGAAAATTTCTGGAAAATTATTTCCTGACTAAGTAATTGGTATTTAAATGAGGAACTCTAAAACACTCTATCCAAGCAGCCTTACATGTACAATGAATTTGCACAGGAGACAGTTCTAGATATGGGTACTATAGGTATGACCTACGTTGATCATTTAATTACTTTAAAGTGCTAAAAAACTCCTATAATGACTGAGAAGGACATTTGTGACAGTACCTCTAATTCTGTGTTTCTTTTTATATGGCAGATGGAATAACCTGTAACGGAGGAACAGCTCCAGCTTCCAAAACCTGTAGCATACTTTAGACCTATTACCAATGCAATATATGCCGCCCAAAATGAGAATGCCCATGAATTTTAAAAAAAAATTAATAATATCATGGCATATAAATACATTCCTGATTGGACTGTTCTGCTACTTTAATTAGGCTTATGATCAACCAGGGAAGGGCTAGATCTCGTTTGCCTTAATTGCATCATCTCTTCCTGATGGTGAGGAGCCAGTTATGTCCTGTCTGTTCCATTTAATGCACCTGATGTCAGATGGCATGTCGCAAGTCAGAACAACATTTGCCCCAATAAATTAGGTTGCATGACTGTGGAAGAGCATTTCTCCTGCACTAAAACACTTCTTACTCTAGAGATAATTAGGCCGGTTGAAATCGTATCCTGCTCCATACGGCCCCAGGTGATTGACAATGCACGCACTCATAGCTTCAGAGTAGGAAAGCTGAAGAGGAGCCAAATTTATCAAATGTAAGCCCGTATCTCTCAGGATATCAGGAAAAAATCTGTGAGTAGGGATAAAGCATGAAAACTGACCATAGTAAAGTTTTGAACTGCTCAAAAAATTACGATTCCGTGTAAATCCAAAAAATGGATTTAAAAGAAATTGCAGAAATAACAGTTGAAAATTTTGACAGGTTGCTGCTCCAAAGCATGGAGCCAGTTGTGCAACCACCAGTAGCTGGTGTCTTCATGAGCAGGATCCACACCGTGCATTAACCAAGGCTTCGCTCTGTAACACGTGATTGTAAGAAGACAGTGTTACCATTACCCAGTACAATTCCACTTACAGTTTATCCAAGCAACCTGAATGGTGGCATCTCCTAAATTTGTTGTTTTGCCTCGTGATGCCAATATTATTTAATGCAGTCCCTTTCCAAACAGTACCAACCCTCCTTCCTTCCCTCCTCTTCCAAGATGTCTGGTTTTTAGGTTCCCCTCCAGAGTTTGAAAGACTGATAACTTGTACTCTTTTATTTCAGAAAAAAGTTAGTTTTCATGTTTATTCACGCAACCATACTAGACCATTAATGCACTCTTGTAGCAGTAGTGACATCCTTCTCTACTCCTCTTTCTCTCTCTATTTTTTTAAAGTGTTTGGAAATATGTTTTGCTGGGGATTTTCTTCTTCTTCTATTATTCCTGCTACCTTCAGTGCTTTTACCCTTCAGTATCTTGTTTTGCATTATAAAAATACTGCAAGTAAATGAAAAACTAGAGCTATGGTGGTACCTGGTGATCATTTATCTGTGTCTCAACATAGTAAGAAAGATGTAATCTTCTATCGCAATGCAGCAATTCTGTGAGAGGCAAGTTCTCTTTCAGGAAAATACAGAAATGTGTCTACTTGCACAAAAGCTAGATATGCCACTAGTAATGGTGGCAAATGTGTCTCACGGCACGATGCTGTGTGTCTCAGTCTCATTAAGAACCACATAGGAGGTTTTCACCAGACAGCATCCAGAGACAAACAAGTAGGTTTTTTCAGGGGAAAAATGCCCCAAGGTTATTGTGTCGCAGTGTGGTGAGCAGTGGGCTTTTAAAGATCACCACAAGCCACCATGAGCTTAAATGTTGGGAAAAAAACTCCTTATGCACTCAAACATTTTCTGGGGAATAAAGCCGGGAGGACAATCTTTCTGCCCAGTGTTGCAGGGTGCTCCAGCAGGGCTTCCCACATCAGGATTGTGGGGGGCCTGCCCAGACCTGGGACTGGGGGTGGCTGTGCCCCATCTGCCCACACACACCTGGAAATGCAGCTTGCCCCCCACCCCCAGCACTGGGGCAGGCACTCTGCTTTGTACTTCCGAGGGGGAGCACGCACAGATGCACGCAGAGGGGTGCCTGGAGGGGCAGGGTGGGTGCTAGTGGAAGAGGCTGTTTCTTTCAGAAACAGGGCGGCCTGTTTCTATGGGAACAGGAGGGTCTCCAACAAGCCGTGCTGGGGCAACTACCATTGCAGGTATTGAGCATTGGCTTTTTTTTGGCTCAAATCTGGTAATCCCCTATTGCCTAGACAGAATGTGGTGGCAGAGGAGGGTGGGATGGCTCTAACAAAGCTTGTGGCTTTGTGCCCACCCACCACAGGAACTTACCCCCAGGTAAGAGGTATCACAAGGACAGCTTCCTCACTCTGCCCCACAGCCAGGTTTGGAGGGCTGCATGGAAAGGTTGGCACTTCTGCATCGTCCTGTGTAGGACTCTGGTACCCGCATCCCTACAGATCTGGCAGACACCCAGCCTTTAGCACATAGGTGACAACAGCCAGGGCTCCCAAATGCAGGACACCTCCCAGGGGAAGGCACAATGCAAAAGGCAACAGGAGGGTTCAGACTGAGTTATTTGTGAACCTAAGCTAGGCTAGGTGGGTTGAAGGAGGAGGGTCAAACTCTTCTCAGTGGTTGCCAGTGAGAGGACAAGGGGCAATGGGCACAAGTTGGAACACAAAAGGTTCCACTTGAATATCAGGAAAAACTTTTTCACGGTGAGGGTGACAGAGCCCTGGAACAGGCTGCCCAGGGAGGTTGTGGAGTCCCCTTCTCTGGAGATTTTCAAAACCCGACTGGATGCA
>BJBW01004233.1:0-50810 GCA_004320125.1 Scolopax mira
TGTTCTCTAGATCCCTCCCCAGCTTTGTTGCCCTTCTCTGGACACTGTGGATGACATTTTCCCATGTTCTTTTAGAGTGGCACTTATAAAGCCTAACTTCTAAAATCCAAGTGTGATATTCTACAACAGGTATCTCCACAGGCTGGAACGTTGAACTCTCTCTCATAACAGCTGCTTGTTGTCTTGAGAAAGCATAACATAACAATTCATAACAACCAGATGAACTCAGAGTATCAGTTTCCCATCACTTTTATAATCCTGAAGAGTTCGGGCATTAGGTCTCTTTCCAGATCCCCATACGTACTATCAGCGTTGCAATAATCTCTTTAATGCTTTCTTCTGAGACTCAGTAATGCCGCTGTGCTGGAATTTGCAGCTCCCACAGAATTTGCAATTTCAGAGTTCTTTCCAGAGGCTTGTGGGTATCCTGGGATATAGTTTACCTCTTCGAAGGCTCACAGCTGTTAAAGAAAAAGATAAATGATTCACATAAATGAACTTTTTAACACAAAAATAGTCATCTGTAATCTTACATCATCAAAGGAAAGAAATGATGCTCAGGTTTCTTCTGAACCCATGTCCATCATCACTAATGAGCACTTTTAGCAGACAGATCAAAGACTTCCATGAGGTAGGGATGGAGAATACATTCCCTCAAATCTCCAGAACAGAACCCCTTTGATAAGTTTTGTCATAGCTGGTCAAGGCAAGGAACACATGCTGTCAATATTCCTTAAAAAGCATAACCTGACTGACAGCATGACTACTGCAGGTGGCACTAGGCATGACTAATTATTCACAAGGTGAAATAGAGCATAGTAGCTTGAAATAATACAATGCAACCATTAACAAATGCACCTTTAAAACTCTAAAGCTGTTTCTTCTGCACATTGTGTGCCTTTTGGCTTCTGTGAAGCATCTTGTCCTCATGATTCTCTTAGTTCTTATCAGCCTGGATCCAAAAATACTATATTCTTGAACTTCCAGTGTAGGGTGTCCTCTAACATGTTCCTTCAGATATTTTAAATTAACATCCCTCCCATTCATAGATTAATTAGTTATGTTGCAGGATCCAAAGGGCATCACATACATTCTAGAAGAGGCCCAGAGTTGAGTGGTTTGTGTCCCATCAGGCTAGTCTACTCTGGAAGGAGATAACTAGCACTGAAAATGAGAATGTGAGCCATTCTCTGCTTTAGGGTGCAGGACTGGCCTCAGTCAGGACAAATTTTCCATAATATTAGATGGCAATAACCTCAAATGGCATCCTTTAGTCACTGTATGATGTTATGCCCTAGCACATCATGAGAGAGTATTACATTGTAAGATGGATTTTTAAAGTAATAGAATGGTGTGTGTGTGTGTAACCCCATCAAAAAAACCCCAACCCCACCAAAGCCCCTACAAAATGCTTAAATATTCTCTTTGACATCTGTGTGTTTAAATAACCTTTTTACAGCCTTAAACTGTTGGTGATAACAGACATTCAAAACCAAAATTGCACAAAGAGCATGGTACTATAAGAAAAGTACAACTGGAAAAAAAAACCACAAACCTAAGGATTAGTTTAAATAATGATGCATTTATGTTGCATAAGCAGATATAGTTGTCAAAGATTTATGAACAGAGTGCACGAGCCCTTTCAAAATCTTTGTTAAAGCAAAATAGCATCAAGAAGCCTTCTGTGTAGCAGTCTGACTATGAAACTGTGAACCTACTGACATTCTGGATCAAAGCAGGAATCTGTTCTGACATGTCCAGTGCCAAACATTTCAGTGGAAGTTGCAACAGTTCCCCAGAATAAAACATTGTGGAATATGCTGCTAATTAAATAGGATTCCTCTTGGCTGTCATCATTTGGAAATTGTAGCATGTTCTGATATATGACAGTTTCATAGATTCATCAATGCTGAGGCTGGAAAGCATTACTATAGTCAGTCCAGTTAGAAGGTCTAGTTTGACCTTCTGCATAGGGAGAAAAATTCTCTGCAATAGTTTCTCCATCAGGTCAATAAACAGTATAACCAAGTTTCTAGGGTTTTGTATTTTTGATCCTATTTAGAAAAAAAAGTAAAATTTATCTACATATATGAGTTGACTATAGGGTTATTTTTTTATTTTTATGTCATTGTTTGAGTTGGCCAACGACAAGATGACAGATGCTCTCCACCACTTCTAACTCCAAGAAGAGGAGGAAGAGAGATAAAGAGATTTATGAGTTTAAAAAGAAACCTAAATTACTTTAATGAAATATTAATAATAAAAGTAGAAAGAAAACAATGAAATAGATATTATCTATTTATAAATATATACAAAACCTATATAGAAAAGCCATCACTGTTCCACCTTGGCCTCAGTGAAAGACAGGAACTGGATTCCAGATCTACATTTAGGAACTCATGGTTTCAGATCAAAATTTAACAAATTTCCATAGTCCTCCACAGACATCAGTTATTGAAGAACAAGAGCCATTTAAAAAAAAAAAAAAAATCAACCTTGAAAAGGAGCCAATCTGATGCCTTCCATCTCCCAACTTTTATATTGAGCATACTGCCATACATGGCAGACAGAATGAAATATCCTATTGGACAGTTTGGGTCACATGACCTGTCCACACCTCCCCACAGGTGCAACTCCACAGGTGCAACCTCCCTTGGGTAAACAAGCAAGTCAGCTGACCATGGTTGCCACAGCAACAAATATAAACAAGAGCCTCACTGAGTGAAGAGAAAGTTGTTTCTGCTCCACTCCAAGACATTTATAAAGAACAGTGATTGGTACGATTGAATAATTGCACCATCATTATTATTTTAAATTATAATTTTACTATTTTCTGCTTAATGTTTACTGAATGCTCTCACTGAATGTACATTATGAACACAAATATTCAAAAGAGAATAGTTGTTTTGCAAGCCTAGAAGTTATTAACTTAGGAAAATCTGTGCCATTTACATTTCTGCAGATAAAATTTCCAGAAGGTAATCCGTTTCCCCAAAATTGTTTTTAAAATGCCATTTTCCTGTAATCTGCAACACCATCTGTTCCTGAAAGAAGGTGAAAACCTCCTGTATGGATACAAGATTTGGGACAGAACTCCAAAAGGAAGGAGTCGAGTCAGTTTCTGATAAAGCCTGTGCTGAAAACTTGTTCTTCATTTGCTGACAGGTCATACTCTGAAAACATCAGACAAAATAAAAATGCATGTTGTATTGTTAGCTATTAAATTTATTTTGTTCACAGACCATTTCTATCCGTAGTAAAAAGTTAAAGGAAATAAGGGTTCAGCTCACCCCACCTGGCATATTAGGGCCCATTATAGTGCCATACAAAGGATTTTATTTCCACAGAAAAAAATATCAGGATCAAATTTACAATGTAGTAATCTATGAAGTGCATATTTAGCCACATTCTAGACCTACTGTTAGTCTGAAAGTGATTTAATACACAAGAAAGGGACTACACAAGGGAAGAATTGAAGATTTTATTTCATGGTAGCTGCTTCACTTTATGGCCAAAGAGGAAAGCACAAAAGGAGAATGGAGGAAAAGGAAGGAATAAATAGCTAAAACATCTGAAAGGGTGGTAAAATTTACTAAAGGTTTTTCATAGCTTTTGCCTACAGAAGAAAGAAATTTGATGCTAATAAGTAAGGCAGACAGCAGTTGTCAAATTCCTAAGCACTTCAACTCCTTCCCTGAGTACTAGATGTGAAAGTAATTGTACAACTAAAGGGGACCTTCTGCATAATTAATACAAATAACACATTTACAAAATATGACATATTCCCCTTCTCTTTTTTTTTTTTTTTAAAGAAATAACTTATTCCCTGGAAAAACATCTGACATTTTGGAGCATCTTTTTCACCATAATGTTAGCACATCTTTTTGACAGTTTATTAAAGTTTCAAGAAGTAGTCATGCAGATAAGCCTAAATATCTTGTTTTGCCTTACCACTAGATTTCTGTTAAAACAGAACAAATTATTACATTCATTCATCATCATTTGGCTGTGAGGTTCCAGGATGCCAAAAATAGTAAACACTTGTGGAATCTACAATAATTGAGAGCAACAGTAAATTACATTTTAAGTGCTCATCAAGGTGAGAACAAGGCACTTCATGATTCTCCGTACATCCTTGTTAGGAATTTTGCCAAGCTAAAGGAATGCACAGGTTCATATAGAAGTTGCTAGCTCTAACCTTCCTATGGTTGTGTTTGTGCTGTACAAAGCCAATGATTTTTTTAGAGATACCTAACCTAGTTTAAAAAAAAAAAAAAGGAAAATTATACTAAAACCTCTAATATATGCTGTTTTTTTACTCCAATTTGATAATTTCAAAATCCAGTGTGGTTACCTGCTTCGTTTTCTCAGGATGAGATGTTGCATTTAGCTGTACAAGAACAGTTCCCACTGTAAGACACAGCGTCAATGTCTTCAAATTGAATATTGCCAATAAAGCAGCTGTTTCTTAGTATGTCAACATACGCATAAGCTATATAGCTAGTAGAAACACTATCATAGAACAACTGTCTGCTTTAGAAGTTTCACTTTCTTCTCAGTTTTGCCCTTATTCAATACAATTCAAGGAGCTGAAAAGGGTTGCCTTTGGCACTAACAAGTCACATCAGCAAGGTGCAATTTTTGGATTATTCTTCAGCTGGAACACCATCCCTTGGTCTTACAAAATTCAGTTGCCATACTAGTTATAAAACGTACTTGATCTCCTCCTGCTATAACTTATCCATACAGTAAATTCATTAATTTTGTGTGTTGTTCCTTTATGCATTTCCCTGTAAGTTTTGCAAGTATTCCACTATTCCTGGAACCAGATAATTTGGGACAGTGAAGTCCTAAAAGACCCACTTTTGTAGTAACCAAGATGGGAGGGGTTTGATCACTCATACCCACTCTTTAATTCTTTCTTCAATGTCCATGGAACATGAAGAATGAAACCGAGATATCCTATTTCTAAAAACTCTTGTTCTTGTAGAAAGACTTATCATTTTCTTTTTTTTTTTTTTTTTTTAGTCTTCTGGTTGCTTGTCTCTCTATATATTCTGCTGCAGGTGGCTCCAAAGCAGTACAGCTGAGTGGGGCTAAGAAGCAGATGGTAATAATTACTGAAAAACTTTATGCAGGAGGCATCCAGGGAAAGCACATGCATTAGACTACAATGATTTGTAAAAATGTGCATGGAACTCTGTGTTACTCTGAATGTGAATTGCATTTCTAAGCTGCACAAGTCCTTGTTGAGTGTAGTCATGCATTATCAGGTGACAGATAAATCTTGGAAAAGCATAATAGACACAAAGATTCACTTTGAGATAGTATGAGTGGAAATTGCTTCCCCTTCCATTCTCTCAGTAAAAGAGACAAACAGCTTCAGAAAAAATTTTGAAAGGTTTTGTCCTATATAGATAAAAATCCAAGGCCTCACATATGTCTTGTTTCTTCCCTTTGCTGTTGGCCTAGATTTGTTTGCTGAGCTCTAAAGCTATTGAAACTAGAAATATCGGGCAGAAATATTACCACAATATATTTTGGGGAAAGAAAATCTGGTATTCTCTCTCCCTGGAACATCCCATCATTCTTTCCATTGTCTTAAAACACTGATGGACATCACATTGGGAGAAAAAAACTGACAGAAAAAAAGGTAACCATAAGACAATGCTACAGAACATGTGAAATAGGCTGGATACTCATGTATTTAATTCAATCCACAGGTTTCTAAATGTCAACTGCATTCAGAAACTGGAGTGTATCCTCAGAACTCTAACTTAGAAAAAGCACCCTTGGTGTTCTGGAAAACACAGCTAAGTCAGAAAAAAAGTTAAATTCAGACATGCTAACCATCTCCTTGATCTAATGAATAGATTGCTTGGAGTGATGACTGAATATAAACTAGAAATAGATAAGTTTAGTCATTTCAGGTTTAGAATAAACCCTTGTGTCTAATTTTTGTCTGAGTTTTGTTTTGGAGAGGAATTAGAAAGATCAGAAGGTTGCTGCTATCAATTATTTTCTGTCTTTCTTTGTTGAAAATTAAACTAATGCTGCTGTGCCCAGTTTACATGTATTGATTTTTGAAAATGAAATCTGTGACAAAAGTTGTTACAAAGATGCAGAACAATAGAAATAAACCTAGTAGCTGCTTATTTGTTATGATAGGAGACAAACTGCTTTGAATTTGTACAAAACATTTCCCACAGAGGTATAGGAGATGAAAGGCAGGTCCAAAGGCTGTCAACAATCCTGTCATACGTAATGTTAACAGATAGTGATTTTGGTGACAAGTAAGTATAAAGTATATTACCCCTTTGAGCCTTTTGATGCATCTGAGATGTATCCAAAGAATACTGTCTCTCAGTGGAGCATCAGGATCCTCAGTGCAGCATATCACCAAATATGGCCCATTGCACTGCACCCACCAAATGCAAACCTTACAGTGATCTTCAGGCCATAACTGCTACCTACTCATATGATACATCTCTGGCCTCAAGTCCCAGCTCTAGCTCTAGAAATATTACTGGACTTGCTTTACCAACACTCACATTTTAGCCAGCCCCTCTTTGTAATGCACAGGGAATTTCATAGAACCACAGAAATGTTGGTTGGAGGGAACTTCAGGTGGCCATCTAGGCCAATCCACTTGGTGGTGCAGATCAATCACCCTTCATTTTGTCTAGCTAAGTCTTGAACACCTCTATGGACACAAACTCCACAACCTCCTTAGACAACCTTGTCAAGCGTGGTACTACCCCACTCCAGAATTTTGCTTTCATGCACAATTTTCTTTTACCAAGCTACAACTTGTGGTCACTGCCCCTTGTTGTATCATCTGTCATTAGCAAGGAGACTTTAGCTGCATAACCTTTGCATTACCCTTCAAATACATAGAAGCCCTTAGTTTCTTTTACACTGAGCCATATAACCCCAGTTTCTTCAGATGCCATTCATAGTAAATATTCTGTGGTCCTGATCATCTTCGTAGCCCTCCATTGGATCCTCTCCAATTTCTTCTTATCTTTCATACACTGGAGTCCTAAACTGGATGCAGTATTTTACATATAACCTCACCAATACCAAGTTGAAGGGAAGAAAAAGTTCTCTTGATCTTGTATCCAGAGTCTCTTAACATAGATCAATGTATATTTTGCCTTATTTGGGAAGAGAGAGTGTAGTTGGCTTATCTCCAACCTGGTGTACACCAGTACCTTCAAGCTCTTTTCATCAGGGCTTTAATTCAGCTATTCCCTTCCTAACCTCTGTTGATGCAGAAGTTTTGGCATTTGTCATGGCCACAGTTACTCCTTCCAGTTTGTTTCGTCTGAAAATGTTCTAAGTGCAGTTTGTGCTTTATACAGGTCATTGAAGGTCACAAAGGTCAAGGCAAACTCATTACACCACTTTCTCTTATCACATACCTGGTCATTAAATTGCACAAATATAACAGATTTGTCACACGCACGTCACTACTGGAAAGGTCATGCTGAGTATTCCTGATTACTTTTCTTGACTTTTACTTGCTTGGAAATGGATTTCAAGAGCATGTGATCATCTTCTTGGTCTTCCCAGAGACTGAAGAGACAATGGCCAGCAAATGGTTTCTTTGGTTCTCCTTTTTGTCTATCTCTAAGATTTATCTTTCATTTTGTTTTGTTTTGGTTTGGTTTGGTTTTTTTTCCAGACAGTATGACAGGCCTTACAAACACACCAATCAACTTGTTCAGCATCTGTTAATACAATTTATCAGCTCCATGATAGAGAGTGCACCTAACTTCTACATCTTTTTGTTCTAAAAATGAGAATCCCTTCTCCTTCCGACACTTTGCTGGTACCCATAGAGGTCAATTGAGTCCTTCAGCATTTTCTGTATTGTCCATGACTAGGCTTTCTTTCCCCTACATCAGATTCTTTTCATTTTCCCTTATATTTTCTTTGCAACTAGCATAACTATACAACCCCTACCTGTTAACCTTTATGCCTTTCACCCGTCTCAGTTACAGCTGGACTTCTGCTTTCCCGATCTTGTCCCTTGTCCCTAGCAATTCTTCCATACTTCTTTGTTTCCTTGTTGTCTTGTTCCCTATTTTGTTTTTACTATCTCTTGTGGACTCCCTTTGTTTGTTTAAGCTTATTGGAGAATTTCCCACTTAGCCAAGCAAGTAATTTGCCAAAATTACCAGTGTTCCTGCACAGCAGACTGGGGGCAGACTTTTCATTAGGAGCTGTAGTGATAGGACAAGGGGTAGTGGTTTTAAACTAAAAGAGGGTAGATTCAGTCCAGATAAAAGAAGGATTTTTTTATCATGAGGTGGAGAAATGCTGGAACAGGTTGCCCAGAGAGCTGGGAGATGCCCCATCCCTGGAAACATTCAAGGTCAAGTTGGATGGGACTCTGAGCAACCTGATCTAGTTGAAGACATCCTTGCTCACTTCAGGTTTGTTGAACTAGATGACCTTTAAGTGTGCCTTCTAATACAAACCATTCTATGATTCCTGAACTGTCTATAAGCTCTCCTCAAAAATCAGCTGGCTCTCCTTGTTTTCCTTCTTCTTCATGGCAGCTTCCCAAAAAGTTCCCAACGAAATCCTGAACAAGATGAAATATCTAGTTGTACAGTCCAGAATCCAAAATTTGCTGCTTACTTTCCCATTTCACCTTCAGGTCCTTAACAGTGTCAGAGACACTGCAACCCAAGCCACCCTTTGAGACTGCCAATAGGTCTTCCTTATTCATGAGTAGAGCTCATCCCTGCCAGCACTTGTATTAGGACACTGTTACTACAGTAGTCTGAGAACTCATGGACTTCCTGCCTAATGCTGTGTTTCCCTCCCAGCAGATTCCTAGCTCATTGAAATCCTGCATAAAGATAAGAATCTCTGAGTGCCACACCTTTGCTAGGTGAGATGAGGGAGAAAGTCACATTCACTACATCCTCTAAGGTGCTAGTTCCACTTCCTTAGTGTCCTTCCCGCTCTGATCTTGAAAGAGATGCTCTCTACAGTGAAGCCTTCAGATTCATACTTGAATTCTGCATAAAGGAGATCATTAATACAGGGTATCACTCTCCCTCCACCTGTTCTTCCCAAGTAGCCTGCATCCACCCATAGAAATGTTCTGACCATGGGTGCTGCCCTATCAAACTTCTGTGATTTTTACCACACCACAGCCAAACTCAGGGTTCTGGATTTCAGATGCCTTGAGATCATAATAGAATTTTTATTTTTAATTATAAGCAATAAAGAGGAGGAGGGATTATTTCATACCAGTTTAGTGCACATCAACTGGAAGAACATTCAATGAACAGGACTTCTCTTTAGATTGGCTTGGAATAATTTAAAGTGCAGAACTGTGAATTTGTTTGTTTGTTTTGTAAAAAATGTTATTTTTCTCCTTTATTATAAAATACATATATATATAAAAAAAGGAGATACTGACAGCTGTTCTTCTTTGAGATGAATGATTTGCATACTTACTTTGGACATATGTGGGCCAAAGCATTCAAGGTTAAAAGTGTGGATTTGCTTTTTTTGCGTTATAATACCTATAAAACTTTTTTTAGTGACAGATAGTATGCTTAGCAACCAAAAGCTAAGACTTCTGGGCTGTCCTAAGACTATTTCAGAGATTAAAATCAGCTGATCAGTGTTTGGTCACATGATTGCACATCATAAGAATGCATGGTTAATGACATGGTTATAAACTACTGTTATTCCCTATCCAATGTCACAGTTCCTAGAAATACATTTCATGCCCGTATACAAGGAAATTTTTTACCCACCAATTACTGACACAAGCCAGTGTGTGTATTACAGCAACTCTAGAAATTTCTGTGACTGCTTTTTAATATGTTGTAAATAATTTTCATTCATGTAGTAGCTGAACAAATATTAGTTATAATTAAAGTACCTGCATGAGCGGAATCAGAAATTTTTGCTATTAGCATGTAATTCTGTATTCAACTATTTGACTTTTTTGGGTTTTGAACATTCGTAGAAGTACAATTGCACTATTCCGAGAGAGTTTTGGGTTTTCCCTGTGGCTATGAAATCTTTCCTTGGCTAATATAATAATCCAAACTGGAGCCTGGTCCAAAAATCCCCATGAGTAAATATAGTTTGTCTGCAAGAACTGATATTGAGCCATTGATTATCAACGGCATGTTTTTTACGTTCAATCCAAAAGAAGCTCAAGGCAAGACAAGCTCTTCATTCTTCCCAAAAATAGGATGGCAGTAGAAATATGGCTTTGGATGAGCCATATTTGGAACTTGGAACACCAGTTTGTTTTTGCTACCTCTGGCAGCCATATCATACATGTTCAGGGCTGTGCAATACCAGAAGTGACAGAACATTTGGAAATGGTCCATATAAAATTAGTACAAAATTTTCAGTTTATCATAGGATAAGAGCAGGGATAATGAGAGCAGAGTTCCTGACATAAGCTCTGAAAAGGCAGGGAATTGACCAGGTGAAATAATTTAGATTAATATTGATTAGTTTAATGTAGAAGAAAAGGACAGTGAAATTCAGCGAAATTCAGTGAAACAGTCCAGCTTACTTAGTAGATCTTACTGTGTTTTCCTTGGAGATGTCCCAATAATTGACTGGGGTGAGCTCCACTTAGCTGATTGGATCTGGCACAACTACATGCCACAGTAAATTAGTTTTGTGTACACTGAAAATTCAGGCTATATCTAAGCTGTGAACACTTGTGTTGTATATAGTTTACAAATTTTCAATGTCTACCATCAAACAAATTATGGTGCCTTAAACTAAGTAAATTTGTGTTTTATTTGCCTTGGG
This sequence comes from Scolopax mira, assembly GCA_004320125.1. Taxonomy (NCBI): domain Eukaryota; kingdom Metazoa; phylum Chordata; class Aves; order Charadriiformes; family Scolopacidae; genus Scolopax; species Scolopax mira. Next base: position 10,810 of record BJBW01004233.1, read on the forward strand.
AATGTCAGGAAAGTAAGAATGTGATTTGAGAGAATAATTTACAAATTGAATTGAATTATTAATATAGAGAAAGACAGAGAGCGTTCTGTTATGTGAAAGTCCTGATTATAATCCAGTCTTTATATTTAGTTAAGATTTTTAAGTACTTATCTAGATTTTACAACTATTTCTTTAATCTGCAAATATAAGCAGAAAACAATCAGGGAAATAAGTAATGTTTAGATACCATTTCAATATTTGCAATTTAATGGACTGTCCAAAATGTGATTATGGATGTTCATGAAAATGGAAATCTTTTAATTAGCAAACTGTGTAGTAGTAAAGAATTACTCTTTTGTTATATGTGAATACGTCTAGGAAAAAGGATTGTAGTTAAGGAGTGTAGTTAAGCTGAATATGTGTGGCTCAATTTAACATCTTTTACTTTCCTGTGATTATTCTCCTTGTGTGTGTGTGTTGCTAGACTTTTTAAATTTTAATTTCCCCATTCCATTAAAAGATAGGTACCTTTTTCATAATGCTATTTTTCTTACTTGCTTAGAAACCCAGAAGGGAGCATAATCACTATTACTATTTAAAACAACTTTAAAACCTCGGCTCCTATAGGGACTTCACTGTCACACTCATTCATGTTTTACTGTGAGTGTCAGATGCTAGTTTTGTTATGCAGGATGAAATAGAAATCAAGCATAATCAAAAGGCTTTTATACAGCTTTTTCAGTACAACACAATTATAAATGATCTTGGATAATATACATGGAGGGGTCAATTCATTATCTTAAATCAAGACTAGTAGATACAGTGATAGACTACCTATTTATCTAAAATTCTATTAAAAAAACATTCTTTCTGCCAGAAAATTTGACTTTGAAAAATCCATAGTTTAAGCAAATCTCTGAATCATATAACAAGACTCAATTACACCAGGTGGTATTGACTGATATATTTGGTAATGTAATAAAGATGCCAACCCTGACAAAATTTGTTAGTCTGAAAATAGGGCAAAATGCCATTTTATTGCAAAGCTAATGAAAAATATTGCTTACGGAATGATGAGACCTATCAAATAGATTTATACCTTACAACATTTGTATGATCTCAAATATTTCAAAAAGATTGTAAAGATTATGCAACGGGTGATGTGACTATTGTCTCTGCAGTATAATAAACACAAGAAAAAGAAGAAGCACAAGTTCTGACATTCAGACTTGCATGGTAGAGGGCTAGAATCTTTCTGTGTAGTAAAACTCTTAAACAGAGCATGCTGCTTCTGGAGTTTATGCAAGCACTGTCATGGCTGGACCACCACCTGGATGTTTTGCAAGCTCTACAATTCAAAAAGATACTGCTTGGGGTGATTAAAGACTGAGTCGGATTCAGTGAATCCAAATCCCAGCAGAAGTTTGGCAGAGGACTGAGTTGGTTCCTGGGATGCTAGCATTAATGGCTGAGAGCCAGACACTAATCTCAGATGCACGGCACGTGTCGCCTCCTATCTAGATTAAGCCACGTCTGTGGCTTGCACACACAATGCATAACAGCAGATTTTCTAAGGCATATGTTGCTTCCAGTGCCATACGTCCTAGTTTAAAATCTGGTCCGTAAGGTATGACTATTTCTTCTCTTTCTTTTCCTCAGCTGTTTGATGAAGAAATAAAAACAAAAGAAAAGGAAAGTAAAAATTTGTTAACAGCACTCACCCTGTTTTATCCCTCTGGCTTTTTCTTCATCTCCTATTCCCCTCCTTTGAAAGGATTGAATCGGTACCGCACCAAAGACGCAAAGAAATTAAAGTAATAATAGAAGCAGCTCAAGAAGATTATTTTCCTTCATTCGTTTTTTAGTATATTTGAGACACGACAGGATTCTGTAAACTCACAAGTACTTACTCTTTAAGCTAATTCTGCAGTGTTGTAAAACAACATGCAAACTGCAGGCAAGAGAGAAATAAGGGAGTCAGCATAGCAAAACTCGATTAGAAAGTTTGATTTGATTATCTGTTCCTTATTTGCATCACAGTGTTGTTTCACTCAGAGGTACCTGACTGGAATATTTTCACTGCAATCTGAGCATGGAAACTGAAGCTATCGGTAAAATATCAGGCTGCAGGAAGTGCAACGTTTTATGCTCGAACATTCCAGCACTCTAATTGCTGCTTTGAAAATCGTACTCCAAACAGCTTCTTGCTTCATTTCGTTTCTTGGTTTCAACAGAAAATGTCCACAAGTTATGTGGTTGAGCTTGAAGATGAGAAATGAAAGAATGAGGGGCTGAAAGGTACCATATGAGTGGATTGATGCAGTGTCTTAATGTACTGGCCTTGAACTGTACGAACTTGATGGTGAATTCAGCCAGACTAAGGAGAGTGAGAATCAATCAGTTTCTGATGGCTCTAAAAGTCACAATAAAAAGGAAGATGGTTGTGTATTTATTGTCTAAGAGCTACACAGAAGACCCTCTTGTGCAATAATAATTAAAAAGGCTCAATTAGAGAGGTTAGCTTGAAAAACATGGAACAAAAACACCTGACCTTTCTGTTCCTAGAAGAAAGCCTATTAGTTGAATGATTGATTTTGTGCTTAACTTTTTTCTTTTTTCCTTTTTTCCTCAGCAGGTATTTTTCCTCTTGGTCTCATTCTCTACATTACAATAAACACCCCAAAGTATTTTTAACCATTGGATACCTAGCCCAAATTGGGGACTGGAAAGTGGAAGGGTAATTAAAAAGTCCTGTCATATTGAATTTCACTTTCAATAAGCTACTTTCAACCCTTCACATTCTAGCAGGACAGGCAACAGAAAATAAGATGCTTTTGATTATTTGTTAAATACAAGGAAGAAACTGTATAGATTATGTTTTTTAAAGTATTATCCCATTTTTAAACCCTTATTCCTATTTCACTGATGCATGATCACCAAATATAAATTAAAAATTGCAAGAAAATGACACCACTCTACTTCTTAAATGTTGTAACAAAGCATGCTCTTTTCTGTCACTGGCTCTGACTTTACATAAGCCTCTCTCATGCACACTGGAATCATATATAATGTAGATGAGATTGGTGGGGCCAGAAATCTTAATTTATTTATTGTATAAGTGTAATGCCAGCCACCTCCTGTTTTCATTTTACCAATCTAATGCCAGCCATTTCCTGTTTTCATTAGACCATTGTAATGCTAGACTCCTACTGTTCTCATTAGTGCAGGACTGTGTAATGGCAACCACCTCATGTTTTCATTATAACAAAACTGTATGGTGCCAGCTGACACTTATTTTACTTTACAGAATAGCATTTGAACATAGTCCATGCTCTATCCAAGAGAATATATACAAAGATGTCAATGATCTTTGAAGTCTAAGACGCCTATGAAAATGTCATGAAACACCTTTCCTGACTATTTTGTCTCTGAAAGCATGGCAAAGAATTTATACAGAATACGCAGAGAAGAGGTTAAGGCTGGAGTTAACCTGTTGTGGAACATTGTTAAATTCTAGCAACTGCATTTCTGATCCATAACCTACCTGGGCTTCCAGAAGAAGATAAAAAGGTGGTTGTACTAGTTCAAGGTCTGGATTAGAATTCTAGGGAAATCCAAGTTAAATTCCTGGCTCCAGCACATATTGCCTGTGCAGACTGCAACATATAAATTCTCACTCTTACTAGTCCAGCTGTGACTGGTCTGGAGAGAAGATTTTTTCTGTCCAAAGCATTAGATTGATTTGTTTTGTTTTGCTTTGCTTCTGCATTATCTATGTAATACAAATTTTTTTACCACTTATTAGAAGTGCTTCAAAAGAACTGTGACTCCTTCTTTGGGGTCTTCAAATTCTATTTTAATGATATTAAATAGTACTAAGAATTGCATGCACAAAAATCTTCCATTGAGAGATCTTAAAAAGGTAGCTTCTTTCAAAGCTGGAAGGGTTCTGCTAATAAAGTGCAGTTAATCCAAGGGATTACAGCTATTTTAGTTTTTGAAGTAGGGATCAAAAGGAAAAAAACCAATCTCTAATTCTAAAAGGAATGAGGAGTTGTGAAAATAATTTTACTAAAATGTTTTCTAGTTATTTACTAAAAGTTTTTATGTACATGTTTAGGTTTCTGCTGATATTGAACATTGTAGATCTCAAAAAGAAACCCAGTGTCATTGCTCTGTAAAGACTATGTAACTGCTGTTTGGATGTCCTGTAGTATCATTGCAAATAAATATCTGGTTTACGTAAGGGGACCGAGGCCTCAGGTCTATAATGAATGAATGAGCTGTGTTTTAGTCATGAGGCAGAACCACCACTTCTAGTGGTACACATTCATCTGCTGTCTCAATTCTGAAGCCTTGGGAGCTTGAAGGGCTTGCTATCAGGACCAGAAAAAGCACCATAGTGAAGGCCCTTATTCTGTACCTGACCAAAATTATCAGTTCTGCACAGTGACTTTGGTTTTAATTATTCATGTGATTCTAGCTTGTCATGTTTTATCTGTTGTATGTTTTAATGATTTATAGCTTCACTGTAGCTTGTGAGGAGAGGAAAAAAGCTCTATGGACAGGTACCATGAAAACAAAATTTTACTGTTATTATAAATACTGGTATTATATTCATTTCTCTGGAAGAAAACAGCTCTTCAAAAGTATTTTTGTTCCACTCTTCCAGTCTTGATGGAAACGTTGTAGTTTCAAGGAAAGAAAAGTGTTCTTTGTCATTCTCAGATTGCTGTATTATTAACATCACTGAATAGAGTAATTGACAGATGTGTATAAGTTTTGTTAAAATGATTAAAAGCTCTGCAAATCATAACCTGTCAGTGTTTCCTGGGAAACAAAGACCTTTCCATCTGTTAGGGGACTCTCTAAATGAATGTAATGAGTCACCTTTAAAATGACAGCTGTCACCCCTAGGATTTGAGCCTTGAAGGCAGTGCAAAAAATATAATGAAATACATATAAACTGTCAATCAAAAAATATCTTTAATTTGTTATTATTTTGATCACCTCACTGTGGGCAGAGCATGATAGGTTGTAATTTGTCTGTGATCTCTAGTGTCTGGATTGCACCCAAGTCAATATGAAGATAGTTATGTTAAGTGATGTTACAGTTTGATAAGGCACTATATGCCTGCATATATCTTTGCACATTCTCTGTCACAATCTTCACAATGAATAAAATTTTACGAGGATAGTGGCATGTGATAGCAGCATATTTGAAAATTACTACTTCTGAGCTGTGGAAGGGAAACCCAATGAAAGGGAAACTGAGGGATGGAACTGAGAGTGGTGGAGCTGGGTGCACTTTTGGTTCACCTGCAGAGATGCTACACCTGTATTCCCTTCCTTTTCAATATTTAAGTTGTCTTAGTAAAAGTAAGTGATTAATCACTCCTTTGCTTGTACCATTGTTTCCTCTTTCTGATACATTATCTGAACTAAGGCAGGTGGAGTCATAACATTTTCAGTGAAATAAAATGCAAATTCTGCTATGCAAATGGACCATTAAGAACTGAATTAGATTAAGCAGTGGTGGTAAATCAGCAATTATACTGCTTTTTCTTTCTTTTTTCCTTTTTTATATAGCAAGATTCCAGCACAAATAAAATCCAACAAATCTGCAACACATGTTGTAGACGGTGATGCTAGTCACCACTAGAAGAGAAATCCTAGGGCTGGTGATGTGCTTTTCTGAATCTAGTATACGTTTTACTACTGCTTTGATGGAGTCTTTAAAGCTAAGGATGCTGAGCAACGTGCTTTCAGTTGGCTGGTAACACAGTATATTAATTACAAAATTCCATTTTTATGTAAATGTTGCATAGTTGTGCATGTTATGCCAAATAAAATCCTGAGTCTGGACTGGTGATTGTGATTAATATTTATGCTGCAGTTAAAAATGAGCATGTTTTTAGCTTCATTGATGCTGAAGATATTCTGTATTATTTAGAAAATAAAACAAACATAATAATGAAAGGAAATTCCAAAATGAGCAAACAGATGGTTCTTCAAATACAATTCTAACTGAATTTTACCTGTCTGCAAAAGTGTGTTCCATGCTAACCAACACATGCATTGAACAAGTATTGGCCTTTCTTCAGACCACTCTTCAAGGCTTGGAAATGTGGACTGGCATTTTATAGTATGCCTTGCAAACACTCAGGATGAGGGAAATAAAGAAAGTGAATGAGGAGAGCTGGCATCCACTTACAAGAATCTATAGGATTCAAGATTTGGCAGCAGCACCTAGTGGCTCCTCATAGTTGAGTGCTGTCATTGCCCATAGGAGCTTGAATTTTTTCCAGGCAGGAGGTGATGTGAACAACACCTTAGACTAGACAAATTACTGGTTATCAGCAAAGCCGTCTCAGGTTTATATTCTTGATCCCACCGTAAGCTTGGCAAATGTCCACGAAAGCTTTTTGAAAAAGAACACTGGATTCCAATGTCTTCCAATTGTTCCTGCTTCTCCTACTGTTGCAGTTATATGGTGGTTCCCTGATACTTCACCTCTGCTAAAAGGATAAGAATAGGAACTGAGTCTGCCCAAGGCATCATATTCTTGTTCCTCCACAAGCTTGATTTCTGCCTCCAACCACAATAACTTTTGCAATTGCTGTGGTTTTAAATCTTAGCAGTCCAGAGAAGATTACTAATAAGTACTGGAGAATTAATAATTTTTAAAAAGTAATTTCTTTGGAAATTACAGCAGTGAATGTACTTACAGGCATTACACAGGCTTCACCTGTGGAAATTACAGCAGTGAATGTACTTACAGGCATTACACAGGCTTCACCTGTGTTTCTAGATATTCCGTTCCTCTCTCCTATTTCAGTCCACTGGAATAGGTGTATTTAGAAAAAAATGGTAGTGTATTTATAGTCATCAACAGCACTATTCAACTGAGTTGTGGAGGAAAAAGTGTCCATGAACAAGGTTTTATTTGCCATTTTCCCTGTTTTATTTCTTTTTTCTTTCCTTTTGGGTTCTGGGGACTACTTTTCAAAGCCTGCTACTTTTTCAGAAAGTAATTGTTCTTTTCCTTTTAAATGATTGCTGTCTCTTACTTTGACATGTACAAAAAGATTAAATCAACTAAACAAAACCACTTTATATCCACATTGCATCCTTAAATGAGTCAAATGAACAGACTGCTGAGATAGCATTGGAGCACCAAGTGGCAAAGAGCTTGGTTCACTTTCTTACATTAGGGCATGGAAGCATAAAAGTTATTATGGAAGCATAATTACCAACCTTTGGAGTCTCTTACAGAAGAATATAGCATGAAAGAAGCCCAGAGTCTGGACAGTGTTCTAATTCTGGAGCTTTCCACTGCTACAGATTTTGAACTGAACTCATCTTGTGGTCAACGATAAAGGCTTATTAACAGTTGCTAACATCTATTCTAAATCTCTTTTAGCACAATGGTACCATAATGTTATTAAAATAGTTTTACATGTATTCTTTTCTGCTGTATTTACTATATTCACTTAGTGTTATACAAATCCTTATTAAATGACATAGCAATGGCTTACATTCATTTTGTTCTCAATTTAGAATTAGACACAAGGGAATACAAAATCATTCTTATAGCCAATAGAGTTTAAGCATAGAAACTTGTAAGGGTATTCTGAGTAAAAAGAATTTCTCATGGTCTAAGACAGTCCCTTAACATGTACCCATAATTAAATACATTTTTATGAGCCATATTATAATTAGAAGATATTAAATGTTAGTTAATGAGTTGTCCAGAATATACATATCTGATGATTTTTTCTCAATATTTCAGTTTAAAAAAAAAATCATTTTCACTAAAGATGAAATATATATATATGTTTAGTAATCAAAGAAACATGTTGATTTAAAGCGGACTAGTTTCCTAAGTGTGATACTACTCTCAACAGGATCTCCCTCTGAGCTCCCAATAGCGAATAAAGTATTTGTTCATAAAACGATGTGTTTTATTTGGAAAAAAAAAGTTTTAATATATTTCAGTAACTTTAATATCATCAAATTTTAAAATAAAGGATTTTAAGAAATAAATTGAGGTCTTATCTACAAATATTATGATAAATATTTTTTAATTATATGAAACAAAGTGTGAAACTTCTTTGAAGACATGAGAAATCTGCTCTAAATTCTCTAAATGAAATAAATTTACAATGCAAAGTATTTTAAATGGACATATGAAAAAGAGGAAGTGGTAACTAAGAAAAGAAGCACTCGCAGAAATCATTATAACACATAGCATCATAAAAGATCTCTGTTGTAAAAGTGTTAAAAAAATAGATGTATGTAACATTTTCCAAAAGACAGTAATAACAGAAATAGATAAATGTCATTTTCTAGTGGTCAGACAGATATGGTATTTCCATTTTAATGTTAATGCCAGCAAAATAATCCATTTTTTATCACTTTCTATTCAAAACGCTGAAACAGTCCTCTATGTGATTGCCCCTAAAATGACAGAAAATTTGCAGTAACTACAAAATGTAATTGCAAATTTTTTAAGGAGTATTCTTCTTGTAAACATATTAGAAATATGTTTTCTGCACTAGCAATCAACTGATTTCCAAAAGCAACTTCAATGCTGGTTTTGGCTTGGAAAAAGTTGAAGATAACAGATTCCCTGGTTCTCCAGCAACAGTGCAGTAGGTGCATTTCAATAACAATTTTGCGGAGTTAGTGTTCAATACACTAAATACAATATGTATTCAGAAATGGAATTTTAATTATTCCATTTCTCAGTAGGTCAAAATCTAAATTTATTGTCCAATAATCTATGTTTCAAGTGATGTCTATAGTCTTGCTTCTTACCAAGATAAATCACAGAATGTTTATGGACATTTTGGAGTCTTGTCTAAATAAAAGGTATGATGATCTTTAGCCCTAAAGTGTTAGAGGAGTCCTAAATAACCTAAAAGAGGGAACAATGTCAGAACACTATTTTATTTTTTAAAACTAACAAAGGACCCACAGTTTCACCAGAATATATTTAGTGTGGGGAAAAAAAATAAAATAAGAAAATACATGTTAAAAAAGAATAGTTCTCCCAATCAGAGAAAAATGTTTCTCCAAAACATGAAATAAACATTTTTGTGAGTCAGGCATTATGGGGAACCATCAGCAATAAATAAACCAAGATACTGTGCTCTCTTCTCTGAATCATAACATATGCATTATGGAATATACATCTCAGAAAATTTTTAGATGGCTCATTAATTCCCTGTTCCATTTCTACATGCACTACTGATACTAAGGTGACCTTTCACAAATCAAGCTATACGTACAGCAGAGAGCCGTCCCTTCTTTTTACTGGAGAAATTTCATTTTTAGGGAAACATTACTAACTGAAGAAATAAGCTTTCAGCTGCTTTCATGTCTTAGACTCAATAAAGGATAAGGATAGGGTATTTATCCCATGAGTGAACACCCTGAAGCAGTTATACGTGGTTGGCTTAAAGAAGATCTAAAAATCTCTGTCTGACAGACTGGCCATTTTCCAAATGAGAAATCAATGAGTCTGTATTCTGGGTAAAGAAAAGCCAGGATGGTTTATGACTTGTTCTACATATACTGTGAACCCAGCCAAGCTTTGAATTACACACAGTTGAAGACAGCAAGACAGTAACAACCCATGTCCAATGAGGCCTTCAGCAACATAAGGTACATTCTGGCAGGACTCTGAACAGACAGGCTTGCTAGATTTTGGAATTCAGCCTGTAGAAAGGCAAATATATATAGCAAGAAAAAGGAAAGAAAACAATGGGGGGTTTCTGTGCCTAGGATAGCCAGCTATATAGATACAGGCTGGTTTTGTTTCTGGCAAAGAGGCTTGCACAAAACATGCAATGGGTAAAAGGTAATTCTGCCTGCAGGACTAGTACATATGTTAATACTACCTGTCATATTTTGAACAAACTAAAATTCTATTTTGCTGTCAAAAGCAATGCCAATTTACTTAATTATTGTTAAAAAAAAATTACAAACAGAAGAACCCTAAACCTAGTTCCCCAGCACCCCAAAAAAATCCATTGTGGAGGTTTTATATTATTTGATATGTCATTTCTACAGTCACACTGAAGCAGACAGAAACGGCCATATATTTCACTGAATTTCACTGAATTTTTTAGAGTTGGAAGGGACCGTAGAGATCATCTAGTCCAACTCCCCTGCCAAAGCATGATTTCCCATTGCTAGAGCATGTCACTCAGGACAATATGCTGAAGGATATATCATGACGCTCAAACAGGAAAAAAACAAACAAAAAAACAAAAGGAAGAGGTTAATAAAAGTGTTAAATTATAACAACAAACTCAAAGAACCAGACATAGAACTTAGTCACATTTTTCCCAGCATTTTGTCATGTTGTTTACAGCAACACGAATAAAATTATTTACCTTTTTACTCAGGCTCTTAAGAAAGACACATTTAGAAAAAATAACAACAACAAAAGAAACACCAAAAAACCAACCCAACCATTTACATTTTTCAGATTTTTTATCTCCACTTATATACTCAAGCAGTGTTTTGATCTTTCATGTTGGGCTGACAGTCTTTGAGAACTTATACCCAAATTTATAATGCTTTTGGTGAACTCGCACCAGTGTACTAAACCAAACTATCCTTTATTCAGCTCCATGTTCATATGAGCAAATAAGAGCCCGTAGGGATTCAGCACATCAGCTGCTTAAAAGATAAACCTACCCAGCTTGATGAAAACTCTTCACCACTTTCCTGTTGAGAGAAAACGGTTACACATTTCTAATAAATGAAACAAGAACTGTCATTTTTTTGGCAAACTGATAACTAGTTGTAACAGCCGCATTGCCACAAGTTGCTTTTCCAAAGTAATTACCATCAGGCTCCCTGTGGTATGCAGTGTTTAACACATTTCTTCTGTGTTAATGAATGCAAAAGCAGGCAACACCACTATTAGTAATTGCTTTTTATTCGTAGTCCTCATTTTCCAGATAGGTCACATTAAACACAGCCATTAAACAATAGCGGTTGAGATAATCCATACAATGTATGCTGCTTTTGTTTGGTTTTTTTGTGTCATTCACCAGTCATTGGTGCAACTTTGAGCCATATGGGGAGACAGGGGCTGATAAATGCGAATGCCAACCTGTATCACAATTGGGCCAGAGAAGTCAAAACCATAATCAGTTTTCATTCAATTACACTTCAAATCAACAAATCTTGATAGCCAAAACTCCCATTTGAATTAATGCAATAATAATCACTGTCTGATATTAAAAGAAAGTAATTAAACAATAATGAGTGGACGCATATTATGCTAGGCTTCAGACCCCTTCTTGACCTCAGCAATTTCCCTTCCACTAGACAACAAGCAGCTTGAAAGTTTATTTGAATGCTGTATCTTGCTCCACTATGAGCAATGTTTGTCTTTTAGGGGTTGCTTGGACTGGAAAACCTATACTCTCAAGTGGCAAATCACAGTTCAGGAGAATCTGTTTCCTGATAAATATGACAAGAAAAAAACAAAAAACAAAATCAAAACAAAGAAAAAGAAAGTCCTGACTTAAGCGGGCAATTGCTTAAGGAACTCCCAGTTGATGGCTTTCATTAATTAGAAAAACAACCAAAAAAAGATATTGAAAGCCTTATTTGCTATTCACAGTGTACAGTACAATTTCATTAGTTACTTGGCTTGCCTCCCTTAACTCCAATATTCTTTTTATAATCATGTGGCAGATGTTTTCTTTCAGTCTTACAAAACATGTATGCAAGCAATGAGAGAAATAAACTTTAATTTCTGTCTTTTTCTCCAGTGATAGTAGAGATACCATGGAGAAAAAATACTTTTTGAATTCTTGTGTGTGTTGTACTTCCTTCACACAAAATCATGTTAATTTTAGCTGAATGAGCAAAACTCACATTGTATAAGCTCTGTAGGTTTATTGGTTTGTTACATATCAAACAGATTTTTTAACCTGGGATATCCGTATTGGAAGTCGTATGCCAGAGATCTGCAACAAAAGGCAGTTGTCAGCCAACTTAAATAAAAGCAAGATTTCCTAAACTCTTCTATAAAGCTGTGAGTCATGAATTCTGAATTACCTCAGAGTGGTAAATAAATAGTCACTACTAAATACAGATAATGTGTTAAACAGCTAAAGCTAGTAAATCACTAGTGACAGAGAGCCTTAAGGTAAATTCCTCTTGCATTGGCACAGCCCTTTCTCAGAATGTTGTGGTTTTATGTCTTCAGAAACATACATGAATTGTACAATTGGTTACTCACTGTTAAAATAATTTATAAAATACACAAATCTCCATCACTTGACTGCATTTACATACTGGGTTAGATTTTGCTGAATAATGGATCTCACTGGTAGAGCTAAAGACTTGGTGCACAGACACTGAAGTGATGGGCACCACAGAAATACGTATAAAAGACTGATCAAACAATAAGAAATCCTCTCCACTATGGAATTTCAAGCTATCAAGCTATCAAGCAAAACCAATCTTGGGTCTCCTGGCCAAAAAAAAATAAAATATAAAATTATATAACACAGACAACACCACATTTTAGATAAATACATAAGATGTCCAAAACATGGAGAGTAGCTTAAGACATGTACAAGATCCTTTTTTTACATGTAGACTTTTTTAACAGGAGGAGCTAAAAGCAAACTGTCAAAATGGTTGTCTCCCAAAGAGAATTAATTGTAGGACTGACTAGTTAAAATCACCATTTAACAGCGATCCCAACATCAAAACAGGCTGTTGGGTCAACTTTCTTTCTTGAACTGATGAAAACTATGGCTTTGAGGGATTTGAGATTGCCAGCCTTTTTTATATATGTGGATATAGTAGAGATTAAATTCAATAAACCAAACACAACATTTTTAAACACTGCGCCATAGTGGTATTTTCAATAGGCTATCTGAAGTATATATGAGACAAATCCTGAGCTAAACATTATACTCATTTGCTTCTTGTTCTGTGTGAGTTAATTTTGGTGGTGGTTTGTTTTTTAACTTTCATCTGAAGGCAAATTTGAATTTCTCAACTGCAATAACAGTACCCTTAGAAAAAACAGTAAAAAGTAGAAACTATATTACAAGTTATTTTGCAAATACTTTTCAGAAAAAATGGAAACCAAACTAAACTCACCCTCCAAAATAAGCAGTGCATATCTAGAACTGCAGTAAGCAATTGCATTCTAAATAATCAGATAAAATACTGCCCATGCCACATTGGTACTGACATGTTTTTCAGCCTATGAACCTAATAACAAAACTTTGGAAATGGTGTCATCTCTTAAGAAGTCAATCAAAATATTCTACATTAAACAAGGTGGCTGCAGGTGTTTAAAAAACAAAGCAACAACCACAAAAAAACACAACCAAACAAAAAACCAAACCAAACCAAAACAAAACAAAACAAAACCAACTCAAACAACCAAGGACGTTCCAGATGTTGGTTCAAGTGTAATTTTTGTTATTAAACATTGGCTAGCAATAGAAGCTTCTACAAGGGTTTGCACATAACCATGACTGATGGACATATTTGTAGGCCGTTCAGTTAGCTCCATCAGCTCACTCAAACACATTTTGAACAGATTATGTACTGCAGTACTTTGTAGACCATACATTAAACAAGAGACTTTGCTCTGAGGCGCTGCTTCCCACAATCCATGGGGAAAAGGAAGCAGGAAAAAACAAAACTCATAGAGTTCGACAGCTACTGAGGCAACACTTGCCATTTACAATATAAGCCCAAATATTTTTGCAACACAACTATATATTAATTTAATAAAATACACAATATAGCTCTTATACACTCAACAATTTGGCTCATATGCACTGAATCTGCAATAAATCAATAAAAATATGTCATTTGATGTAAACACACTGAATCTTCTTACATTTGCACATTTAAATGATCATGTGATTTTTGTGGATGTCTAAGACATTTTCACTTTCCTGAGCTATTTTAGTGTCCAAAAATGAATAAAAAAGTGTTAATAATGTTAATTTCTTTTGTTTATTACCCTTAAAGGTAACTTTTTTTTAAAACTTTCTTTTACTTCAGTTTTCTTAAAACTTACTGCTAACTATTTATAGGTTGTTGGACACTAAAATGCTAAATAGATATTAAAATCTTTTTTTTTTTAATCAAGTGAATTAGCTTATGTGTGTGCAGGACAAGATGGACTATATCATTTTACATTTAATCTTAATATGATATGAAGTGTTTTACTAATGATCAGGATATGCTTTGTTGAATAATGACCTGAAATGGGTTTTTTGTTTTCTTCTTTTTTTTTTCCCATATTTGTGGCAGATAACTTTGTACATAAATGTTTACCACAAATGAATGTTAATGTTTGGTGTCACTTGGACTACTACAACAACTCTTTTTAGGACTTTCAGTAGAAGCCTATGGTGACTGCTGGAAATCCACCACAGATCAGAATTATTCAACCCTGTTTTTCTTGGGGTTTATACGTAAACAGTAAAGTCAGCATCAGCTATTGAGGACAGTCTTAAAGTATCGGAAGAATTTCCATTCCACCTTTCTCACACCTTACTATCAGATTGTCAAAATGGCATGGTCTTTCCTTCTTTCATTTTGTTCTTAGTGTACTTGACTCTGTCCTAATGAAAGCTTGGTCAAAATGAAACCAGTGTTATCTGTCAAAAAGAAAGAGCAGTGAAAAGAACATACTTGTGGGCACTTCAGATGTTCACTAAAAGCCTTAAAGCAGCATTGGTCTTCCTTCATTCCTGTAAATCTGTTACAACCAGGGGATTTATTTATTTATTGACTTTTAATCAGCAGAAGAGGAACGTAACTGCCAGCCCGTCCTTATTTTCCCCCTCACTTTCTGATGGACACAGGGTCACTTCCCCGACAGTCCTGCAAGAGCTTGTCTATTTCTCTCACAACTTCCTCGGCATCCACCGACTCCCTGCCTAGATCCCGGGCTGAACGGTCTAACTGCTCCAGAACAGAGTCCATCTCACTCGAGTCTCGGCTCACTCGGGAATGCACATCTGCAAAGGCCCTAGCCATCTGATCTGATGCAATGAAGGGAGCGTCTTTTGACTGTTTACTAGGCGATAGGTACTGACTGTCAGTTGACAAGTACTGGCTGCTTGGTTCAGCCAAGGCTCCTGATTTCACTTCACAACCATCCAGTGGTCCTTTTGTTGAGGTGCAAGGCTCAATGCATGTCTTGGTTGGGCTGCTCGATGCTGAGGGAACCTCCTGAAGCAGAGGACTCAGGGCACGTTTGGCTTTTAAGTAAGGTTTAACATTGGCAATGAGAATTGTGTGCTCTCTTTTGTCTTTCCCAAATGTACAAAAAGTCTTTTTCCCAGTGGGATTCACAGTTTCGTATGTCTCAGTCTCAACATTAGCTTCAACTGTGGGTACAAAGAGATTTGTGCGATAATCTGCATTCTCAGCCTGACTGGCTGCAGGGAACTGTGGCATCCAACACCTGTCAGAATGACCAAGCACTCTGCATTCATCTGTGCAGTTAACACATTCTTCTTGCTCTGTAAAACAAAGGAGAAAGAGAAAAAACTCTAATTATAAGTGGATTTCTCTAAACTAATGGATAGGCTATGATCAACATGTGACGGGCTTACTTGACATCTGGTTTCTTAATTATAAAGAAAAAGAAGAAGTTATAATTAAAATATTTCAGAAGGATTGTATAAACCTGTTAGTTGAGACAATAGATTTATTTAACTGTTCTGTACATATTAAAGCATTCACACAGTCCAATGGAAGTATAAAGGGGTCATTAGAGAATCATTCTCAGTGGAACTGAGCTTCATCTGTAAACTAATCTGATGTAGAAATCTGTTAGGCTTTGTTCTGTAAAACTCATCGTAGAAAAGAGTGAACAGTACTTAAGGAACTCAAAAGGCATTATCAGGATTAATTTTTCAAATCAAATAACTGAGCAATGTCTGCCTTTCTGGAAATACAAACACTCATAAAAATCAGCAAGCTGGCTTTTCATTTTTGTCACCTCTATTTCATTTATAATTGTTATGTTGTGTGACAGTCACAAAATAAAAAGGTTTTCTTAAAAAGCCTACTTTTCCTGCTGAGAACAGAGAACTAGAATTTTCCATCAGTATGCATTAAATATAAGCTTGTCAAAAAGTGCATATTGCTATTTTATTAGACATGAGTATGGATCATGTAATCAGTTTTCCTCCTTTTTATTTTGGTGCAAGTAAGTGAAAATGGATTTGCTCAATACATACAATTTAGAAGAATGGCAAACCGTGACATGCAATTTGAACTGATAATGTTTTCAGATAGGATTTCTATATTCTTACTTCTTTCAAAGAATATAGTTTAAAAAGACTTTTATATTCACTGCATTTTTAGAGCATAAATTTTGATACTTTTGATTCTATAATAAAAAGATAAAGAAAACTTTCTGTTTAAAGACCTCAGGTCATCTGTCATTTCACACTCATAGGATATGTTTGGACCACCATTTTCTATTTTATAATTGTATACATGACTATAATCTAATATCAGGGATAAGGAAAATTCCTGAAATACCTCTGAAATCTGTTTTTCAGAAAAAACACAACTCTGATTCAAGTTGCTTTATTTTTCCTCTTTTTCTAATCAGTACTTTCTTGTAAATGTTGATAGAATATATCCTTTTATCATTTATAGGTTTTTATCATCTCTAGGTCTTTAGCTACTAAGCATTTTCTTCCACAAAATAGGCAAATGGGTTCAAATATTCATTTTATTTGAGGAATTTAGTATTTACAAAATGCCTGGAATTCCAGTTAGACAAATAACTATGAGTATACCTTTAAAAGTAAGGATGAA
The DNA here is from genome assembly GCA_004320125.1 of Scolopax mira. Classification (NCBI taxonomy): domain Eukaryota; kingdom Metazoa; phylum Chordata; class Aves; order Charadriiformes; family Scolopacidae; genus Scolopax; species Scolopax mira. The sequence continues at coordinate 27,640 of BJBW01004233.1, forward strand.
ACACACACAAACAGGCATGCATAACACGTCTTCAGAAAAGCAGAACAAACTTGTCCCAAAGATAGGGAAAATTTAAGTGACTGTATTCTTTGTAAATGAGGAAAAAGATTCCTAATAGTCTTATAATGGCACTACTAGATTCATGGACAGTTGCACTGCAGAAACCTGACACAGAAGAAATACCAAAGATGATCTGTTAGAATCCAATAGTGTAAACAGCTTTGACTGTTCACCTTTCTAAAAAGTCATGAATATGTGACTTAATTTTAAATCAAATTTTATTATGTCACAATGATAAGTTAAATCAGGGTGAGATAATTTACTCAGAACTGACAATTGCTAATGATACAATTCTATGAAAAAAGTTTAATTCTGTATATGTGCTCCCTTCATTGAAGACATTAAAATCTAAGACTGGTGTAAACCCTACAAAAATATCAAAAAGAAAGACAGAATAAGGTACAAAGAAAGGAGAACAGGGTGATTCTTGAGGAAAAGAATGTAATGGAAAATCTTTAAATATAAAATTCAAAGACATGAATCAGCCTTATCTCTGTACCTGGTAAGATAATGGAACAGATCTTCCTGGAAGATATATCAAAGCATATGGAATATAAGGAGGTGATTACAGACAAGCTTGACCAAACGGGCAGATTGTACCTAACTAGTCTAGTGGCCTTCTACAATGGGGTGACTGCATCAGCAAACAAAGGAAGAGCTATGAATGTCATTTACCTAGACTTTTGTAAGGCCTTTGACACAGTCTCTGACAACATTCTTGCTGCTAAATTGGAAAGAAGTCGGTTTGATGGATGGACTGTTAGATGGACAATGAATTGGCTAGATGATTGCATGCATGCAAAGTGTTGCAGTCAAAGGCTCAATGTCCACACAAAAACTAGTAATGAGTAGTGTCCCTCAAGGGCCCACATGGGACCAACATTATTTATCGTCTGCATCAATGATGTAGACAGTGGAATTGAGTGCACCCTCAGCAAATTTGCAGATCACACCAAGCTGAGATGTTGATTTACTAGTTGATTTACTAGAGAAAAGGAATGTCATTCAGAGGGGCCTTGACAGGCTTGAGGAGTGAACCTCATAAAGTTCAACAAGGCCAAGTACAAGGTCATGCACCTGGGAAATCACTAGTATCAATACAGACTGTGGGATGAATGGATTGAGAGGAGCCCTATGGAGAAGGGGGGTACTTGGGGTTACTGCTGGATAAAAAATTGGAAATAAGCTGTCAATGTGCACTCACGTTGCACAATGTGCACTGAACACCCATTGTATCCTGGGCTGCATAAACTGAAAGAGGACAGATTTAGATTGTAAATCAGGAAGAAATTTTTTAATATCAGAGAATCACAGAATCACCATGGTAGGAAGGGACCTCTGAGATCATCGAGTCCAACCACAAAAAACAAAACAAAACAAAACAAAACAAAAAACCAAAAAAAATCCACACACCACAAAAACCACTCACCCCACCACAACCACAAACCAATAATCTTAGGCACTAGAGCATGCCCTGAAGTGCCATGTCTACATGTTTCTTAAATACCTCCAGGGATGGTGACTCCACCACCTTCCTGGGCAGGCTGTTCCTGCCTCACCACCCTCTCAGTAAATTAGTTCTTCCTAATAGCTAATCTAAACCTCCACTGCCGCAACTTCAGACCATTTCCTCTGGTCCTGTCATTATTCCCTTGGGAGGAGGTCAATACCCACCTCTCTACAATCTCCTTTCAGGTCGTTGTAGAGGGCAATGAGGTCTCCCCTCAGCCTCCTCTTCGCCAAACTAAACATGCCTAGCTCCCTCAGCCTCTCCTCATAGGACTTGTTCTCTGGAGTCCTCATCAGCTTGGTGGCTCTCCTCTGGACACACTCCAACACTTCAATGTCCATCCTCTAGTGAGGGGCCCAGAACTGAACACACTACTCAAGGTGAGGCCTCATGAGTACAGAGGCACAATGACTTCCCAACTCCTGCTGGCCACGCTACTCCTGATACAGGCCAGGATGCCATTGGCCTTCTTGTCCACCTGGGCACACTGCTGGCTCATATTAAACTGGCTCTTCACCAACACCCCCAGGTCCTTTTCTGCTGGGCAGCTCTCCTCAAGCTGCAGAGAGCTTGTGGAGAGCTCTCTTGTGCTGGGCATTCTTCTCCAAGCCTGTAGCATTGCCTGGGGTTGTTATGACCGAAATGCAGGACCCAGCACTTGGCCTTATTAAGCCTCATCCTATTGGCCTTGGCCCATTTATCCAGTCTGTCCAGATCCCTCTGTAGAACTTGCCGACCCTCAAGCAGATCAACACTCCCATCTAGTTCTGTGTCATCTGCAAACTTACTGAGGGTGCACTCAATCCCCTTATCCAGATCATCAATAAAGATATGAAACAAGACTGGGCCCAAAACTGAGCCCTGAGGAACACAATTGGTGACTGGCTGCCAACCGGATTTCGCCCCATTAATCACAACTTGCTAGGCATGGCCATCCAGCCAGTTTTTTATCCAGTGAAAGGTACGCTTGTTTATGCCGTGATTCTCCAGTTTCTCCAGGAGAACACCGTGGGGGATGGTGTCAAAGGCCTTACAAACATCCAGGTAGACAATGTCCACATCCTTCTCCTCATTGAGAAAGCAGGTCACATGGTCATAGAAAGAGATCTACATAAAGATGATAAGACACCAAAACAGGTTTTCCAGAGAAGTTGTGGATGCCTCATCATTGGAAGACTTCAAAGTCAGGTTGGACAGGGTTTCAAGCAACCTGATCTAGTGAAAAGCCTTCCTGTCCATAGCAGGGGGGTTGGACTCGATGATCTTTAAGGTCCTTTCCAATCTAAATAATTCTATGAATCTATGACTTCCAAGAAAAAGTAAGCTGCACACTGGTTTCAATGTACAATACAAATCATAATTATAATAAAAAAAGTAAAAGTAAAAGACAACCCCTACCCTGTGACTGTAACATCATGACAGGCCTAAGAGTTTAATGAAGAGATTTAACTTTCTGGTGTTTGATTTTACTTCACTTGAATGAGATGGCATTGGTATGCATAACCACAGAGACAACATCCGTGGTGACAATTGCTTAATGAAAAGGGGGCTACACAAATACAAGACACCACTACACACCTTATACTATACACTTCATTCCACCCATTAATTCACCTCCACCAAAGTTTTCTGTATCTAGTTTTCCAGAGCTTCTACAGCATCAAACAGCTGCTGCTTATAACAGACAAGTGAAACTGCTACTCTCTCTCTCTCTCAAAAAAGAAAACATAAAACTCCACAAATCAAACAAAATCAATATAATTTAAAAGGTACATATGGCAAAAGGTACATATGGCAAAACCATTGGAGAGAAAGGTTCTAAGTTTTAGCATGGGCAATAGTTAACACTAACCAAGTTTGATTATGATTTATCACAGAAATGCAAGAGAAATAAACAAAAAATTGTCCCAATCCCAACCCTTTCAATAGTAATTTTAGAACTTTGTATTTTACAAATGCTTGCTATTAATTAATTTTATTATTTTTCTCTTCCTCCTAATCCTACAAAGTAGATTACTGTCAAGCTCAGCCTGTAGCTTTAAAAATGGACCTATATAGTAAGAAGAAATAATAGTTGTTTTATTTAGGATTTCCTCTAACCATACCTAAAATTATTTTTCTCTTATGTGGAATTCATGACATAAAAAAAGTCTTCTGACATAATAAAAGTTTTCTGCTACCTTTAAAGGCTTCCCTAAGTAATTATTCAGCTTTCCAACTAACTGCTTTATTTTGTTTACTTTTATTAGCTTTACAAATTTACAAATTTTTGTAAATAATTTTGGTCCCTATTTAACAAAAGATGAAAATAAAAACATTCTACATGTTAGCTACCACAAAATGCTCAGAACTGCACAATCAATGGACCAACACTTCTCTCTGTTGCTCTATCTTTTCAATTACTCCATTAAAGCAGGACTCCTCTTTGCTTCTTTACTTTTCACAAAAAAGAAAAAAAAAGTTAAGTAAAAAAAAAAGTAATTCTTCCTGTAAAACATTTTAACTATATTTAATGTTTCAAGACCTCATAATGTACTGGTAGACCATCAGTGAACACTATTGGGAAGATTTCAATGCATTACAAACTATTTTATTGAACCACAAAGAGACCATCTGTAGAAGGAAAACTCTTCCTGCTGTTCAGGTAGTATTCTGTGTCATATTATTTTAAAATACATTAAATAAATGTTCATATGTCTATATACAATTCTTTGTTATATTCACTGACAACATATATATGTATATGCATATGAAATATATGACTGGGAAGTTCTATCTTGGCTCTGTCTCTTGTTCTAAAACTTGACTGAACTGTATTTGTATTAAAAAAAACCACAAACCTTAACAAAATTGTTCCCTAAACTGAGATTGAAATAAGCAAACTTTAGATGAAAGGTAAAGATCAGAGAAATTCTCAGCCACTGGAAATAAGTTAACTACGCTTAGTATTCAGTACTGTGCCAAAAACTATGCTTTGAGATTTTCAGGACTGATTAAGTTAATTTTGTTATAACCAAGTTGTCCTAAGATTTTAAATTCTTAGCATTTATACATGTACATACATACACACTAGGTATGAGCATAACTCTTACACAGTATTTACATTATTCATTACTGTCAATAAAAAACCAAAGTTTGCTCATAATCTCTAAGAGATATATATCATATAGCATATATATGTTATATATATTGTGTGCCATATCTTCCTTCCCCTTTTTATTTCCTGCATTTGCTAAAGCATTTTTTTCCCTTGCATTCATACTCACAGTATTGACTAACTTTCCATTTCTGCTCCCTGGGCATCCTAGCAGGGACTGAATTAAATATGAAGCCAAAAAAGAAGAAGAAACAAGTACTGAATGACCTTGAAGTGAAAACCACCTGCATTGCTTGAGCTTTGGTCTTGTAGTCTTGAAAATCTGTGTCTTTTCACTTTACTCTTTTATGTCACATCACAGGAAACGGATTTTGAGTGTTGATTATTATACATTATAAGCTGCTCATCTCACTATTAGCCTGTAATTTTGACAGCTACAGCTAGCAGTGTAGAAAATCAAATAGGCACTTTTGTACTAGGAACAGAAACTATAAACATGAGGTGAACTATCACCATAAGGGCCAAATTAGTTTATATGAGAAAATAGAATCAATTTAAAGGTAAATATATAAATATATATATGTATGTAAAATAGGTCATACACTGTGCTGTAGAGCAAGATGTGCTGGTAGAGTGATATGCACCATCAGTCTTTATCTCTATACTCGTTTCCCTCCTGTTGAAAATAAACCCTTAACAGCACAAGTGTGTACAATAAACAGAAGCAGCCTAGAGGTTTTCCTAACTCTCTGGAGCTTTAAGGGTAAACAGTCAGAAGTGCTTTATGCACTTAAGGGAGAAACATACACTAAAATAGAAAACTGCTAAGTTATCAGCCATAGAAAGAAAAGGAAACAAGCTATCTGGAAGCAACAGCCACCCAGATAGGAAATGTACTCTGGATAGAAATTTAAGATGATGTAGAATGAAAGTTACATTGGCAACATACAAAATGCAATGCAAAGTATGCATTTTGGTGCAACATAAGACATATATTACATATTTTATTCTATATTACCAGAGGAGCCATATTTAACATCTACCTTCTGTAGCAAGCTTAAAGCAAAAGAAACTTTTGTTGTGCTATCTTGAATTTCCTATGCTTTCCTCATAAATATTGTGAACAGAATTAAATATGGGTACTGATTTCACCCTAAATATATTTCACTATAAAGTTAATTAATTAATGCTTTAGATAGCTGACTCCTTTCAACAGCTAAAATTGAGATATCTTAGTTTGACTCACTAATTATATGAAATTTGCATAATGATAACAAAGAAGAAACTCAAGATTTATTTTTTTTTAAACAGTGACTCAATGTAGCCAAACTGAGTTAATAAATACAATATTTTTCTAATTTAATTGGACACTAATTATTTAAATTTAGCACATAAGCACACAAAGCAGAAAAAAAATCAAATTAAAAGTAAACAATCCAGGTACATAAAACATCAGCATATAAACATTTTCAAAAAGTATTTAATGTATCATGTTTATAAGATGAAGAACACTATACTCTGTATCAAAGTATTCCACATGTAAAAAAGTAAATATCCATGCTTATGTATAGGGAAAACTGGACTTCAAATTTATGTATATACACACATATATATGCTTTTATATATATGTGAATATATATGTAAATATATGTATGTATATATATATATATATATATTTAAAATCTGATTTCCCCTATACACAAGCCTGGACCACAGACCTAGACCTAGACTTAGATATAGATCTATTCAATCATATTCTTCCCAAAACATGGAAATGATGCTACCAAATTGTATTTGAAGTTAAACAAAGCAGACAGACTTCGGATCATTATAATTTATAAAATATAATCTGGTAAATGGTCATTTAAGTGCATTCTTTTCTAAGAACTTTTTACTCACAAAGTGTAAAAAAATGTAGCATACATTCAACAGTGAAGGTTAAGTAAGGATATGGCTAGCTAAAGTGCATGAATAACACTGAATATTTTAAAAGATCGGTAGTTTTCATTATTTTTTTTGTCCCAGGAAATGCTAGTCTATCTTCAGATATCTTAATTATTTTTTTTTTTTTCTTTCAACTGGTGACTCCTAGTTTTTACCATTACATAAACATGTTCTCCTAACTGACTTTTTTTTTTTCTTTTCTATAAATATGGAAGATAGATAAAAAATAATCATTAATTGTCAGGGATGGCTCACTGGCTGACTCAGTTGACTGGAGTGGCTATCAACTAGCAGCTCCAAATTAAAAATACACTGGAGGATCCACTCCAAATATATGTCTTCTTTTCAAAACATGGGGTTTCACACTGCTGATACGATTTACCTTCACTCTGGAAATGCTCCATTCTTCATTGCATTACAGAGTAAACAGTAATGCATATGGTTTCTGACACTTGTTTCACATTACAAAGAAAAAGATCGGCCTTTGAGTTCGTGCATGGGGTTCACATTGGCTTCCCTAGGAGACAGATTCATTTCACTCTTGACATTGAGAATTTGTATTCATTATTAAAAATATTTCCTTTTAGAATTCACTCAGTAATGAAACAAGGGGTAATATGAATTGTAGCTTATATTTCTATGGTCTAAATACAAACACACAACATAAAAACACCCAAACAGTACTTGCTTTAGACTAATAAAATATGGTTTACATAATTTAGTATCTTGAATAGATATGAAAAATCTGTATTTTCTGTATATATTTGTAAACAGATGGACAATAAATGGCATAATTTCTAATAGAAAATCTATAAACTCTACCTTTTAGAACTTCAGTAATTTCTGTACTATGACCAGAAAACCTCCCAGAATTGCTGTCTTATTTTTTTATGGTTTATGGTGAAATGATTTTATGGTGAAATGGTTTTATGGTGAAATGGCATCTTACTTTTTTTTATTTGAGACAGGCAATTGCCTTTACTAAAGAACTGAAAAGGCTGTAAGTAGGTATTTATTACAGGAGAGAAATAATGGGCTGCTTTGACATGTCCTAAATACTGGGGCTATATGACACTTCTGATGAGAACAATCAGCTAAAGTACTACTACTGTGGTTGGATTCCTGTTTAATTACAATTGATTTTGACATAAATGAGCAGAGGTAAACAAATACTTCTATACACATGCTTGCTGTTATTAAACAGAGCTGTCTCCAATCTGAGTATTTATATTGGCTTGTCTGTTTAAAGGCTCCTTTCAGTTAGGCAAGGCAATTATGTAGCTCAGATTAGCAAAATGACTGGCCGTAAAATGAAAATGGACTGCCCCTTTTTTAAACCTCTTGGATCTCATGGTCTTTTCCTGATATCATAACTAAAAGCTTCTGAGGTCTGTAATCCTTACACAGTTTCCTGTTGTTGATTGTTGGGCTTTTATTTGTTTTGTGTTTGTTTGTTTGTTTGCTTACTTGTTTTCTAAAAACAGGATAAAGACAACTTTTTTTTTTTTTTTTTTCAATATTGAATGGCATAAAACATTTTAGAAGTAATTAAAAAGTACTAGGCCTATGGATTTAACTTTATTTCACATTTGTCCCAAACCATAAATATTGTAGGAATATTTCAGGGTTCCATGGTGCACTACAGAACATTGTTTTCCTTATGGGAACATCTAACATACTTCTTATGGAAGTATGCTTTAAGTTCATGCTTATGATTTAATGGCAATCACACATTTTTCTTTAAAGACAACATAAGAACAAGAAAACATTTCTATTACCTGAAAATTTTCCATCCTCACTGCGGGCTGGTCCACAGATCCCAACAATGGGTCTTTGGCCTCTGCCTTGCTGTTCTGGAGGCAAATCAGACCTGTGAGTCACAGACAGGGATAGGCTCTGCTTCCAAAATTCACAACTACATCAAAACTGTTACAGGAGAAAAAACAATTTCTGTGGCCCAAGCACAGCTCACAGCCCTTGAAATTTTTCACTATGCTTCTCATAGGTCTAAACACAGAAGTCTATCGTTGGCAGTGAACTGAAAATATCTGACTAGTAAAAGGGTGTCTCATTTCTTCCTATCAGAGGAGAAAGAGGAGCGGCTGAGAATGGACACCCAGTTTTGGTTTCCGATGTTCACCTTTAAATCAGTCTGGCTTGTATTCTAATTTGCAGTAAAAAGACCACATGACTGTCATGAAAAGGTATTTTTGCCTCTTCCCCATCCCACTGTAAAAAAGACTCTTCCTAGCCCAGGGCTGCAGGGAAGAAATGTACAAGGACTAGCTATGCCAGCCCTGCACTCAGATGAGAAGCCACAGGGAAACACTAGTGATCTGACAGATTTAATGTTTTAAACCACAATTCTTTGTTGTAAAGGCCAAAAGCTGTTTCCTGGAAAAGAAGAGAAACAAAACTGCAGTAATTAACAGATGAGAACTGGCTTGTGGATCTGTTAGAAAGAACATTTTTAATATAACACATTTTCCTACTTTTGATCAAGGCGATTCCACAGATTTTACAGTGGGATTGCTTTAGTACTGGCACCCAAAAATGCAATGATTCTTAAATCTGAAATCCAACTGAATTTGTATAATCATTTTCACAATTTGCATGAACTTCACATTCTTTTTTACTAACTTTATTGCAAGCTACTCATAATTATAAAGTTAATAATTTCAATATCTCTTTTGTAATATTTATTTTATACTAACACTGTATATTGTACTGTGGCAATATTTAGGAATCCAGTCATTAACTAGGCCCATTGCAAGGCATCCTATATGAATATTAATAGATTTTACAGTTGGAGACAAGAGGTAACAACTGATTATGACTAACAAAAGCAATGAATGGGTAGGAAAGACACCATTAGTGAAAATATAATCATGCTGTTGACATTTCCTGAAAATACCAATATAAAAGCTCCATAATTTAAAGAAGCGATCCCCATCTGTCATACCGTAAAGCCACCAACGATTAGCTATATATTACACCACTGAGCCTTCCTCAGCGGTTGACAATTATCTCAGTATACAAATCTTTAATTAATAGGCACCAAGCTTTTTGTTTTGTAAACTTGTCTCAAATTTGGATATGACAACTTCTTTACAGACATTGACTGATGAGGGTGCCACTGAGAAGAAAGACATGAAAGGCTACTGAAGAAATCTGTTTCTATATCTTTTTGATGACTCTGTTTACATCCTGACTATAGGTAGACTCTCTTGAATGGATGTCTGTCACATTCCATGAAGGAGTGTGATTTTGTCCAAAACAGAATCAACGCAGTAAAGCTTTTCAAATGCTTTCTGTTTTCCTGCACAAAATCTCACAAAAAAAAAAAAAAAAAAAAAAGACTAAAGGCATATGAATGGTGAACCACTCAAAATACGGACACTTTAGTGAAAGAGAGTGGTTTCCTGCACATTCCTGCCAGCATGCCTGGATTTACATTCAAAATCTCCTTTACCAGACATAATGAGACTATGTCTGTTTCATACTGATAGATGGAAAAGCCCACTGCATATCATTCTCTGCTTCAAATGGTTGCTGTCGCTTACAGGTCATATAATTTGGACTTCGTTGGTGGTACGATGCATCTAACAGAACAGGAGGAAGAACTCTTTCCATGATGCTGCTCTCAGAAAAACTCTGAAGTTGTCCAGGCATCTTAAGGAACTCTCACTTGGACATGCACATAAAGAAATACCTTCTTAGGAAAAAAGAAATTATTTAAGAGCTTCATATAGAGACTCCCCTATGTTATGATAAGTAACACACTCATTATTGTTTGATTAGCCGGTGCCCTAGACTATTGTTTAGCAGATTGCTGCTGGTGTGTTTTAATTACCAACTTCAAAAGAGATTGCAGAATGGGTTTACCCTTACATCAGTTTATGAAGCACCTGCATTCTCTTAGGAATTTGAGCTTCATAATGCTACCCTGCTTAGCTTTCTTCCTGAATAGTACTCCAATTAGATCAATCAGAAAGAATAATTAAGGGTGTCTTTTTCAGATCTGAATCTCTAAATATAACTAGTTTGGCAAAAATAATTGTACTTATAAAAATATTCAATACCATATTTTCAGGTTCACCATGAACTGTAAATGAATATTCTGAAAGATGATTTCAGAATATTCACATCTTCTTTTCTCCAGATCCTTCATCAAGAACCTTAAGTTCCAGATCACTTTCTTATATTTCAAGAATAGAGGAGATTATAGATATTAACACTAATACAAGAAACCTCTCTTGCAGGTTACTTTTATTTGCAGTTGCTAAGCTGCTCAACTGAGTCATCTTTTTACTTGTCATCTTTGCATTTGTTATAGCTTCAACTTTTGTATTGATGTCAGACTACTGTGATGTGACAAAACATATCTTTAAGAAAAATTGGTAATTTGGGAACTATTTCCAAAGATGTTGTCATTATGTCTTCATTGTTTTCACTAATATCTTCACTTTTTAAGCCTGCTAACTGTTGGAAGCTATTTTTCTGATCTGTAGCAACCACTTAACTGAGCCCTCATCATGTTCTCATAAGAAATTAATTTTAATCTGGATATAGAATTAAAGGCTAGTTAAAAATACCATGACCAAGATGCAGTCAGGGTAATTTCTCTTAACTTTGCCCTCAGTTTACTTATCTGAACACCTTACTGAAGAAATCCAGCAGTGAGGCATCAGATAAGTTCTGGCAAAACAAGTGAAAAATGTAACTGCTAACTCTAAAGCTGCTGAAGGATTCAGAACATGGTAGTCACTGTCAATCTATTGATTTCCTTTAAGAAAATCTTTACTCTGTAGAGGTGGCGAAGATACTACACCACTAGAAATGGGGCAGACTTGCTATAAAATGCAGTAAAACCTGCTCTAGACATGGATTATATTCAACTTTCTTGGGGTATTTAAAAAGACCTTTTCATTTACTGGAACTTATCACTAAAATATTTATTTGGTTTTGAGTTTCATGTATGCTTTATACCATGTCTTGATTTTAATGGCTCTCCCTCCTCCCAACCTTTTTGTTCTATTGGAAAGAAAGGGCAAGAGACTTGTGTAGTTATTATTGGCTTGAATTATTAGTATCACAGCTAATGGGAAGCAGAGAAAACTGAGCCCAAATATCTCCTGCACAGTTTTTCAAAATCAGTCTCTGCATTTCCTAATAAAAATGTAGCTTTGCTTTGTTATTCTTTAAGAAAAAAAGAATTGCTTTAATTCCCAAGGAGACAAAAATTGTGTGAAACACCATATCTGAAAGCAAGGCCCAGTCTGACCTTGAATAAATTCTTTAAGGAATTAAGGTACCAAAAAATTGTTTTATGGGAAAAAATAAAACTTTTTTTTAAAGTCAACCAATACTACTGGCACGGTATGTATTCCACTTCTCAGGTACCTAAGAAACATTTTAGCAGAGCTCTAAACTTATTTGTAAACTTTCAAGTGACTCCCTGCAGTTCCAGCTGAAGATGGATACAAGGCAGCTAATTTGCTACCACCAAGGGAAAATGTTATAACATAAAAACATTCCCTCCCTTAGCTTCAAAACTGTCGAGTGTCTAGGGAGCCCGACTATTTGTAGAGTTGATACTATGCATATGCTTCCTCTGTAACTGTTACATGTGTACATCTGGCATCTGTCTCTGTGTTAAACAGACTTAATTGCACCAAGTATTACTATGTAAAAAACCTGTAACCTAAATGGTTAGAGGAAAAGAAAGAAATGAAAGGATATATGTGATTTTTGTAGAATTATTTCTGCATTATTAGCAAAATATGCAAAGAACTCTGCACTATGGATATCAGCAAAATATTTTAGCTCTGCCTTCTGAATAACTTTTAAGTAGAGATTACGTTTTTAGCATGACATTTGGCACTTTGTACAGGAGTTGTTTTAGCTGGAATTAATTTTTCCATTTATCCCCCCTCCCTTTCTTTATTTTTGGTCCTCCTTTATTTACCCACATCAGACTTCAGAGCATTTAGACATTTGCCAGGCATATCTGGACCGATTATGAAGAGATGTCATCTCTTGTTTTCAGGTGGTATAAGAGTGACTACATGTTAGTACATTATTCAGCTCACTGTTGCCTATGAAGTCAAGACTCAGGCAAAGCACTTGATTTCAGGTTTCAACATATTTTTAAAAGATCAAAGAGCATGGCAAATCTTGTTCTTTGGTTAGGCAGACCATGCAGAACAGTAAAAGATGGAAGTAGCTGCATAGAACTAATACTAAATTGAAGGTCTTTTGAAGTTATTTTAACCTTTGTGTCAATGTTCATCTCAAAAACACACAGCAAAGTAAAAATAATAAAAAAAAATCTAATTGGGAAAACACACAGAAACAAGTTCTTCCTGTAAAGTAGATAAAAAATATGTGGGTGATTTGATATCTGACATTCATGATAGAAGAAGTTAAATATGCTCAAGGTACTTCTTGTACTAAGATTTATTTCTTTGAGCAAGACTACAAAGCATAGTCTTTCCTAAGTCAATTGTACGTGCCTAAGTTTGTTTAGTATACAGGGAAAAGGTATTCCTACAGCTGACATCGGAAGAGCCTTGTTTCCTCTTACCATGTGAAGTAAATCCTAGTGAGCAGGAAGACAGGCCATAGGTTTTTCACCCCTCCTGTTTAAGCTTTATTATCATGCAACAGGGAAACAAACCAGAGAGAGGTTCTGTCTGATCTGCTATTTAAGGGAGTTACTGTCAATCAAGAGGCCAAAAAAAAAGAAAAAAGAAAACCACAAGAAGTAGACTCAGAAGCTGAATAGTAGTTTTATCAGATGCCTAACAGCAGCTACACGAGAGAGAATAAATTCATTCAAGAAACAGAGATAGCCACATAATATAATTTCTGACAATTAAAATTAGGCTAGAATTCTTATGCTGCCTCTAGGGGCAGTGGAGGAAGATGAATTCAGTGAGCCATTCAGATGGTCAGTGACAGGTCCAGATCTAAAGCACTTCCCAGATAGGACTACCTATGAATATGCATGAAGTTGATATCCTGAAGTTACCTACAACTGTGTTAGAGATGTACATCCTTTGGTCCAATTAGTTGTCTTAAGCTTTTCATCACTCAGAAAATTGCCTGGGTCTAAGGGCCAAACATTCCCTAATTTAATGTAGATGGGATTTAGGTGTTTAACTCAGCATCAGTCGTCCTTTTTACCAAGATGTGCTCCTAATGCACATCGTTCTTCCATTTGTAGGAAAATTGTCCCCTTGAAAACTAATAAAATAGTAATTATATGCATGTATAACTTCTCGGATTTCCACAGAATATTCATTCAGAATCTAGTCAGATTAAGTTTTCTGGTATTCAGTATTTTTCCCCTGAGTTATTTTCTTGCAAAAGTAAAACAACTTTCCTTCTTCCCTAATACTGTGCTACCATGGTTATACTAAATTACTACATTTTTTACACAATTAAAACTTTTGTCAAAATGCCACATTTTGAATGCCTGAAAGAACACATTGGGATTTGATGCTTCTCATTGAGGCAAATTGTAGCTGGTCCACTGCCTTCTTGCAGCTGCAGCTCTGGCTCCAACTATATTCTTGTCAGAAGCTTAACAGGGAGTGGTTTTTCTGATGTACAGGTGTTGCTATCCTTACACAAGCCAGATGTCTGACATGGTATGAAGTGGCCTTTCTTTATTTTTTTTTCCCAGAAATTTAGCAAGAGAAATCCAGATCAACTGATAAACAATATTTGGTCTACAGAGCAAGTTTGCACCTTTTGTATGACTAGAACACCATCCTGTTGGAATTTAGAGTTAGGGGCAGAAGAGAGCCAACATCTTTCTTGACAGCTCTTCTGTCCAGTTGTACCTTGTTTTTGCAGCCCAGGCTCTGTCAGCTCACAGAATCCTGAATCCTAAACGCAGCAAATTACTGGATACCTTGAAAAGGTGCTAAATCCTAATTTTCCTTTTCATCTGCAGTTCAAACCTACAGATCTTCTGCAAATATTACCAAGCATACATTTAGCTTTTGCTTAACTAGAAAAATAAAAGAAAGGGAAGTTCATGAATCATAGCCCATATTTATGAACCATATTTTCCATGCCTACTTGCCTATCCTCAGAGTACAGAATTTCTAGCTTTGGGTTTTGGAGTCAGACTTTAAATTACCTGAGATGCCCAAAAGTAAATCATAGTATGTCATTTTCTTCCTTCCCAGGGACAAAACAATTACTGATATAGAGCAGAATACCTGGAATTCCCACCAGTCAGTGATTCAATTCTTGGAAACACTTCTGATCTCGAAATTCTTATTTTAAAGTTTGATTAGGACTGAGTTCTTCTATGGATTATGTGTTCTTCCATGTGGCTTTCAAAATCAAATCAAATATTCCTTCTTAAAATAAATTCTCAGTTTAAATTTGGCATGTGCTTTTTGATTCAACAATCAGTGTTTCTCAGTCAGACTGGGAAGATAAACAGATGTCAATAACTTTGTTCATAAGACAACAGTCATGGTTCTCTGAAAAGCTGACACGCTTATTTAGCAGTTAATTTTTCTTTAAACGTAATCAAGTGAAAAACCAATGATGGTAATCCTGTAGAGTGCATCTGCATTATCAAATGTTCCTGGGTTATGTTACCATAGCTACTTTTAGCCCACTGGTCTATATGATACACAAATTCAGTTGCAGTTTGTTGTTACAAACTACATTCAATATTTTTATTTGCAGTTCATTGCACCTGAATAAGTACTTCAGAGCCCTACTGGATGGCGTAATAAAGCTAATATTCACAACAAATATTGGGATACAACATATATTGGGGTAGATATTTTCAGTTTTAAAGCATGCTTTTTTTAGTACAAATAATTAAGGGAATTAAAAAGAAAATAATCATAATAAAAAAAAATGAAAAATACGAATCTATCATGGGAAATTAAAGTACAACTCTTTAATAGGTTAACCATTCTGAATAAAAAGAATTTATGTAAGACTGTTTTTCAAATCAAAAAAAAAAATAGAAAAAATCATATACTAAATCTATATGTTTGCGTAAAATGTATTCCCTAAAGACAATCCCATTCCTAGCATTGCTCCATTAGAAATTAATTTGTTTGCAATCTTTCTTTGAAAAAATCATATCTAAAGTAATACATTTATTTTGCTTACTGTGGGAATACATTGTATAAAACAATCAGCAAATGTTATCCTTGAATATAATTGCCTATTTAATTTCAAACAAGAAATCAAAGTGGAGTAAAAAAGTACATAATAAAGCATTACACACAAAGAGGGATATGTATATTTCTTATTTTCTACCTTTGGAGAGGAAAATACAGGATTTTCTATAAGCTTTCAGTGTCAGTTAGCCTGCTCTAACTATGATGACAACATGCATCTTTGATGATATGGATGAATACATCTAAAATTTAAGTCTTCCTTTTAGCAAAACTGTAATCCTGTACAGAAGGTCAATGACAATCTGCCTATTAAGGCCAACTGTTTGTAAGTAGTAAGAAGCATTTTCTTGTTAGGATTTTTCTCTCTGCTTTGCTATCTGATTTCTGCAGGGACTTGCATTTATTTACCACACTAAATCCTGTTGTTCATCTTTGGCGTCTAACATATTCTTTGTTCATTTCCTAGAGGTAGGCAAACAGAACTGGCATTATTGTTAGCATTCTCCAAAGACACAGTCAATGCAGATCTAGCTAATCCCCTCCTACTTATTATTCAGCAATCATTGTCTGCCAATAGGATTTGGGAATCCCAAAAGACAATGTTTAAAGGCAAGGGTTAAATTCAGCTTGTTTTATGACTTTCTCTGTTCTTGGGATCATTCATCATATTCATGGAATCTATTCCATGGAGGGATCTAAGGCTGACAATTAAAATAAATTAAACTAGATGGACAGTCATCTGAGTGAATGAGAGCACTGTCATGATCTGAAGTAACTTTATTAATGATGAGAAGCTATGTTGGTACAGACAGTTCTTTTAATCTGCTCCAAAGGCCCACATATTCCTTACAGAAAGTTGCATTTGGGAGGTATCACCTCTAGAGCTAAGCTCCCTGAGAAGCGATCATATTAAAAGAAACCTGCTGGGGTACTTGATTTAACATTAAAGTGAATTTATCAGCTACTCCCAACTTTTTGAGAGACTAATTGAATTATCAAAGGCTGCAATGGGGAATGTAAAGCCTTCTGAGAACAGTTCTGTAATATAGATAAAATCCTTAACTTGTGCCATGTGATTATCTTAAAATGTAGTTACAGCCTGTGTGCTAAAACACATCCAAGTTTTAAGATTTTTTTGCCTGTCTCTACCCACCAAATTTATGGTAAATGTCAAATGTTTAGGATAGGAAAAAGAAGGTGTCCGTGCTGACTGCGGGGAGGTCAGACTAGATGACATTTGGAAGTCCCTTCCGGTCTAGAAAATTCTATGATTCTATGATTTTAAAGTTGTTCTAAAAGATCTTATTGATTCTGTGTCCCTTTCAATATCTTCAAGTATGCTTGTTCCTCACTTCGGTCAGGTCTATCAAATTTGTTTACAGCATATATTTTAATCTTTTGCTTTTTATAGGCTTTCAGAAAGAATATGCACTTTTCCTCATTTTCAGTGCTTCACACATGATTAAAATCAAACAGGAACGTACCATCTTCCTGAACTACAGTGTATAATAGTGACAGAAAAGCTGCTATTAGTTCAGAGACATTAATTTAGTTTGTGAAAGTTCAACCTTGCCTAAAATTTGCCAAGGTAATGATCTGACAATTTATTTTTATTTTTTAATTGTGTTTTACTTTGATGTACATATAGATTTGGAATTTTAGAAAAGATCCTGGCAGGAGACTACTAGGTTGAGCGCAAGTAGTTTTGCAAAGTTACAGGACAAAGGCAATATATGTATGCCACTGACACTTCGTCAGAGATCACCTCATATACACACATAAATATAAATGTTCACAAGGATATTGTTGAATCCATATTATAGAGACAAATCTGTGTCTACAATACATACATTTTCATACATTTTTCACATGAATGTATGAGAAGTACTTAATTAGTCTATTAACAATTATAGAACAAACAAACAGAAAGCAATTATAAAATACAAAAAAAAGTCATGTTAAATGTATGAGAGTAAAGCTCTCAAGACTTGCCTGACAGAACAAAAGATATAAGACTAGCTTTGACCCTGTAAACCTCCTATGCTGCAACAAAATGCAGTGACAACAAGTTGGAGGTGTTCATTGCATGAAAAGGTGAAAACAGGTGATTGTAAGAAGCGTGAAGACAATTCTGTATCTATAATGCATTAATCCCAGAGCACAAGGACATTTGTTAAATGCTTTCTCTTAACAAGCAGCTTTAGAGATACTTGAATAAAGGCAGGTAAAGAATCACAAATGGAGGATAATTTAACAAGATGCCATAAGGCATTAGAAAGGACATGTATTGTAATCTTATTCTATCACAGTCCCATGAATACAACTGGTGATAATTGTGAGTACTTAATAATTATACCAAGAACCACCTGCTTATCTCTCATGCACAGAGCAAAATCTGTAGCATTCTCAAAACATGCTGGTGCTGTTTGCATTTTCCCTCTGTGTAATGAAGATCTCCCATAGGCATGCAGGATCCACGGCTCAAGAAGTGGACCTGGGAGCACATAGGAATATTCTAATAAACAGAAATTGTCTGCTTAAAGAATATGAGAAGGGAAAGAAAAAGACAACTCCACCCTGCATTAGACGTCTGTATATTCCTTCAGTATTTGCAAATCAAATTTCTTGCCAGCCTTTCAAGACCCTCAGAAGTCAGATTGCTTGTCCCTGAGTTTTGGAGTGTTATTTCACTGACATTCCATCTTCTGACTTTCTATCTGCCACCAAAGAAAATTTAAACTTTTTCAGAACTCTTGCACATTCGCTGGCTTTCCAACATTTTGGTTCCTAATTGGATTGGTTTTGTTTCTGTGTTAGTAAAATCCTAATTTGATTGATCAGTCTTGCTACAAAAATGTGCTATTTCTTTCTCAGCAGTTTTCAAGAAAGCTATTTTGAAACTTCTTGGAAGACATGCTCCAGCTTGTTGTACCCAGCTGTGTTACATCACACACCACCACACACACATGATTAATGAAAACCATACCGTCCTACATCAGTCAAGAAAGAACTAATTTAACTTAACTGACTTATATTCATACTCCTTCCATAAAGACAAAGATCTCCTTGTGCTACAGATTAGTTTCTGTATTCTCACACTTGGAACAAAGGACAAGCAAGAAGAAGTTTCAAGAGATTACAGAATCACAGAATCACATAGGTTGGAAGGGACCTTTTAAGATCATCTAGTTCAACCAATAAAAAAACCAACCAAACACATAAACCAACCCAAACAACCAACCAAACAAACCCACCCCCCACCCCCCCACACACACCCCCCACACCCAAAACGACACCAATCCACTACTAATCCATATCCCCAAGCACCATGTCAACTCATCTCTTGAATACCTCCAGGGATGGTGCCTGAACCACCTCCCTGGGCAGCTCATTCCAATGCCTGACAACCCTTTCAGTAAAAAAATATTTCCTAATATCTAACCTGAACCTCCCCTGCAGCAACTTGAAGCCGTTTCCCCTTGTCCTATCATCTGTGACCTGGGAGAAGAGACCGACCCCCACCTCTTTACAGCCTCCCTTCAAGTAGTTGTGGAGAGTGATAAGGTCTCTCCTCACTCTCTTCTTCCCCAGACTGAACAACCCCAGCTACCTCAGCCTCTCCTCATAAGACTTGTGCTCCAGACCCCTCACCAGCTTCCCTGCCCTTCTCTGGACCTGCTCCAGCACCTCAATGTCTTTCTTGTGGTAGGGGGCCCAAAACTGGACACAGTACTTGAGGTGGGGTCTCACCAGTGCTGAGTACAAGGGGAAAAATTACAGGACAAAATTAACCTTTATGGTTAATGGTCTAAATTGTCTAAATCAAATTTCAAGTTTAAAATTCTCTAGCATGCACTACATTATAAACCTTCAGACCACAATAAACATCGCTTATTTGGATACAGTTTTAAGTAACATCTAGGATCATTTCACACAAGGAAAAGAAATTATGAATACAAACTTTCAGGACAACAAACTTTAAACCTAGCAAGCTTAAATATGTTATTTTCTACATAAGCCGAAAAAGATCATTTAAAATGGAACATTTATCAATAGATCATTCTAAAGAATTTAAAGCATAAACAAAAACTTGCAAGTATGCACATAATATATATTGGCAATCATGTGGTGAGAGGGAATGTCTGGTATATAGCTGCTTTGCTTAAATGCAAAATCCTAAAAACAAAAATAAAATAAAAATATCAGTGATTATAAAAAATTCCCCGTGCACAGTCTAAAATAGTTTCTTTTCCTCACTACGTCACAAAACCCTTCAAGATTAATTTATACTTTATTTCAATGATTGTGGTTAAACTCAGCTGTACTGCGTGTGCCTTTGTTTGCTTTTTTCCTTTACAATGTTTTTACAGAAAATTGGAAAAAAAATAATCTAACATAAAAGAAGATGTTTTTCTCCAGTCAGCTCTAAACCAGAATGCATTTCACCACATCATTTTTACTTGAAGATTGTTTTACCAGTATTGGTTTTGTCATAAATATATAGCAAAATAATGTAACTGTAACCACTTCCATAATCTAGAATTAAGAATTAATTTTGCTTTGTGGGAAAAATTAGTATGATGAATTTTAAAAGATGCCCAAAACTGGGCACCAGTTAACACCTAACTTAAGTTGTTCCACACCTCCAAAGTTCTATTTAAAAGGTGAGCTGAAATGAAGGCAGCAGGACTTCTTATCTTATGCACATCTACAGGATCTCCTTCCAGAAATATAGACATATATCTGTAGTGATGAATAGAAGAAAAGCATCTGAAAAGCATGTATGTTTTCATGAAATACGAATTATTGCCAAATAAGTGAAAATAAAAATATTATTTAATTATTTTTTTATTCTTCAGTCTTTTGTTTCTTATCTTGTTTTTCTGTTTGTTTGTTCATGTGTCTCTCCCTCTATTCATCCTTCAAAATGTGTAATACAATGATCTTTTCATAGTTGACATACGGATTTCTGAAGTTGACATTCGGATTTCTGAAGTGTCCACAATTTTACTTTTTGATTGAATGAAGATATCCAGAACTAAAAATAAGCTACAGAATTAATCTCCAAAGATGAAAAAAACCTGAATGGCCATTAACTTTGATTATTTTCATTTGCATATTGTAATCAGATCTTTTTTTTCCCTCATGAAGTACAGATTTAATAAACTCATAATTAGGAGGTTGTAGAGAGCTGGGGGTCAGTCTCCTATCCCAAGTCACAGGCGATAGGGCAAAAGGAAATGGCCTCAAGTTGCACCAGGGGAAGTTTAGATTGGATATTAGGAAAAAATCTTACACTGAAAGGGTTATTAAGCATAGGAACAGGCTTCCCAGGAAAGTGGCTGAGTCACCATCCCTGGAGTTACTTAAAAGACGGGTGGATATATTGCTTAGCAATATGATTTAGTGATGTTTTTTGTCAGTGTTAGGTTGATGATTGGAATAGATGTTTAGTCCCTTCCAACCTAGGCAATTCTATGATTCTATAATTGTATACTTGAACTGCAGTTACATAACATCAAGTAAGACACAGAGTCAGTTACGTGCACTCACACAGGCAAAAAGCAGAAATAATGTTTCAAGCTTGATATTTTTGGTCAGGTATAGAATTTCTCACATTATGGACAGGCAGATTATAAATTAAAAACTTTTTCATTCTCAGCTGAAATCTGTGTCTTGCAGTAAAGCAGGTAATAAGACAAAATATTTCATTCTTTAGCAAAAAACCTTCCTTTACAATAAATTTACACTAGATAGTAAGGAGCTATATTGTGTGGTGTTTAATCTGCTCTAAAAAAATTGGGAAGAAATTCTTCTGCCCCGCTCCCAGGTATTAAGTTCGTACATCTTTTATGTTGACAGTTCATCTTCAGGCTATAAAATAGAAGAACCTGTTCTACATCTACTGTTTAAAACAAGAGCAGAAAAACTAAACCTCCATCAATCTGCTGTCTTCATTTTATGGCTTATCCGTGGCAAAAAATGAATCATAAGAAAGATTTGTTCTGATTCCACAGACAGATCCATCAACTGGCTGGTACCCATGAACCGTGCTTTCCTGTAGAGATTGGTGGTAATGGTGCAGCTGCAGTATTAAACATACTATAACATTGAGCTACTGCTATTCACGTGCAATTACAGTAAGGTTTTGTAATAAGAAGCTATCTAGAAAATGTGTATGCACACAGCACACACCTGAAGTAATACAAGTTCATGTTTTTCTCACACCTATACTTCTTCCAAATGGCATAATGTCTTTTAGAAGCTCTATCAGGACCAAAGCAAATAGACTGAGATGGTGTTATAATTTTGAATGTTTTTTTCAGATGGAATTTATGTCCAAATCCTTTGAATGCAAAATGCATACAAATATGAGGTTTCTTCGTCAAATTGTAAGCTCTTCGATAAACAACACTGTCTATTGAGCTCTGAGCTGTGACTTTTTAAGCTGCAATTTTTCAAAAAACAAACCCTACACCATTTTCTAATCTCACATGTAAATTTTGCATCACAAGGAAGAGACCTAGCAAATGAAGTATTTTCTCACCTGAAAGAAGCAGTTCAACAGACATCAACTTGTGATGGTATGTAGGGTGAGGATAGCAAAGAAAGCAAAGTCATGAATGCTTGAAAAATAAAATATGCTTAGTTAACAAGAAGATAATTAAAACTTTGGGTAAAGGATCCATTTCACATCTGAATCCTTCTCCCCAAATGGTTTCTGATTTTATTGTAACCCTGAGTATAGCCATCTCTGAAAAAGTGCAGTAGCAGTTGACTTAAAGCACACAATTCTTTTAGTTAAGGGCCACTACAGAGTGTTCAGTAATAACTCCCATTGAGATAAATAATATGCTCGGGGTAAAAGGAAGTGTACAGTGTAGTGGTGATGCATATGATTTAGTGTAGTAACTTGGTGTGTTGTTTCAGCTCCATTTTTAAGATAGCTCTATCCTATCTGCAATTTCATAATGCATTCAAACCCAGTGCCAGAAAATATCAACTAAATGGAAAAAAAAAAATTGAGACATTCTTAAATAGATAGTTCAGTTTGCTTTAAAGCATGACACACGTGTGAGAAAAGGGGACAGAAAAACACAACAAGTATAGTTTAGTGGCATTTGTTCCATAAAGATTGTGAAAAATATATCTTATATGTACTATTTGGATATTTGCAAAGCATGAAAAAATCTGCTTAATACATAAGCTATCAACAACTTCCCATAGAAAGAGTTTATAGGGTTTCTGACCTGATATCATATTCATTTAATCTAATATATGAAACTGCTTGAGGCCAGTTAGTCTCACCTCTGTCCCTGGGAAGATAATGGAGAGACTCATTCTAGATGTAATCTCCAAACAAGTTCAAGAGCGGGGGACTATTGGAAGTGGGCAA
>BJBW01004234.1:0-50196 GCA_004320125.1 Scolopax mira
GATGATCAGAGGGATGAAGCACCTCTCCTATGAGGACAGGCTGAGAGAACAGAAGGCTCTAGGGAGACCTTACAGCGGTCTTTCAATACCTGAAGGGAGCCTATGGGAGAGCCGGAGAGGGACTCTTTATCAGGAAGTGCAGTCACAGGACAAAGGGCAATGGTTTTAAATTGGAAGAGAGAAAATTTAGATTAGATACTAGAAAGAAATTCTTTACAGTGAGGGTGGTGAGACACTGGAAGAGGTTGCCCAGAGAAGTCATGGATGCCCCATCCCTGGCAGTGTCTAAAACCTGGCTGGATGGGGCTTTGAGCAACCTGTTCTAGTGGGAGATGTCCCTGCCCATGGCAGGGGGGTTGGAACTAGATGATCTTTAAGGTCCTTTCTAATGCGAACCATTCCATAATTCTATGGCATGATGAACTACTGGGCAAGTACTGCCTGACCCTGCTTAAAATTAGCCCTGTCCCATGGCGGTGTCAAGAGTGCAGTGAGGATCCTAGTGAAGTCACAGGGAATTGCAGTGTGGAAGAAAGAATAACTTTTAAGATAATGAGAAAAAAGTACATTTCTCTACAAGTTTTGAATACTGCCAATCACACCAGCTGTCAAAGCCATTTTCAGCAAAGACGCAGTTATTAATAAACAGAAACTATTAGCAAAGACCAAAACTGTAGAGGACAATAAGAGAGCATGGTGGGAACAACAGACAACAGAATATGCAGAATGCAAAATTTTGAGAATGAAAGAAATTACAGGCCTTTTAACAGTCTATAAAATCCCTAAATTAAAAAAATCTGTTTACCATACTACTGGATGTTCAAAAAAGTGACAAAATATTTACAATTTTCTATTATATTTGAAGTACTTTTCTGTAAAAGAGGGGATTTTTTATTAATCACATTTCTCACCAAAATATTCCACACTAATATATTAGTCTGTAGTAATAGCTGGGAAAGAAATGCGTAATAATGGTTATTATTTGTACAGTGCAATGGTAAAATAAAAGTGCATTGCGTAATTTGTTCTACTGGTTTTACGGCTACATATGCCAGGACAAGACTTTTATACTATATTGATGTTTAATTTTTAATGGACCGGCTGTGGGATGAATTATTTTATTGCACTCCTTGTCTCTTAGAACATTTACAATTCCATTGGTTGGATTAGTCACTTGTAAAGCACATGCTCAGCTATAAATTCTGAACCACTTTAATCTCATGTCCATTTCAGATCCAGGAGTGACAGATTATTTCAACTAACTGATAAACTTGTAACAAAGGATTCAGAGTACAATTGTTCTGACAAAATAAAGCTCAGATTCACACAGTGAATAAGGGAGCAAGCCAGCTTCCATTGAAGACAAACAAGCCCTTGGTAAGAGGACACATTAAAATCAGAATCTAGTTCACTAAAAACATTACTTAAATTTAAGTTGCACCAAATAAAATTTCCTGCAAAATTGTAGACCTATGTTTCCTTCTTGAGTTTGTCTCCCTTGCTGGTATAATGCTAAAGAATACTCTGCTAGACATACTAAAAAATACAATGACATTCAACCAGGACCACAAAAGAAACAACACCCTGCAAAATAATAATTATTTATTAATTACATCTTTAACAATATTTTTTCATGCATTCTTTTAGGAACTACCATTTTTCAGGTTATTTGTAACAAATCTTGTCTTCCACTGAGGATTTGTACAGTGTCTAGTGCAAGTCCTATAAAACAATAACTACACTGCTTTTGAAGTAAAAATACACAAAGGGAAAACAAAAAAACATAGCTCTTCAAAAGCTGATTACTTTTTGACCACTTAGTAGTTCAGCACTAAGAATCCAGTTGCTGAAATGTATGCAGGGGAGCAGAAAAACATGAGGTGAGTGTCACCACTGGATGACTTATATCTAACATTATCCATTCTCCAATAATCACAATCAAATGAAACCTCTGACTTCTAAGAGAATACTAAAGGAAAGGCAGATCAAAGCACATCTTCCACCCCTTTGGTACACAGCAGCAGAGCTGGGTAAGGCCTGCACCGTGGGACAAGGGTTCATCACTTGATGTCTGTACAACAATTCTGAGAACAACAAAGGGGAAAGTCATCTCAGCCTTGCAACTAAACTCCATTTTCTGCACAGGTAAATAAACAATAATCAGTTTACAAAAAAACTGATGACAAAGAGAGTTAGGCAAATTCTTTGTCTCTATTTCTGGACAGTCTTTGACCAATCTGGACTGAATCATAGAATTGCCTAGGTTAGAAGGGACCTTTAAGATCATCTAGTCCAACCATAAAAAAACAAACAAAAAACCAAACCAAACACAACCCGCCCACACCACACCAACACTAAACCATATTCCCAAGCACCATGTCAATTCGTCTTTTGAATGTTTCCAGGGATGGTGCCTCAACCACTTCTCTGGGCAGCCCATTCCAATGCCTGATAACTCTCTCAGTGAAGAAATATTTCCTAATATCTAACCTGAACCTCCCCTGGCACAACTTGAGGCCATTTCTCTTGTCCCATCTCTTGTGACCTGTGAGAAGAGACCGACCCCCGCCTCTCTACAGCCTCCTTTCAGGTAGTTGTAGAGAGCAAAAAGGTCTCCCCTCAGTCTCCTTTTCCCCAGACTGAACAACCCCAGCAATCTCAGCCTCTCCGCATAAGACTTACTCTCCAGACCCCTCACCAGCTTCATTGTCCTTCTCTGGTCCTGCTCCAGCACCTCAATGTCTTTCTTGTGGTAAGGGGCCCAAAACTGGACACAGTACTCGAGGTGGGGCCTCACCAGTGCCCAGTACAGGGGGACGTTCACTTCTCGGGTCCTACTCATCACACTATTCTTGATACAGGCCAGGATGCTCTTGGCCTTCTTGGACACCTGGGCACACTGCTGGCTCATGTTGACGACATGTTGACCAACGCCCACCCAGGTCCTTTTCTGCCAGCCAGATCTCCAGCCACTCTGTCCCCAGTCTGTAGCACTGCCTGGGATTGTTGTGACCCAAGTGCAGGACCCAGCACTTGGCCTTGTTGAACCTCATTCTGTTGGTCTCAGTCCATCCATCCAGCCTGTCCAGAACCCTCTGCAAAGCCTCTCCACCTTCCAGCAGGTTGACACTGCCACCCAACTTAGTGTCGTCTGCAAACTTACTGAGGGTACACTCGATCCCTTCATCCAGATCATTGATAAAGATGTTGAAGAGAACCGGTCCCAGTACAGAGCCCTGTGGGACACCGCTCGTGACTGGCTGCCAACTGGATTTCACTTCATTCCCCACCACTCTCTGGGCCCGGCCCTCTAGCCAGTTTTTAACCCAGTGGAGAGTATTCCCATCTAAACCATGGGCAGCCAGTTTCTCCAGGAGGATACTGTGGGACACTGTATGGAAGGCCTTGCTAAAGTCCGGGCAGACAACATCCACAGTCTGTCCCTCATCCACCAAATGGGTCACTTTGTCATAGAAGGAGATCAGGTTTGTCAAGCAGGACCTGCCCCTCGTGAACCCATGCTGGCTGGGCCTGATCACCTGGGTGTCCTTCATGCACTGCATAACGGCACTCAGGATGATCTTTCCATGACCTTTCCAGGCACCGAGATCAAGAAAATTACATTTATTTAATATCCACATAACCATAACTCCTGGGCCATAATAACATGTAAAATCAAAACCGGCAAATACTTTACAAATAAAAAGGCAGGAAAGGGTTTTGAGATTTTAATCTCACTCCATTAAATAAAGAAAAAATTATTAGAAAATTGAGAATAAATGAATGTTGGGTTTGTTTGTTATTTTTTCTTTTTTTTTTTTTTCTTTTTTTTTTTTTAACCCAAATTGATTGCAGCAATCAATAAATAAGTTTCAAAGGACTCCTTTAGTAAAGTCCAGGCCTAGCCAGCAGGTATTACATTAACTGTCATTATCAATTAGGACTCACTGGGAACAGACCTTATTTACAAAGCAGGAGTTCTGGGAATTCACTTGTGTGTTAAAAGAACCCCAGTATTGCTCCAGCGCAGTATTAGCAAAACTAAGTGATGCTTCATTAAGTACACTGCACACACTTCTTAATGAAGAGCAACTCTAACAGTCTGATGGAGTTCATCTTCATCATCTAGCGTGGGACATCATGTTAGCAATTTCAGAAATGAGCCAAATGCTGTTTGTTCACTTTTTTTTTCTTCTCCTTAAAAGAAGGCAGGATATCATAAATAACGAATTAGTGTAAACTAGACAAACATCCTTTATAGTTACTAAACTTTGTCAGCCTGTAAATGGAGCAAAGGAAGGAAGAACATCAAAGCTGCAAAACATTTCACCTTCTCAGCGCTACCTCACATCCTCAATCCCATTCAGACAAGCATTGATCAGTCCACAGTTTACAATGGAAATAGCCAAACATGGGAAACAAAAGAGGACAAATATTTCTCATGAGCCATTTTTCTCTTTCTCAATAACTCCATCCCCTTTCCAAGTGCCTCTCTCAGTAGATACAGACAGCAGAAGCACATATTAATTAAGTCAGCAGTGCTTTCCACAAGGTTGTCTCGTCATATTTTGGTGATTACAAAGCATGCAAGTTACACAAATGCAGAAATATCGCTGCATCACTGCAGCTGCATTCAGCACAAACCCACAAAGGGAGCCCATGAGCTACTGATGCTGAGGCCCTGCACAGTAAGAAACCAAACCTCTATTTTGGGTAATCAGGACATGAACGATTTGGTTTTGGGTGCAATAAAATGAGTCATAGGTGACAAGGAGATAAACAGCACCATTCCCTGTGAGAGGAAAATGCTGTTAGCCTTTCCACTAAGACATGGAAAAAACATGCAAATGAACGTATCATTCTCTTCAAGGAAGAAAACATCCTAGGTAGTACACTTATAAAGGCAAAAAGCCTTCCACTGCAATCAATTAAACATAATTGTCTCTCTTTTTAACAGAGGCCATTTGTCACCAGACTAAAGGTGCCTATAAAATGCAAAGGGCAAAACTGTTTTCTAGCTCCGTGTTCACATCTTTCCCAGTGATAAGTGGCATCGAGAGCTGGATGGTTAAACTGTTGCTTAAAGGAACAGTAGAAAGAACAGAGGGCAAGATGATTTCTTCACTTTTAAAAGCAGCTTAACTCTGAAATGCTTGGAAATTCCAGTACTTCGGTAAGGTTTGGGTAACGTCTGACTAATCAAGAGCACAGTCTTTCCTCCTGAAATAACAATTTAACTGAAAGAATTCTAGCAAGCAAACACAATGGCTGCTTATTTTAACAAGAAAACTCTCTCTCTCTCTCTCTCTCTATATATATATATATATAAAAACAAGTATGACTCAGTCCTACACAGTAGTTTTACTACTACGAATTTCCCGTCCCTTCCCTGCACTTGAAATAGGCTGTCCAATGCTTCCAAGCTAAAACATGCCTCCTTGCTCTCCCTCAGCGCTGCACAGACATGAAACGAGCCCTTTCCAGAGAGATGCATGCCTTCCCATCCTGCACCAGTGATTTTAGCAGTGGATAATGCTCACTGCAGGCTCGGGACTTAATGTGGTATCCATGTGGAGGAGAGCAACTAATACACAAGGTGTGTATATGTAAATCAGTTTGCTCACAGGCTGAGAAAGAAGATGTAGAGCAAGAGGCTGTTTCTGCTCTCTTTGTTTTAAGTAGCTGAGGCATTTATACACCAAAGACAGTGAATGGGATTGTATTAAGAAGTTACTTGACTGGCCAAGCTTACCACAGGCATTCAACATTCATGAGGTTGGCTTAAAACTGTATTTAAAAAAAATGAGCTTTCTTATTTCTTCTGGGGCCTCAGCCTTTAGGATTCACATTTGCAAAATTCTGTAGGCAACAAAGAAGGCTACAAACTCGCATTAAAAGAAAGAGAAAAGCATACTGCACCTCTTTAAAAATTAAATGGCATTTTATAGCATTATATGTAAGATCAAATCTTTAGCAAGGTGCTAAACAGACATGGAAGCATACAGGGGGTAAAGTAGACAGATCGAACATTGTTATATGCATTTACCTATTTTCAGATCCCCCTCCAACCCTCTAGAAGATATTTTTATCAAGAAGCATGCAGGACCAACCAGAATAAAAGGTATACCCCCGAGCAGTCACTTTTTTAACATTACTGAACTCCATAACATTCAAGTGGACAGTGTCCTTTTTAAAAAAAAATCTCCTTTATTACAGTCAATTAGTTGTAGGAGAAGCTCATACTCATCATCTCTCAAAAAGACACTCAGCTTCTGTCAATTAGCTTGAACATAAAGGGTAACATTGTTTTTGTGTACACTCTTCCCTCCTGCCTGGTTTGCAAATTTTTAATTAAACACAAATAGCATTAACTTTCCTTGTGTGATTCATTTAGCAGGTTAAAAAGTTCACCTGAATATACAGTATTCACCTAAGTAGCCCATGGTGAACAGTAATTATATGTGCGCTGTCACAATGAAAATGGAATTCAAATTGATTAATGCTGTACAAAGAAAAAAGATTTTTCTTCAATACTGAACAGCCCCACAGTCAAAGGTTCTGTAAACTAGTCCTTATAATCTCACATTGCTTTCTGTCCTTCCCATCCCCTTAAAACCAAGAAAATAACAATTAAAAGATAAAATAATCCAGCATCTGGACTGGGAGCCCATCCAAAACAAGAACTAGGCTGTTCAAAGGGAGCTCACCTTTCGGCACACATGAGGACAAGGTCAACTTTAAAGGAAGAAAGACGATGTGATGTCCAAGGGAAGAAGACGGGCTGGAGGGCAGGGGGGCCAAGCTGTGCCAAGGAGAGCGGGTGAAGGTCAGGAGATCACTGCTGGTGAGTATTGCCTGCTGCAGCCCCTCCCAGCTTCCACCCCTTCCCACTTGCCCTACAGGGAAAAATTCCCATCAGAACCCCACAGCCACCTCCTACCTGCCAATCTCCCTGTCTAGGTATGCACCCCATCCATTCATCGTCTCTGGTGATTCAAATATTCCCGTCCACGGTGCTAAAAAATACAATCAGCAATGCGCAAAATGTCCACAACCCGTCCCATCTCACAGCAAAAGAGAGTGATCACCCTCAGCACAATTTGGAAACTGTGCTCATGTTCGATTTTCCAGGAATGAGCCCTCTGACAGAAAAGGGAATAAACAAGAAAATGTGTACAGGGATCATCCGGAAGTTTTAGGGCAAAAACTGTTCTAAGTGAGAGCAACAGCCCTGTGTACCCAAAAGTCAACAACCAGATTCCAAGTATTCTGGAATATGAACCCAGTATTTCTTTGGTTAACAAAGTTTACAAACCTCAATTGATGCCAGAGACACAGGGAACATTCTCATTTTGCAATAAACCTCAGGGACAACAAAAGCTCTTAGAAGGTCTCACCCTCTAGCTGAAGCAAACTAGCCTGCCAGATTAGGAGCTGGATTTGCAAAATTTTATAAGTAGCAGTCAGGGCCAAAGGGGAAACTATACTGTCAGAAGCTTGATTTGGCCACCATGCTTATCCCCTTAATCCATTAAAAAAAAAACAACCACCCAAAATCAAAAAACAAACAGTGCCAGGATCTTTACTGACCAAAAACCAAACAGGACTTTGAATGTTTGCTCTGACAAAGGACAGTGCCAGCTGCAGGGCACCCATCTCACCCTAATCCAGCCATGGGACCTGTTCAGATCCACAGTGAAACCTGTTATACCACCCAAAACCTGGAAATAAAGGTGGATTTTGTGTATTTTGGTATTTTTCGATCTGAAGCTTCTTCTAAGATACATCCGTTTGGGGCAGCTTTTAAACAAAAAAAACCCCCAAAATCCAGCACAAACAAAAAATGCAAACAAACAAAAACCAAGTTATTTCATTTAGGGATTCCCACGATTCAAGACAGTTTTCTCATTGCTTTATGACAAGATTAAGTGTCAGAGTGTCATATTCTAACACTGACCAATGTAAGTAAGGATAACAGGCCAGGACAGCAGTTAAAAAAAAAAAAAAAAAGAAAAAAAAAAAGAGAAGTGTTTGGGGTAAACCACTACCTGAATGTGAGTCAATGACAAAATGCCATTGTTCTCAAAGGCACCAGGAATTCTGCAGTGCATTAACAGGAGGAGCACACGTGAGAGGGGTGATTAGCTGTCCCACTCCTGGCTGTGACCAAACACCCCCTTCCAACGCTGTTGTCAAACTCCTGCACATTGGCAGGGTAGTCAAATTGTCTCTCGACAGTAAAAAGAGAACAAAATCCCAATTAAAAAAAAAAAAAAAAAAAGGAATGCCAGCTGGGAAACTCATTTTTTCACTGATGCAGTTTCTATTTACCACCAGCCTCAGGAGAGTTACTAAAGCTCACTGATAGTGTATCTCAAGGGTCAAAACTGCAAATCTGCTTCTAGGTAAATCTGTATTTATGAATTAGTGTGTATAAAATCTGGTGTGCAAACACCACACTTTCCTTTGGTAGGACATGCCACAGTTGACAGAATACCTGCAGAGAAAAATTATACACTTCCACACTCTGAAAATAACCAAATATGCTTGATGACTAATTTCCAGTTATGAAATGTAACATTCTCATTCTTTAAACGGTTACTGATAATGACAGGCAAAGTAAGCTATTCTTTCAGAAAGGAGCAAATTAATATATCCACACATTTATTTCTCTCTATAGTTTTCCACCTCACAATTTTTTTTTTGTTAGCCTCGTTATGAAGGCATTTCAGCTGTGTGTTTAAAAGAAAAAAAATCAAATATATTTTCCTGTCTACAAAGAACCCAGGAACTTGCCAGAAAGTAATTAGGAATGACAAGCATATAATGAGATGTAAGCTGCAAGTATTCAGTTTTTAGTCTGGAAAATAAAACACTTAACAACGGATATGGAATGCTTTCGCTCCAGCTCTTTTATGCACAGCTGGCATGACTAATTTGAAAAATAAGAGAACATGTGCCAATCTACTTTTCAGAGATCACACAACAGAGAAATTCAAACAGAGGAAAGAAGATCAGAAAAACCACACCAGGTGCCTACATTAACTTTGCAGAGGAAGAACCAGCATATTAGAGGGCCTGCGGGTAAAGCTCCACGAGTTTTTAGCCATTCTGAGATCGTGAGGAAGCACTCATTTCCTACAGATAGGTCATCATGTGTCAGGTAGAAATTAAGAATATCTAAGAAGATACTTACTGGTTAAGGTGGAGTTTTTATTGATGAAAATAACTTTTAAATAAATTTGATCCCATAATATGAATTTCTGAAAGAATGTTGAATTTTGAGCAAATGCCTAGATTTCTACTATGGTATGGAAAACTTCATACTGGTGACAGGCCTGCTTATTGACACCTTGATGAGAAACTCCCCCTTAAATCCTGCTAGAAGCAGAGTTCCTCAGGCTCAAGATGCTGATGAGCAATATAGGAAAAATTTATGACGCCAAGAAGTTGTTCTTTTTATCATGCAACTTGGCAGCATTAGGTTATCAAATATATATCTGCCCCAAATAATGTTGGCACTGTATTCCAATTACTTAGCAAAGTAGCTGTGCAGGATGTTACTGTCCTGTGCCTCACAAGACAGGCTTGCTGCCAACTGGGTCATACAACAATCAACAAATCAGACATCTAGAAAGGATGCTAGATTCCTCCCAGCAGCACCTACCATTGAAGCAATTTCATATATTTAGTCAGCATAGCACTGGATTTTCACTTCTTTATTAATGAGCGGCTCAAGGGGATCTAATGAACTGACAGCTTTAATAGCCTGACTTCATACTCGGCCATGAACGTAAACCTTTCAGCTCAGGCTACTCCCAAAGAGAACAGCTTAAGGAACAGAAATAGTCTGTAGGTTCCCTGGACTCTTGGGTTGGATACATCATCCATGAAATACAAGAGGCACCTGGCTTGTTACTAATTCCAAGACCTTACAAAAACTAAGAGTACAATACATTCAAAACAACACCCAAACACTCAAGTAAGTATTCCCCTGTTCTAAGAGAAAAAAGAAAAAAACCACATTAAAATAACAGAACAGCTGTAGTGGTTCTGCTATGGTTTGGAAACCAGTGCCATGAGCGCAGGCTCTGAACGCTCACGTCTGGCTGAGGTCTCTCTGAGCTCACTGCAGAGCCTGCCTCGCAGTCACGGCTGGGGATATGGCCCCGTTCCTAGCCACAAGCTGCCTATCGCTTCCAGGAGCTACTGCTTGGGAAATGCAGACCAAATCTTTCACTCCTATCCTACAATTTCTCTTTCACAGCTACATTAAACTCCCAAATAAAAGATGCTGTATGCATTCCCAGAGATAACAGGATAGGTAAGAAACACATTAATCATAAATATCATTTCTACCTGCTTGCTTGTCATTCAAACTGTAGGGTAGTCCACAGGGTATTAATAAGCCCCTACAACTGGGTTGATAATTGACCTTGAGTAATTTCAGAAAACTAATCCCCCCAGTGGTGGCTGCTGTTCTCTTTCATTCAGCATCAGCATCTGGCAACAAGTGATTCCACTGAGTAATCTTGGCAAAACTTGGAGAGATTGTTTTGAATTTCCTTCACAACGTCTCAATGCCCGACTGTATTAAGAGCTGAAGATGAAACACTACTGTTGTGGGTCTTCTTGATCCATGGTAATTGTGGCACTTCTTTACCATTTCAACATTTGCTTAAATTTATTACAATTAAATGTACTCCACACAGTGATTTGCTGGTAATAAGGAGAAGAAAAGCACCCAGCATTTAATTACCATAGATACATCTTTGAGACAAACAATGGCCACAAACATTAATACTACATAAAATACACCCAAAGTTCTTAACGCCATCTGCAGAAGGTTCCCTACCCACAGCTCAGTAAGGTCCCATGTCCTGCCTCAGAAAGGAGTTACAAGGATGGTTTTGAAAGCATCGTCCCTCACCCACCAGACACACATGGGTCTGCAAAGAAAAAAGTCGAGGTTCTGTTTGTTTTTACCATTTGTTTTGTTACAAAGCAACAAAATAAATGGCATTAGTCCTTCTCTGTACTAACTGAAGTGCTCTGCTAAGACAAAGACAAGGAAATGAATGGTAAGAGCAGTAGGAGTCAAAAGTCAAGGCCCAAAGCCAGAGCTGCTGGTAAGAAACTATTTATAATGGAGAACATCAAGGTCTGTGCTGTTCACTTATAAGTATGCACCGCCCCATCCTTGATGTACTGTGTTATAATTACTGTCAACTCTTCATGTATCAGTCTCTTAATGCATCCCAGAAAGCTTATGCTAAGAACCAATACTAGCCTGTTCAATGTGCTTTCCGTGCTTCTTTCCTGTTGCTTTTCAAGTGTCTCAATTCCTCCTGTACTGCTTGTGTGATTATTGCACCCACAGGTCATTACCAGCCAGCTACACTATGAACCACACAAACAGAACAAAACTTGTGTTGATTAACACTCATCTTAACCCAGAAGTTGCTTTACTTCTGTCCAGTAACTGCCATAAGGAATACAGTTGCCCCTTCAGGCTTCCTCCTGGTCTCTATCAGCTGGTTGCCATCCCCACTGGTGCCATGCTTCCACCAGCTTCTGCAGCATTGCTCTCTTAGGGACACTCAACACAGGGGCTTTATCCTCTGCTGCTTCTCCCATGATGGCGTCAGACGAAACCCATTGCTGGGCTCACATACATCAGCACACACTCAGAGAGACCTCGGTTTCTGCGCAGCAGCCACCCAGGGAGAGGAGCCAGAGAGGCAGGGGGGGATGGCACACAGGCAGTGGGGCTCACAGGCTGCCGAATGGGCAAATGACTCCCTGGCTGCCATCTCCTCCAGCCAAGCACAGCTCAGCACTTTCCCCGAGCTGGCTTCAATCTGCGTTGTCTGGAAGGGCTCCACAAGCCACAGCTCGTCGTGAACAACTGCTCTGCTTCTGACCGGCAACATTAATAACCTTTTTTAAGAGCACCTATCCATATTGTTAAGGTAGGGAGTAATCAGAGCATCTGGAAAATACCAGTCTACTAGGATACGAAGCAACACCACAAACACAGGGTTTTGCTGGTGCCCACCAGGGCCACCCTGCCAAAGCACTTTGACGTGGCAAGAGATAAAGATTGCTCACTCGTCCTGTAAAAGAAGCTTTTGTCAGTTCTTCCATATTTTCCCTGAGCCACACAATTTAGAAAATCCTACCCAAAACTGGAAGCCAGTCTTCAGTCAGGAGAGCTGGAATAAAGCAAAGGAAATAACTTCGCTAGGTCTATTAAAGATAATACGAGGCTCAACATGGATTGTATACAATAAAGAAACACACCGTTCAATAATGTGGATGTATTTTTCTTCTTTATGGATTGTTCCATTAAAGATCTGCTGAAATTAGACGAGACGTCCAGTAACCTTTGCATCACCCTTCTGGTATTTGGCTTTGTCAATTATTTAATATGACTACTTAAAAACAGTCAGAAGAAAATAAGTAAGCCTTTGCAAGTAATTTCCCGCCTCCTTCCTCAAGGCCAGTATTGACACCGACACAGCAGAGTTGGAGTGTTCCTCCCTCCCCTCTCTGACTGTTACTCCGCACCCCCTCTGACCGGCTGGCTCATGGTGACTTTTCCACAGAGTAAGAGTCACCCTAGTAGGTCACAGAGGCCTTCAACCTAGACAGCCTATAAAAAAATGGCACCACCAAGGCGTTCATATATACTGCAATATAAACATAAGAAATTTCCAAAAAGGCTTGTACTCTGCTTGCAAGTGTTCAAGGGTTCAAAAGTAAATTTAAAAAAAAATAATATTACATGCCTAAGCCTATTTAACTCGTGCTCTCAGCTGAGCAAAGGTTATTGGCATGTGGCTCGAGGGGCAGTAAAGCCTGGACACCCCGATCCAGAAGCGACAGCCGAGGTCAGTGCTCTGCAGTACTGCTCTCAATCTGAAAGGGACAAATGTACTTCTCATGCAAGTTTTCATGATATCTGGTGTCTGAGATGTAGAGAGTAGGAGGACTAACTCTTCTTTTGTCCATAAGGGCACTCTTTTGCCTCACATGAACAGGACTACCTGATCTTGCCATCTTAGGCACCTTGGAAGGAACCTTTTAAAATCAGTTTAAATAATCCAGACAAATAAATAACCAGTGAGAGATACCTTCTTTGTTTCAGCCCTAACAACAAAAAAGGCCCCAGTCATTTTTATTGACATTTTAATTTTTTTTTCACATCAGTATCAGTAAATAAAGCAAAAACTGCAATATAAACAAACAGTATGTGTACCAACTGCTCACATTTAAAATGAGTTGCTGAAAGACATCAGCTGTTCGATGCAAAAATACCATCTTTCTGTTTCCTGTATTTTTTTTTATGAGGTGTTGCATTGACAGGCTCCTACAAAACACCACAACCAATAAACCATTTGGAAAGCATAGCAACACAAGCCTCTGGCAAAGTGAGTCCTACACTACCAAAAACATTTCTCCTCCTACCAAAGCTCTACCCATGAAGCGGTATAATCTTTATAGTAACAGAAAAATAAAATCTTTAGGAAAATCAGTGCGAAAATATACTTCTGGGTGCAATTCAAGTTACATTTTAATTTTTAGATCCTTTTGAAGGCTATGGGTTTTTTACTGTGTTTTAGTCCAGTCATTTCAAACATTCTTACACCACCCATTATAGTTAGTCTTAAACTTGTCCTTTTGATTGGTCACATAGTGTTCAGTTTTCTTCTTGTGACAGTGGAACTAAACAGTTCAGAGCCTATCACTTCAGTCTTTCCAATATAACCCAACTCTTCCCCGGGCCTTCACATCCCCCCTTTCTACTTAAGTATACTGCATTTTGTTTCGGAAATTATCTACAATCTGTATTCAGTCCCTGGCTCTTGATCCCTCACATCATAAGACCTCCTCTCCTTTTCTGCATGATTTAGCAAACTGAAATACCTGTAGAACATGTTCATCCACTGTGGAAAACTTCTTTCCTCTTCTACTCTGAGATCTCCTGTGGTTAACCAAAGCCTGAGGTTCCCTAGGCTTCAAATAACACGGAAATGATAGGCCAAAATTCTTTTTTTGAAGAACTATATCTAAAGTTCATACCTGAGCACACAAAACTATGATTCTGCATGACTCTCTCTGACTATGACCTCAGAAGCTTCTGCATGAAAATTTCTGGTATATTGTTCAATGACAATGCGAACAATTAATCAGGAGGAGTCTCTCTTCCTAAATCCTGAGTTCTTTTTGAGGGATGGACTTTTTATTCCCACTGGATCCGTAAAGCTCTCTTGGGCTCTTACACAGAGAGCCTTCTGCCGGCAGTAGCAGAATGGGAGAGGAAAAGGGACCCGCAATGATTTTCACAATACTTTTGATTACTTTAATAAAACATGAACTTTTCTATAACTGCAAAAAAAGCAATAGAACAAATCCATGGATGCAACAGCAAACAACATTATTTTTCCTCTCATGGCATTAAGTGCATTCATATATAGTACAAGCTAGATGCAGGTTCTACACAGTTAAACACATTAAGGCCTGAAAAAATCAATGATGCATAAAGCACCTTCATGCAAGTGTCCCTCCTGAGTCAGGCAGGCCACTCACACTACTTAATCAGGCGAATGTGATCCTCCATTAGCATCTCTTTGGCTGACCACAGGGATACCAGCAGCCTTAAGAATGATCAAGGAGTATCCCCTGGAGTTAACACCCTTGTGTGCACCTTGTGGTGGATACATTACATGCCACTGAAAAAAGCATGTCTGGACCCAGTGCAGTCAAAGAAATTCATTCTCTCAAAGCGATCTATTATTCCATTCCAATGAAATGAGCTATTCAAGCAAAATACCTGACTAAGAACCAGCACCAAGGAGACACGGGCTGCTTTACAACAGTGACTGCTTCTTCTGACATGTTTTCTGAACTGATACGCACTTATTAAAATGTACCTCAGCGGTGGAAGATACCAGAGCTCATCACACGGTCCCACACAAAAATAGCCCTCATCACAGGGAGGCGGCGGGGACGTTTCTCCCTGTCCCAGGCTGCAGTCCCTCCGTGCCGTACACGCTGTCCTGCGGCAGCGGATCTGGCCGGGGTACAGGAGGCCAGCAGCGGCTGTATCACATAACAAGCATCTCCCCGGTGCGGTGCAGCGGTCGTTACCACCACCCACCCAGCACGTGCAGGCCCAGAGACTCACTGCTGCTCTCCAAAGGTCAGAAATCACAGATGAGGAGCCCCCAAGGGTCGCCTCACACACTCTCTCTGTGATGCTGTTGCAGTAGCGTTGCGGCCACGAGTGAGAATAGTTCATCCACACGTACTGGACCAGCAGGCTGGCAGCGGTCAGCTTGTGGGACGAGCATAAATCAGAAAAGTTTTAGCTGTGTGTGTGTTTCAGTTATATCTGTGGATGAGCAAAAAACAGCGAAGGGATTCAAGAAAAAAGAGCAGGGCTTCCCGCTGCAGGCTGCAAATCATTCCTTCTTGTGGCTCAACCCATTGCAGCGAGAACAGCCCTAGTATATTCCCTCCAAAAGCCAGGAGTCAACCTGGAAGATGAAAGCCCCAGCATAAGGACAGCTCACTGGGCTTAATCTACACATGCTGTGAAGTACAGAGCCCTGACAGAGAAGTTAGGACCAGAGTCAGGACCAGAGGAAATGGCCTGAAGTTGCGACAGGGGAGGTTTAGATAAGATATTAGGAAGAATTACTTTACTGAGAAGGCGGTCAGGGACCACGCCAGGGGGGTGGTGGAGTCACCATACCTTGAGGTATTTGAAAAACGTGTTGATGTGGCACTTCAGGGCATGCTCTAATGCCCAGGATTGTTGGGGTTTTGGGTTTTTTTTGGTGTGTGTATGGTTGGACTCGATCTCAAAGGTCCCTTCCAACCATGAAGATTCTGTGATTCTGCTCAGGGCGTCCTGACCACCCCGTATTCTGACCCCTCTACTTAACATCTGACTTAGACCTTAGAGATGCTCTGTGCCCAAATTC
Organism: Scolopax mira; assembly: GCA_004320125.1. Taxonomy (NCBI): domain Eukaryota; kingdom Metazoa; phylum Chordata; class Aves; order Charadriiformes; family Scolopacidae; genus Scolopax; species Scolopax mira. The sequence continues at coordinate 15,993 of BJBW01004234.1, forward strand.
AAACTGTCACAATCATTACAAAAATTATGGTTTTCTTGGTGGTTTCTTTCTAAGTAGAGGTTCCATATTGTTCCCCAATCATACTTCACTAGGCTCAGCTACAAAAAGTAGTCCAAGCCAAGACAGAGCAGCTCAGTTCATCTAATAGCTTTTCTCTTCTCAATGCTCATTCTAGACCTTCCTTAGTCTAGGCAGAACAGATAAAACTTGGTCTCAAATATAATCACCATCAATCCTCTTCAACTCATGCAATACAAGGGAAGAGAACCATCATCTAGGAGGAATCCTGCTTTCTTTTCAATCATTTTTAACAGCACTGCATAAAGCCACTAGTCAAAACACCAAACAGTTCAAGCCTTTTTTAGGATGAAAACAGCATACTCAATATAATTGCAAAGTAGCTTCATAATACGGTTCTTGAGAAAACACAATTTAATAAGCATTTGGTACCAAATTCAAAAAATATTTGCAGTCATACAGTAATGGAGAGCGTGCTGCACCAATCATTCTCAAGGTAATACTGACATATATTCCTATGTGTGTGTGAAAAAGGCAGGCAAAAAAAAAAAAAGAAAGAAAAAAAAAGTGAAAAAAAGCAGAAATTGGTCTGCTGGCTGGAGATTTGAGAGCAGCTGGGAATAAGGCACGTAGTTTGTGAAGTGAAGCAAAAACTGACAAGCGTGCCTATTTAACCGAAACAGCTGAAAAAAAAATTAGTTGGTTCATTCAGTCTTTCTCCTGGCCCACAGGCTCTCTTTCATGGTCAGACTGTCACAAACTCCCAAATTCCAGCAAACACAAAAAGAGTTGTCTGATTATATCAGTAAGATTATACAAGTGAACAATGCAGCGACTAAAACCCATAGCTGTTGTGTACTGGTCAGGCACACAGACATCTGTTGACAATAGCACATGTACGCTTTCTACTTACATGGTACATGGTACCATCAATGCATCCTAGACATCTACTGGAATATGGAGCCAGCCCACTGGGATTTGAACAAACCCAGCATTTTCACAGGTGCAGCAGATTTTCAAGGCTAGAAACAGCCACTGGGTGTTTCTATCTGGAGAAGAAGAGGCAAAAATACCTCTGTTCTCCCCAAATTCTAGGCTGGCCAGACCCAAACCAGCACCCAAACCAGCACCACCAGCAAAAGGTGGAGTACTGAGTGACTATATCAGGACCACAATGCCATGCCAGCCTGGGGTACAAGCCAAGAACCAGTGAGCACAGCACTGGAACAGCTCCTGATAATAGGTCAGGATTTGATTTTTCTCCTACTGAAGGGCCAACTTTTACGAATCTCATTTTCTCTTGATGCAGTAAAACTTCAAACTCAATTTAAGCACGTGAATGATGCAATATGACAGTTGTTATTAATGACCTAGCTCTTTCCAACTGCCCTTCTGAGCTGTTGACAAACCTGTATTGCACAAAATTATTCTGTAGAACATCTGAAATATGACTTTATGTTTGGACTGACTACTTATGAACAGAGTTTGAAGACTGTAATGGATTTATGACAGTATTTAAACAGCTTTTACATTTCTAAATGTTAATCATCTCCATCCCTATTATTGTCCTATTATAAATGGTACTCAAATGCAACAGATTATTCATATTTATGTCTTCAAATATCATCTTTGTTCTAGGATTATGAGCAGTAAGCTTATTAAGTGATCAGAGACAGAAATCTTCTGCCTTAATGAGTGTAAAGCTGGTGAAGCATCCTTGCTTTGCACGTTCTGAGCTCAGTTTCCCACATTATGCACCCACCCCAGGTACAAGCCTAGCAGGTCTAGCCCTGTGATACCCTAGCACTGTCTCTCTCTAAATGGCTACAGAAAAGGAGAGACAGGAAAGCACAACTCCACCCACACCAGAAGAACGGGTGCTGTGTTTACTCTCTTAACATAGAAAGCCTAAAATTTTCTGCTAAGTCTCCCAGAGCTCCATAGCCTCCCAGCAGCATTCCCCAAGCAGAGTTCGTTGGCTCCACCACATCTCCAGCATCTTCTGTGCAGCCCTGTATGACCTTCCCCCAATTGACCAGGATCCCGATCCAGTGGATCCCATCCACAAAACCTAACCTAACGTTTGGGCACGTAGCAGGAAAAAGACTGTGTTGCAGACTGTATCACTACAAATAGGATTAATAACTCAAAGCTATAAAACTGAGTATGATTTAGAAGATACAGATGTCAGCATCATGGTCAGTGGATTTTTTTGGAAAGTCAAAAAAAAAAGACTAAGATAAATCTGATTAGTATGGTAAGTATGAACAGTATGACAGATGGGAGTTTTAAAGGTCTTAAGTGCTTGATTACTGCCATAATCCTCCAGCTGCTGACTACATGGATAACAAATAAAGTGGGACAATATTACACCTGAAAATTTACTCTGAATCGAGTGCCTGTGCATGTGCTTCCACACATTCAATACATGTATCTCATGCATCAGTGACTACCACTGCTTGAAGGAGAAGACTGGGCAAAGATGTTTCCCAGCAATTATTCCTTCAATAAAAATGGTTTTAATTGTCCCTTATGTCCTCATAACACTATACCTCTGAGATATATATGTTTACGTAAGGCATTGTCTCATCCTGTTGCAAACCACCATGTGACTATAAAGCACTTTATTAATTAATAAAAAAATGAAGTTTCTGGTGATGTCTTTCTCTTCAATAAAATACCTGTTCTCTAAAGGTCAATAAAATACCACACTTTAATGTATTTTCATTTCATAACCTGCAGTAAATGTGATACACACACCATCCGTCTCTGTCAGGACACAGCCTTTACACTTTACTGGGAAAAACTGTTTCTCATACATTGAGAGCCAGCTCTTTGGTAAGAGGATGCTTGTTAACTCCCTCACAAATTAAAGTAATGTGTAAATAAACACCCACCTCATACAAAGAGCTTAAATTGGGAATCATATACAATAAAGATTTCCCTTGTGATAAACAATTTGAGCACAAAGTGTTCCTTCAAGTCCTGACATAAATCTGTTCCTGCCAAGCTAGTATCTCATTGCGTCAGCCTTTCCCCTTCGCCACAACTGTAGTGGCAGCCACACCACCTCTCTGCCTGCTTTCCTCACACTGCCCTCCTCCCCGAACTACCATCCTGGGCCAAAGATCTGTCTTTTCATCAGATAAACACTTGAAAAAATAAGGAAGATCCTTTGAGTTAAAAGGAACCCGACCCTTAAGCGAACACATCGTTTAGGGACTCCCATGTGGACTAAGTGGACTCATTATTGCACTGCTGGTACCCCTGCTCTTCCTTTTCCCACCAACTATATCCCCTCTTATTGTTATCCATATGATTTTTATTTATTTATTTAGAAGGCTTTGAAAATGTTTTCACACCTACCTTAAGCTTGTAAGAGCTTCAACTGGGTTGACTGCAAGTGCTGTTATTCTGATAAAACATTTTTTTAAAAAAAATCAGATCAAACCCATAAAAATCAAAGCATCTCTGCCTATATTGCTTTCTCAATGACAAATATTCATAGCTTTTTTTGTCCATGGAAATCTGGTATTTCAAGTAAGATGTACAAAGTTATATTTATTCAGCTCAGTACTCCTATTAGTAGCGCAAGATAAATACAAACTTTGACAAAAAGAAACAATTTCTGCAAGGAAAGGAAGCTTCCTTTAATGGGAGCAAGGCCTACCTCTAGTTTATATACTCATTAACAGAAACATACATATAGTCAAGGGAAAGAGACCCTGTGCCTGAAAACTCTACCCTAAAAAGGACCAATATATAGAATATTTCTTCAGTGTCCAGATCATGGGAAAGAAAGGTACCAACCCAGAAATAGAGGAATTGCCATCAAATATTTATTTGAGCTAGAAACAGGCACAAGAGGTCACATACAGTAGTACACATACATGCTACCTCAGTTCATAAAAATGTGCAGAATCAAGCTCTATACATCTCCCCAACACACCCAGCGTGGCACAGACACCCGAGCTGTGCTGCATAAAACAACACCTCCATAAAAAGTGGCTGCAGAGCCCCAAAGTTTACGTATTTGCAGGGTGCTGTGCTGTGCAGATGCATCAGCACCGGGAGGGAGACAACAAAACAGCCTGTGGAAATGAAAACAATGCTTGACCATACTGTTGACTCCAAAACACTTGGCGGGGGTGGGGGGGGTGGTGTATCTATGACTGCTCTATACATTAGAATAAGTTTCAGCAGTTACTTTCATATATTTAATGAAAGTATCACTCAATTTTACTGGCAATTTTAGAAATTACTCCTCTGAAACATTGCAAGCTGTGTTGTTTGTCAATCTTTTGTAATTACTGAAACATGCTAAGGTCCTGATTTAACGTGGCAAGCAGCAATTCTAGTAACGTAAGCCTGAGATGTGGTGGAGATGAAAGTCACCACATTCCTATTTAAACATTTCAGGCTGTCTGAATAACTTTCAGTAATACTTATATTTATCGCTTAGAGCCACAAAACATCTCAATTGCAATCCACTCTAATCTCAATATTTAAATTAGCATCTTTAAATAAACACTGGTATTTAGATAAATCTTACCAAATGTCCTTATATTGATTCTGTTCCCCACTGATGTAAGCAACGAAGTCTATGCTACAGCTGAGAGTCTTTCAGATATAAGTTAAGCACCTCTTTACCTGATAAATAACTTCTTTTTTTCCTATCAGTAAACACTTGATAAAAGCATTTTTAAAGTGGGATCAAGTGGTATGTTATGGGCTTTTTTTAATTACTTCACTCTTTTTCTGATTTAACCACAAGCAGGAAGATGACAAGGTGTGGGTCTTCTGTAGTTGTTACATGAAGAAGAAAGCAAAGCTGTGACTGAATACAGTAAGTTAATAATACACTACATTCGGAACCAGATACACTACTGAAAAATGAGTAACTAATGCACATCCACACACTTGATCTCTAGAATTAGCCCCATGAGAGTCTGCAACAAATATCACTAAAGACATTGCTGTGAGAAAACAGAAGTTATTCTTCTGCCATAACACCCTCTGTTTCGTACACTTCTGCTCAGAGTGCCTGCAGTATTTCTTTTTAAAAATGCCCTTTTCAGGGCTTTTCCCATGTAATACCTACATCAGACTGCACACCAAGAAATGTCATCAATTCTAGGTGGCATGCAAAGCAGTTGCTTTTTTGATTTTTAAATATATAAATTAAAAAAAAAAAATTGTAAAAACTGGAATAAAGCACACAGAAGGGGCACTCCAATTAGGTCCACCGCAGCAAGGAAGGCTCATCTGCCGCCCTCCCTCTGCTTTTTAAATCTGAGTCCACGCAGAAACGAAGGTTTCTCCAGCGAACACACTTTGTCCATATCTCCAAGGCCACGTTCCCCCCGTTTCCCACCCCCAGCATCCCCCTTCATCACCCGCAACACGCGGGCTCGTAGCACTTGTCGCACGCCCCCCCCGCCCCCCCAACCAACCCCCCGCCAGCCGCCCACCCGCGGCTCAGTGCCACGGCCACGGCCCGTCTCCGCCGCCGCCGGGGCTGCGGGGCGAGGAAGCGGCGGGGACGCGGCCGGCGGGGCGAGGCGCGGAGCCGCCGCCCGGTACTCACCGACTCGCTCGGAAACTTTCCCCAACTTTGGGCGGCGGCGGCGGCGGGAGCGGCCCCCCCAGCCCCGGCGGGCGCCGGCACCATCGGGAGCGCCTCAGCGAGCGGCCGCCGCAGCGGCGGCACCGCCGGGCATCGCGCTGCCTCCGCCCCGGGGCCGGCCCCCCAACTTCTGAGGCGGCGACGACCGACGGGCGGCGAGGGAGGGCGGCCGGGCCAGGGAAGGGGGGGCCGAGCCCGCACCCCTCCCGCGGGGCGGGGCGGGGCGGGACGGGGCGGGCAGGGCAGGCCGGGGCGAAGGGGCGGTGGAGACGCGCTCCCCCCCCACGCTGTCCCGTCCCGCCCCGCACCGCACACTCACCCCGCCTCCGCTCCCTCCCCCCCTGCCCCCCCCCCCGCCGGCAGCGGCGGCAGCACTCACTTCGCTTCGCCCCTCTTTCTCCTTCTTCTCTTCCTCCTCCTCCTCCTCCTTCTCCTCCTCCTCCTCTTCCTCCTCCTCCTCTTCCCATGGCCGTCGCCCGCCGCGGGAGGGGGTCAGGGAGCGGGGACGGCGTCGCGCCGGGGGTACGTGTCTGGCGGGCGCGGGGGCGGCTCGATGGGTCCCCGGGATGGCGGCTTGGCTGCCCGGCCGCCCCGGAGACCCCCGCCGGTGTCTGTCACTTTCACTGCGCCGCGGGGCTCCGTCTAGGGGAAGGCGGCGGCTACTGCAGCGCATCATCCTGCCCGTGGCGGGGGGAGAGCGCTCCCCACCCGGGACACGCCGGCTCCTGGCGGGGGAGATGCGCGCAGGGGTTGTCCCGCTCCCCCGGAGCAGCCACCGGGGCTGGTGGGGGGCGACAGCCTCGGCTCCCGGCCCCGGGGAGGGCAGGGCTGGCGCCCGGGCTGGTTTTCAGGAAGGGGGTGAATCCGATTTTAGGAAAAAGGGGGTCCGACGTGAGGGTGCCAGGTAGAAATGGAGCAGGTTTGAAGGGCGAAATGATGGGCACCTTCCTCCACCAGGTGTGTGCGGAGCACAGGCGGGGCTGAAGTTCCGGAGGGTTTCTGTGAGCTACAGCCAAAGGGAGAACAACTGCTCGGACTTCCCTTACAATAATAAAGATTCCTCTTTTGTGAAACACCTTAGGGAAGGAAACAGTCATAATGCCACCAGTTTATTTTATTTGGGTGTCATAGATAGAGGTAGAGGCACATGTGCAACGGTGACCTCAGCAGTGACATACTGATCTTGAAGGCCCTTGAAGTGCCCCCTCTCCCCCTCCCCCTCCCCATGCTGGCTCAGCATCTGGCTTCCTCATACAACAGAGGTGGGACAAGAGCCACGGAAGCCAGTGTTGCAAGAGTTTCACAATCATTTGGTAAGCAGTGGTGCAAAGCCCCCTCTGAAATTAACCCGGAGTAGAAGGGAATTGTAGCTCACCCGAGTTCCCTGCTGTGGTTCAGTGAACACGAATGCTGGTGCCACCACATAGAAGTTGTCGGGTTACAGTGGCCGGGGACAGTTCAGCTCCTGGCACCTCTCTCTCTGCTCAAGTTGGTGCTGCCCTTCCCTTCTTCCTGCACCAGGAGCTGGGCAACTGGGCTCAGTTTGGCTTCAGGGAGCCGGTGACAGACTGACCTGCAAACAGCAAGTGATCACTCCTCAGCCACTCACTCAGGCTGTCACTGCTGGCTGGCTCTCTGCCCGCTCCCGTGAGTGCCAGGCCAAATTGGGGGGGGGGGGGGGGGGGGCAAAAAAAGGGGGGGGGGGGGGGGGGGGGGGGGGGGGGGAGCAAAAACATGTAGCTGGGGCAAACTGGACCATGAGACGTGACCTCATCAATTTTCAATTGCCTTAAGGGAATTGAAATCTGACATGCCAATAGCTATCTGACAGAAGTGCCACTAAGGTTTTAAACTGAGGGCACACAAACACATCTTTCGAACGCCTATGCCCATACCATCTCTTTGCCTTTTCTTCATTTAAAAAATCACAGAAACAGAACTCTACCTTCTTTCGACACTGTCAGGCAATACCATAGCTTTTCCATGAATATACATGAAAAGCAGATTAAGTTTCAGTTCTTACCACTGGTTAGGGGATTCATATGCACATCTCCCGGGAGATGCCCTTGCTGCCAAACTAGTGTTTGTCCCTCAGGTCTTTAATTATTACCTCTGCTACTGGCGATATGGTAGAGCATGATTAGTAACTCATTGGGTTAGAAATTGCAACCACAGACCTGATCCTGACTCTGTAGTTCTGTGGTTGGAGCACTATGTTAGGAAAAGATGATTTGTATTGCACCTCTAGAGTTGCTTCTATCGTTTGTTTAATACAACATTCCTGTAACACAATAAGATCTGAGAATATTACAACCTGGTTTGTACTGGTAAAATAACAACAAGAGCTGAACATCTAAAGTGCCACATAGATAAACCAGAGAAAATACTTTACTGTTCCCTCTTTATATGTGCGAATAAGCATAGATAAGAATAAATCAGTAGATTTTGTTATATATGATTTATATATGATATGATATATATGAGTATATTTGCTATATACTCAGCATTTGTACCTCCCTGGACTTTCTGTATATCAGATAACATTATTTACTTCTTCACATGGGAAGTGGTTTGGTTTCATGGGGATTAGTGTCATACAGACTTCACTGCCAGCAAGACCAAATTTAGGCAAAAGCAGGCAAAGTAATTATCAATCAGCAAGCTTGGCGTTTCCACACCGTCTACAGCAAGTCCTGGAGTTTCAAATGCACAAAGGTGTGTTTTGCATGTCTGCAGGAAAAATATTTTGAATTTTCTTCCTTGACCCAACACAAGTAAATAGCATAATAAATTGTCAGTGCTCTCTCTTGGTTTCTCTCTTATTTAAAAAAAAAAAAAAAAAAAGGAAAAGAAAAAAATGTCTTTCTTTTAGTTTCATTGGAGGAATTGGAGAGATTTCACAATATACTTATGCTGTGCTGCAAGTCTGTGGCAGTATTTTAATAATAAAAAAAGTTAGCTTCAGAATATTTGAGTTTGGTGTCTATGAAATATGAATATAGGAACAATATAGGAACTTATTATGTTCTTCATACATCTGTTAGAAGAAACCTGCCTTTCAGACCACGTATCATTTCATGTATGCCTATAGACCTCACTTTTTCATTTACACTGTATTATCATTCTTCCAGATTGCCTCCAATCCCCTTAAAAAGCTTGGAAAAGCAAGTCTGGCTTTCTTGAATACACCCAAAAAAGATACCTGGATTCTGTCCATTTGTTCTGACATAATATCCAATGATGCCCACACCAGCTAATGTAGGTCCTCTTCTCTCTGCACGCACAGTCGCCACCCCAGTCCATTCCAATCAGCATACTGAAATCCCCTCCTTTCTGAGCGTGATGCTCTGGAACCAGGTACAGAAGATGAAGGCTGAATCTGGTTTTGCTCTCTCTGTTTATTTTAGTGCCTAACATGCTGTTTATCAACAAGATGTCATATAGGATTCTAACAGCTCAGTTCATAGTAGTTCCTCATCTGGAAGAGGTTTGCTCACCCTAAAGTGGCCACAGCTAGTGCTGTATTATATTATGATTGCTAGTAATTTCTGCAAGACCAGCTGTGAATGCTTTGTGTAAGCACTGGCTTAAGTTTGTGCTTGTACAGCATAAAGGTAGCTATGTGGGTAAAATCTGCCTTAGGTGGAGTTAACACCAGTCAAACTCTGGTTGCTTGGTTTAGCAGGTGATAATTCCCTAGAATTAGCAAAATCTATGTTAATATATACATTACCAGATGGATATAATGTGGTCCACATGCAAGGTCCATGCTGGAAAAAAGGGTTTCTTTGACTCGTAAAGCTTATACTGGAAGGAAATAAAGTGACTTTTTTTGTTGTTGCCGGGCATTTTGCCAATACAATATTGCAAAATTAACTCTTAATTGATAATGCTCTACCTGCCAAGCTTTTAGACAAGGCCTAAAACTCTGAAGTCTAGTCTGAGTAGTTCAAAATTCCATATTGTTTGCAGTTTAAGTGAGTATGAATGTGTTTCTCCTGATTGAGGAACTACTTATATTAAACTGCAAAAACAATTTTTATTTCTCAAAACTTCATGAAAAACTGCAGGAGACTGAGATTAAATCAAGACATTGTTCATATTCCACATTCTTACCTGCAACTTAAATCTTATGTTTTGATATATTTTCTTTGCTTTTTGTTTAACACAATCATAGATTGCAGAAAAATTCAGCTTAGAAGGGACCTCAGGAGCTCCCTAGTCCAATCTCCTGCTCAATGAAGGGTCAGTGAAGAAGTCAAACCTTGCTGCTTAGGGCTTTACCTAGCCGAGTTTCAAAAAATTCCAGGGATAGAAACTGCACAATGTCTTGGGCAATGTGCTCCACTGCCACATTGTCCTCATGGAGAAAGACATTTAATTTCTTCTCCAGTCTGAACTTCTCATTTCAATTTATGTTCATCGTCTCTCCTCCTGCCATCATGCACTGCTGTGCAGAGCCTGGCTTTGTCTTCTCAATGACCTGCTTGTAGCAAAGGGAAGGCAGCTCTGAGGTACCCCCAAAATCCTCCCTTCTCCAGGCTGAAGCAAGCCTGTCCCTCCAGCCCTTGAGCATCCTGGTGGCCCTCCATTGGGCTCTCTCCAGTTTGGCAATGTCTCTCTTGCCAAAGGAAGAAGGAAAATGACGCAGTATACAGGACTCCTGACTGCCGAGTGAAGAGGGATAATCTTCTCTTGATCACCTAGCTCTGCTGCTGTTCACAGAGCCCCTGATGTTGTTAGCCTTCACCGTTCCTGCAGAATACGGAGGTTTGCTGTCTACCAAATTCAGAACGTCCTTTTCAGCAGGACTGCTTCCCACACAGTCAGATCTCAGCTTGTATCACTGCATGGGCTTCTTTCTTCCCAGGACAGGGTTTTGCATTTGTCCTGGCACAATTTCACACAGTTCCCATCAGCCCATTCCTCCAGCCTGTCTAGGTCCCACTGGAGACAACCCTGCCCTTGAGCCTATTGACTGGTCCCTCCAGTTTGGTGATATCTGCAAACTTCATGAGACTGCACGTTACTTCCTCCAGGTCGTTGATACCGATGTTAAAAAGGACAATAATCCTGTGGTACTCCCCTTGTTACTGGCCTCCAGGCACAGGGGCTACAAATTCATTTTTTATTTAGTAATAAAGCATATTTTTCCAATTAATCTCTGCTGATCTTACTCAGTTGGCAATGAAAAAAGAGGAGAAGTAAAAGGAAGTGTTGGTCTTTCAGAAATTGGATAGAGAATGATTCAGAATGTATGTTTCCCCTTTTATGTCATGACTAGAAAATTTAGCTACTAGAAAATTTAGCTAAAAAAAGACAACTGGTGCCGTGGGAGTAAATCAATCTTAAAAGCACATATTGTGTTTTCCATCAAAATTTCTGCTCATAGGATAGGAACAAGTGAAAATTCTGTGCAGTGGGTAGGTTAATGCCTCTTCTTTCCTCACTTTGCTTTCTTAATGTTCTCTATTCATCTAAGAAATAAGAATAGCTGAAAGAAGAGAAGCACTCTTTTAATCTAAATTTCCGTCATAAATTGAATTGCAGAAAAAAAGTACCATTTAGGTTATTTTGTTACGGCACACGATTGCTTGCCGCGAAAAGAAACCACACTAATCAAATGCATATTCCAACCATGATCAGACTTGTACCAAGAGCTGGGAATGTACAGTGCTTGCTGTATGCAAAAATAAAAACAATATTTAATAGCAGCTCTGCTCTCAGCCTCTGAATATGTGGAAAATTTTAGGTTGTGGGTTGTCTGGGTTACTTCCTTTAAAGCTACAGAGCAAATCTCTCCTGAATACTTTATATGAAAGCAGAATAATTACCTAACCAACAAATATCTGTGGAAACAGAGAATTTTCTTTAAGGAACTAATCTCCAAGGAATCAATATGAACATGCACACAGCATAAGAAGGCGCAGGCAAAGCGAGAGAGGAAAATGAAGGACCACAGCCTGCAGTCTCTCGCTCTCTTTTTCTAAGACATCCATCATGTCATTATCTACAGCAAATACAAAATGAAGATCTACCTGACTGTGTAATGAATACATTGACTTTCTGGTTCTCTAGGAAAAGAAATGTCACAATGGAGGTATTTTGCTTGTTTTGTTTCTGAAGAAGGGAAATGGAGGATAGTAGAAGTGAAGGGTTTGCTTCAGCCAGCATATGCAGTGCTCCTTTTATTTAAGGTAAGGAATTTCTAAGCTGGTGTCCTGGACTGCTTCCAATACTACGCAGGCTGCCTTGCATCCTAGATGTTAGATTAGCCAGAAGAACTACTGCAAATGAACAATGAAAAACATTAATCAATTTGAAGATAAATAATGTGCAAGTGTTACCCTCTGGATCTTAACTGAATCCCATCCTCAGTCTTTTCAGTGCTTATTGAAAATTGTAACCAGGCACATGCTGCAAAAATGGAATTGGGAGTCTGAGACCACTTCCTGCAGCTATGTGTCCATGTTATCCTCTGTTTTCTTCTGCCAATATTACAAATTTAGGTGTTCAGGGAAGCTTCTGCCTAAAATGTTAATGTCTAAAGTGTCTCAAAGGTTTAAGCACATAAAATGAGGCTTTCTTGGATTGTTTTCCTGCACTTAGATTCCTGAATTCCAACATGCTAGAAACCTAACTGGTTCACATTTTGAAGTGTTTTACATTTTATTGCTCAGAGCATGCACTCAGAGCATACCCATGTTTTATGAGCATGCTTCCTCAACTTTTGCTATGTATTCCCCCTCTCTGCTTCAAGTTCTTTTGCCTGTCAGATATTAGGTGGAAAGGAGATCACGGAAGCTAAAATAGAGACTATGTTTAGTTATTTATTTGAGTACTTAAATTCACTTTAAGCTAAAATACTTGTGTTACCATGCAAGGGCAAGAATATGACCAAGGTCACATTGTATAAAGCATGGGATTTAAAATTCTAGGGCTAGTTGAAGAATGTAAACAAAACCACAGAGTAACTTTGTTTGCTGTTTTCGTAAGTCTGCTAGTTACAGGAACAGTATCATCATTTAATTTACAATTCACCTTAAAGTCTATAATTGACAGATCTTAAGCATATGTGACAGCAAGGGTTTCAAGACAGACAAGCTGACAAAATATGTGTTGTTGCCTTCTATACATAACTGATATGCTTTCTATTGAGGACGACATTAACTTTTTTCTGAAGAGCTTGGTTTTTTACATCAACTCACCATGTTGGGAAAAACATAACATCAGTAGAGGAAAGTCTTGTCTTAATATTTGTTAGATTGTCATTCAAATTCTGTACAGAGAAGCATCTTTCAAAGCAGACAGATGAAAATTCATAAGACAATGTGAGATAGCACTTTGACTCTTCAAAAAGACCATGTTCATTCACATGCTTCCCAATCTGTATCAATCAGGTATAAAAACCAGACCCACTGGTCTTTTGTGCCCTGGTTTCCCTAGTATAGAGCCCGTTCTGCTGGTGGGATTACACTGGTGGGTAGTTCTCTCTTCAGAAATCAGTATTGAGCCATAACTCCCTTGCAGTCAAAATACAGATCTCGGGACCCGTTTGTTCTTGTGTGACAAATCCTTCTCTCCTTCATGGGGTTATTCCATGGACTTTCCAGTCCATTTTTAGAAAACTGCTTATCTGTCTACCCACACGATCTAATGTTCTTTGGCCCTCGAACACTGCCTGGGTGAAATTGCTGCACACAATTATTTCAAACTCTTTTCACTCTGCATGCTTGTACTTTGATTCTCTGTGCTCATAACAGTATTGCAAGGCAGTGAGGGCAAAAGTCAGCTGACAGAGAAATGACCTCAAGAGCCATCCAGTTTGGGGAGTAATCCATTTCTGATTAATGGAAGTGCATAACAATAGTTTACCTTGGATGGAAGCCTCACAATGCATACCATATGCTTTGTCGAGGCCAAAGAGCAGGAGTCCTATGAACAGCAATATTCTTACAGATGTGCAGAGCTACATCATGGGAAGAGTGGCAAACTAAATATAAAGCTGGGTTCCAAGAAAATAGGTGACTTCACTCTAAACAGGATCTACTACTTCTACTTATTTTCAGAGGTGGAGACTCAGATTGAGCAGTAGCTCCCATACCAGAAGAGTCCACCTGCTCATCGCACGCTTGACATGTCATCATTTTGAAACAGCAGCCACATTTGAATTACTGAGGAGCCAAATGCAGCTGAAACCTACATGTTACCTACTCCTGATACAGTTCCAGAGCAGGATTCACTGTCTTTACTTAATTCTTGGTATTCTCTTGACTAGCTTTTTTAACAAGTCTTGATTGTAAAGACCCCTCTACGTACCAGACCCATCTGTATCACAAAGTCACAAGTTTGTTATCAGAATGTTTCCTTAATGCCTACCCCTTATTCTTCCTATAATTTAAATTCCTGAATTCTTCTATCCATGGTGAAAATGGCAGTCAGGTTATTCTCTTCTGTGTTTGAAAAGAATTGACATACACTCTTCAGTCTTTTCTCTGTCCTAGGACAAACAATCTCTATTTTTAAAATCTTTTGTCACAGATTACATTCTCTTTGCCTCTAATCACTTGCACTATTTTTGGCTTTTTCCAGTTCTCCATGTCTTTTCTGTAGGATAGTGCTCCAACGAGATTGAGTCCTCTACCCAATGTTCTAGTAGTGCCAAGAATTGGAAGGCTTAGGGGCTATATTGCTATTTATAAATCATAGCATATTCCTTGTATCTTGCATTTGCAATAGATTGTTATTTTTGATACATCTTCAGTTTCTGACTTCTTATTATCTCCTGGTACTTCTCTGGAAAATTAATTCTTAAAAAGTAATTCCCTGGCCTGTATTTTTAAAATTTTATTATTCCCATCTAAATGCAGTGCATCAACCCTGTTGCATGTCTTCCATTTTTCATTCCACTACTGCAATTTCTCAAGATTATTCTGAGTCTGAATTGTGTTTTCCCAAGTGTTTATATTCACATTTCTTTCTGTCTTTGTCTCATCTGCAAGTTTAATAAGACTATTAGCTAGATTGTTAATAAAAAGTTGAATAAAGTCATAACAAAGGCAGGTCCCTGTAAAAACCCTAATTTTGTGATATGACTATCAAAGTAAAGTAAATGGGTTTAAAAAGATATGCATTAGCAAATTTGTTTTTATGCTATTACCTTTCCTGCTATTTTTCAAGTGTTTCCAAATAGTTTAATTGATTCTAGATTTATTTTTTTCATTTGAAGTTAAATGGATTAGTTTATTATTTCCAGGCTCTTCTTCCTGTGCTCTCTCCCCTCTTTTTCTAAAAGGCAGCTGTTATTTTTGTTCTTTCCTAGTCTTATATCTCTTAGCCATCTTTCACAAATTCTCAGGTAATAGCTAATCTGACTAATTCACCTCATACTTAAAATATCCCAGGCCATAGTCTATCTGGTCTGACTGATTTGAGAACATTTCGTAACACTCTTCTGCCCTGTTTCTTCCCTGTTTTAGATTGAGTTCTTAACCCTTTGTCATAAATGTTAATCATGCTAGTCATATGCCTGCACCTGACATGCAAAAAAGTTTTCAAATACTCTGACCTTCTTGGGATCATCAGTTATGTCATCGCCTTCCCTTTGCTCCCTCAAATAGACAGGAAAAACAACATTTTCCTTACTCTCCCTTTTTATTAATCTACATTACTTTTTGAAAGTGTTTTCTACCTATATAGTGGTTTTGTGCCTTAGTTTTCTGGCTGGTTTTTATACCCAGGTGGTGGGTTTTTATGTATTTTAGAATTTGACCTGATTTCCAGTTTCCAGGTGGAACTTCAAGCTTCAGATCAATTAAAAGTTTCTGGCTTACCTAAATTAATCTCTCAATACTTTTGCCTTCTGATAGAAATAGATTATGTTTTCTGACGCAACATTTTCCTTTGTTGTTGGCTTGAGTTTGTGGAAGCTTGCGTGCTTCAAGTCCATGGTTTTCTCCTTTTTGCCCTGTTCTCTTCCTTAGGATTGAAAATGCTGTAATTTCATAGTCACTGTCTCCAAGTTGCTTGTTTTCAAACATCTGCATTTCACTTGTTAGAACCACATCCTGAAGAGCCTTTTTTTTTCTGCTGCACCAGAAATGGTGACCAATGCTTTTCAATTTAGAGCTTGCTAATCGATCTCTGTTCTGATGTTTTCCTTTCCTACATGTTCTTTGGACAGTTAAACTGTCTCATGACCATTTAGTCCTGTGAGTTGATTGATTTGTCATGTTATTCAAAAAAAGGCTTCCACAGCAGATAATTTGTTTGGGTGGCTTGGTCTATCAATAGGAGCAGTTGTGTCCTCCTCTGCTCTCACCAACAACCAGAGCCTTTCAACAATTCCAACTTCCTCCCTTGTCTGAAGTTAAGGACCAGTGCAGAGCTATATCCTATACTATTAGATAGTTTTATTCCTATTATGAGAGTTATCTTATTCATAAGTCTATGTTTTGCCAACAAGGTCATTTTAGGTATCTTTACTCTTCTTTTTTTTTTTTTTAAATCAAATTTATTCAAATTTGCTTTTATGTGCTTGATCACATACAAACAGAACGATATAGAGGAATACATGCAGAGTATATAAAATGACATCTAAGCACATAACCTCTTCACTATTCTTTTTAGGGACTTTTATATTACTGACCAAATGAAGAGAAAGATCATAAAGACCAAACAACCAAACAGGGAAATGAGGTATTTTATCAATATTCTAAGTTGAATTGTGCTTTTATTTGTCATTATTGACTTAAGGCCAGGAAAGTTTAGATATCAGCCCTGAAGAAATTTGCAAATGCAATGTTTAAATTTACCTAGTGTGGGTTTTTTATTTTATTTTTAAATGACAACTGTTATAGCCCCAAAGTGGAGCACCAGCAGCAGTGTCCTCTCCAGTTTCCTTTAACTGTACTTGACAACATTCCATCCATCCTGATACTTGTAAACAGATGCTTAGATATCCAGCCAGCCAAAACCTCTGACACGGGCCACATCTAGAAATAGCTCGTACAGAAATAATCCCATAGAATATTTGACACAGCCAAGAGAAGGGCTCTGTTACACTGAGACTTGTGCTGCTTGCACACGTGCTGTTTAACAGGAACACTAACGACTTTCTGCAAGTGTGCTCATGACTTCAGGTGTGCTACATCGTATGCTCACTACACAACAGGTTTATGTGCACTCCCTCTGGTGAGAAACCATCGAAAACCCGCTGTTTCCCACTTTCATAAGTGCAACCTTTTACTTTTATGACTTTCAAAAAGTAGTTTCCAGCTGTTACCTCTGGAGCAGAGGTAGCCCTGACATGGCGAGGAGCCATGTCAGCCACGTCTCTCTTGGACACGAGGGGCAGAGGGATAAAGGTCTGTTTGCCTCTGCCCCAGCTCCTGGATCAATCCATGCCTGGCCAAAGCCACTGTACAGGAGAGCCACTGGAGTACTCCTGTTGGGTTCTTGAAATTTAATTTAAAATATGAAACAATTAAATTTAAAATCTTGAAATTTAATTTAAAATATGAAACATTAAATTTCCTGAGGGTAGGGAAATGTAAGGGAAATTTGTAATTCTGGAAACATATCACATAAGAAAGTGGAGCTTTTGTTGCTTGTGGAGAATGGATAATATTTCTGACACCCTGCAGAAGACATGGAAGCTCAATGCTGAGATTTCACAGCTACCAAAGGGGATGGGACCTCCAGGCTCCATCCACGTATCTGCAGTGGAGAAATTCAGGGAAATGTAGAGCTGGGTAGGATGGGCTGGGGCAGTCAGAATAAAGATTACAACAGAAGATTACTCTTTTTGATATGTAATATTTCAGTGGTTTCAACAAAATATAGCTGTGGCTGTAAATCCACTCATATATTGTGACTGACTCATTTATTTTTTCCCCACATCTGCTGATTTTAATCAAGTTTACAGAGACAGAAAAACCAGAAATAAGCGGAAAATTTTGAATAACTGCTAAAAAGTGAAACACAGACATGTCAAACCCATAGGATGAGGCAAAGAGCCTACATACACCTTGAGAGCTAGGTGTCATGAGATAGAGTACACATAATTGGCTCCCAACTGCTTAGTCACATGGGCAAAGAGGGAAAGATGGTATTCTTCAACAGGTCCCCTGCAGCTTATATGCAGGGGTCTGGTTCATGATTTCCAGCTATTGTGTCATCTGAACATCAGAAATGTTCTTAAACCCTATCTTAAGTAACACAGTACTGATTTTGGGGCATCAGAACTCAGCTTCCCTAATGGCTGTAAGTATTCATCTCATTTCATCCTTAAATATATTCACGGCCTGCAAAAATCCATTTCTTTGTGTGTCAAAATTGTCCTTTACCTGTAATTACTTACTTCTTCCCCAGTGCTTACCCCAGGTATACTGATAGTTACTTTATTGCCTCTTGGCTTTGATTTTCCTTTTATCAAGCTGCTTTAGTCCCCTCTCAGGGATGAGGCTGATACAACAGTCAATTCTAGCAGAAATAGAGATTCTCCCAGTTGTGCTTTGTACTTTATTTTTTTAATCATCCTGCTGCTGGGCTGACCAAAAAGGAGAGAATTTCTAGTTCAATGGAAATAATTTTATTTCTTACTCTTTTTTTTTTTTTTTTTTGCTTTGTTTTTATTTGGACCAAATCCCAAACATTTTGGAATTTCAAGTGAACTGAATTTCTGGGAATGTAATTCAAAAATTGCTCACCTGAAGTACAGTTGTTCTTTTAGTTTTGCTATGCAAGGTCCCAAGCCTGTGGCTGGAGGGGGCAAATACAGATGCTTGGCTCCCATATATAGGATCTAGTTGTCCTGAAGTCACAAAATCTGAAATCCTGGTTGCAAAGCATCAGCCCTGGTGTGGTCCATCTGCTGAACCTAGTGTGAAGAAAGTGCATGGTCTCTGGCAACTCAACCTCACCATGGGCTCTGCTCAGGCTCCTCAGATCTACATGATCTACGTGGTCCAGATCATACATTTCAGTGTGTGAAACAGGCTGTTCAGTGAATTGTCTTTTTTGTCTTTCTAATACTGCATATTTCTCTACAAAGTCCTTTTTCTGATACATGTCTCTGCCCATGGTTCCTCGTTTAGAGCAAGTCACAGTCACTACAGGTGGTTGCTTGGGAAAGAGAAGCCATGGCTACTGGGGAAGAAGAGAAGCTGTGCCACTTGATAAGCAGGGCAGGGAATGCATTTGGAGGTCCTAACAGGACTATGTGTGTGTATGTACCCTGAATCCCTAAAGATCACTGACTAAGCTGCATCCAGTCATCGGTTCTGCACTCCCTTTTTCATCTTGTACTGAATCCCATCTTCCCTATTTTAATGAAAATATTTTCAACATAATGCCAAGTAAAGCTTGACCGGGCAATGAGCTTGCTCACTAGGCCCTAAATCACCCCCATCACATAATATGCTCTTTGGCATAGTTTTGACATGAGTCAACAAGTAATAAATAATGCCAGGGGGATAACAGTGGCTGGTGACTGCTTCCAGTAGACAGTATGGAGATCCCTAAAGCACTGGAGCTGGCTCCTTGCTCTTACACAGTCCTCCAGCACTGTCCCAGCAACATCGGGGACAGCATACCTGAATCCCCAGGTACTCAACATGGTACACGTCAGGGATATGCAATGACGTTTCATGCTATGAAAACACTGGTCTGGCAGACTGAAACCTGAGCTTTCACACAATTTCATCTACTGCACAGAAATAATCATTATGCTATACAACTGTTGGATGGGGTCCCAGAGGAAACCCTTGGCCAAAAACTATGTAGTGTGGGCATTACCCATCTGTGACTGGTTCTGTTGCATTTCCTAGTACAGATGTAGCCTGGTCATCTGCCTCCTTGAGCTGTCTCTAATTAATTTCCATAATTTAAAACTCAGTAGGGTGAAAACAAGGGAGGGTTTATTACACTCTTTCCAAACATCTACCAGTTTTCTGTCTATATAACCCAACTGAAAGGTTGCTTTGAGCCAATGCACTCAGGTTTTAAATGGTGCCTTGTGTAAGCTTCAGAGAGTTTTACTCCCAGCTGGTGATCTCCACCCACAACCCTTCCGCCCCCTACCCAGACACAGCTTTTGGAGATCACAGTTCAGAAGTACACGGCTGGAATTAAAAATACTAGAGCAGCTGTACTTATTGTCTCAATTTCCCCTTTCAGCTGCTGTATCCTATATCAAGCCTTGCTTTCTGGAGTCCGTTCTATATAAAAGGAAAATGTTAACATATATGGATATTAGTGTTTTCTCCAAATCTTTGTCAGCCCTCTCAGATCCCACCTCTCTCCTTCCCCACTTCCAGCCACACAGCTCTGCTTCAGTTCAGCTTAATATTTTCAGAGAGGCTGAGGCTCCCTGTGATCATTGTCAGCCCACCCTTGTAATTAAACTATGAATTTAAAAGATTTGCAGGAGAAAGAACCTCTTATCTGGTCACTGATTTGATTATTTGCACTCTGCACATGATTGCAGTACCTTGGACTCATGGGCTTTTCTGTTATCAGAAGTCAATTAACTCCTTCCCTATTGCATGGTGGGAAGGACTATCTTCCTTTCCCCACTCTCATGATTTATTTATTTTTGTGCAAGATTTTATAGATATATGGTAGAAAGATCCATTTGAATGAGCATGTCAGAGGAAAGGAGGCAGTGAAAATATTTCCCAGAAACAAAGCTTTAAAGCTATTCTGAATTGATTTTTTCATTTAGATCATTAAAAAAAAATATATCTGTGAATTCTTAATGCTAGGAGGTGAATACTGCTTTGAACTCTGTTGTTTAAAATATTTACTGCTTTTTATCTGCCAGGATCAAAATATTTGCTGCTTTTTATCTACCACACCATAGGGCCTGGCCATTAATATATTCATGAGAACTTTGCTATCCATAGCAGCAGTAGCAAGAAATGCAACACTTGAATTCAAGCAGAAGGGCCACTACATGACGGTATTAAACTGAGAACTGAGATATTTTCTTAATGAGATAAATAATACAGGGTTCCTCGCCTGCCAACATTTGAGTTCCCTCTCTGCAGCCTACCGGACCTGGTCTGAGAGCACCAGCTCCAAGGATAGACTCGATATCTTATAATCAAAGCAGGGCTGAAACTGTGGCAAGCTCTCAAATCCCAGGGCAATGGGACTAGAGGGAAAGGAAACAAAACCTTTTGTGCCAGTCTCATTTGCGCAATATCTATCAAGTCTCTAAGTCAGTTTGGTCATGAATTATCCAAACAGAAGAGTTGGTTTACAAATATACACAATATTGTATATAGTAGAGTCTAATCCCCATCTGTCCCCATTGGGTGGTAATCATCACACTCGTTTTTCCAACAAAATGAAGACCGCAATTATTGTTTCAAAAGTAAAAGTTGAGTCTACTGGGAACATTTGTCATTAAACTAAACAAAAACCAAATATTGATGTTAAACTGTGCTTTCATTAATAGCAGAAAGAGCTAATTAATGCTATTAGTTGCAGGTTTGCTGCTTGTTTTGTCCTGCTGTTTTATTCATAGACCCTGTTTTTTTGCTAAAATGGGAATGATAAACAGCTGCAGAGCATCCTGGGTCACAAACTGAAATGGCCTGTTTCAAGTCATGTGAAGCTGATAAAACTGCAGAACAAAGTCTAAATCAAAATCCAATGCAGGCAAGCTAAACCTGAAGTATACTTGCTTACTTATTTTTTACCTAATTACATTTGATTACAACAGATGAGAATGACTTGATTCTTACTGATAGCAGTAGAGTAGATGCATTGAATCACTTAGTCCTTTCTCCTGCTATAATAAGCTGGATGATCTTCATGTAGCTCAAAGAGAAGAGAGTCAATTTGCCTCTCAATAAGTATGATAACTTTTCCTCCATATTTCCTAGACTCTTTGAAGCATTCAGACATGTTCCACTCATCCTTTGTCCTGTAAGTGTTGCATCACTACACTCCAAAGAACATTATCTTTCTTTCCATTTTTAATATTAAGGTGTCATTTATCTTCTTTAAAGCAGGCTTTTGTTCCTTCTGCCTCTGAATGCTGCCAGTTCTGTTCATGATTACTACCTCTTCTCCTCTCTGACAAATATCTAGGTATCTGCAGATATGGTGGAACTCCCTCTGGACATTAGACTTGGAAGCTTGCTTTGCTACGCTGATGTATCTCTTACTGCTTTTCAACCTCCTTGTAAAGTATCCAGCTATTCTTCTTCCCATCTGTAAACTGACTCTTAAATTTCCTTATAATTAAAAAAAAAAAAAAAATTCCTCCAAGTTCCCATAATCTAGCCTAAAAACACATTTTATAATGCTTTGAGAAAGTAATGTTTCCTTTTTTTCTGCATGCTAGCTGTTTATTTGTCAGTGTCCTGACCATTTATAGGCAGTTGAGAGTGTAAAACAGATGACTTTCATCCATTGATGTACAGTCTTCATTATAATTTTTTAAACCAAGTCTTCATCCTTGAGAAGGATGAGGGTTCCCTCTTCTCCTTCAGAGCCAATACCCAAGAAATTTGTATTGAATGTGATATGCAACTTGGAAAACAGAAATGAAATGTTGCTGTAACCATTACAGTACTCATTCTTTTCCTTACTCTATTTCATAAGCACCAACAATTTTCCCTACAGCTAGGGCTTAAGGGTCTCATAACTGCTTAGACAACAAGGTATTTAGAGCAGTCAAGTACCTACAAGTGTTGGAAGCTGCAAGACTTGCTAAAGTTATGCCATGACCTGATAATCCTGCCTGCAGGGACAAAGGGGATGTTAGTCCTGTGTATCCTTTTCTGATAGTCTCTGCTATTCCATAACATTCTGCTTATTTCACAATAAGTTAATGAGTCTTGTGTGTTGCAACTTCACCCCAGAGATACTTAATTCATTGGGCTGGCAAGTGTACTGTTTGCTGGAGTGATAACTACCAGCAGAGCTCCCAGGTCAGCAGGGTTTGTGGCATGACCTCTGATTATGGTCTAGGCAGAGACTAAGAGTAGAATGAGTGCATCTCTGCCAGATTCTGCCTTGTGACCAAGGCACCTCAAGGTCATTTAAATGAGGGGCCTGTCCCTCCAACTAGCCACTTGTTGATGATCTCCTTATTTTTCTTGATCACAAGCTGTTCCACATGATGGTCCTTCAGCATCTCTGACAGATACTGTGAGGGAACAGTGAATGAAGTGATTTTCCCTGGTGAAGCAGAAGACCTCAGAAGGGGTGCAATGTTTAACATTAACAAACATCATCTTTGGATTTGTCTCTGTGAGCTCAGGTGACTCAGTTTGCCCTTCATCATTTCCCAAGGGTTCAGTAACCTAGGAAGTGTGCCCTATCGCACCCATGCCCCACATTACCATGAAGAGCATTTTGCTCTGGCCAGTTGTACTTCAGCAGCATCTGAGCTCTAAAAGTATGGGGTTTCACTGGGGGATGCTGCTATTCTAAGCCCCATTGCTCTGCCAGTGCAGAAGAGATTTCCATCCTACCCAGACAGTCTTTAAATCCCTCCATGGTGACAAGAAACCCTGGGTTAAGTTTCAAGAAGTGAAACAGAATGGTCAATGGAAAGGAGCACAAGGGTCCATAACACAGATCCTATTCTTAGCTTGAAGTAAAACAAACAAGCCAACAAAACAAACCCCATGACCCAGCAAAAAAAGCCTGCACTAGCATAAAAGTGAGGCATAAATGGATTTCTGATGGTAGCTTTGGTCACTCCTCACTAACGAAATTATAGAGAAAAACCTTCTTTTCTGTGTCCAGAGAGGGGAGATGATGTGAGGTACAAAGCACTTGGGATGTGGAGGAGGTCTTAATGGGTGAGTTGCTTTGATTTAGCCAGCCTGTGAGCTTTGAGCACTTATTTCGTAGGCAATCTTCAAAGACTACATTCCCTCCAGATTCCCTTGAGAGTGAGGCAGTTACACAGGGATGTACTTGTCTTTGTAGTGAAGAGTTGTTTGCTCTACAGTAATGCTTGCTTTCTACTCAGCTTACTTATTGCTGTAAACCCTCATTAGTGCCTATGATCAGTTGGCACCATCATTCATTTTCCCTTTTAGTGTTCATCTCCCTTTCACAGCTTTGCTCATCTCCGGGCACAAGTATGCTCCCCGTTCTACTCTGTCTGAAGGAAGTAATTACTGCCCTTACAGCCTCTGTATCTTCAGTCATCACGAATGCCGAAGGAAATTTCAGAAGCACAAGCCAAGCCAATCTCCATTTCCTATCACACAGTTACCCTGACACAGTAAGTTTGCTGACCATTTTTGTTGCAAAGCCTCCGTAACGCAGTCTGTCTCCAGCACTGACACAGCTGTAGTGTCAAAGTGCAAATGCCTTACATTCTTTGATGCATTTATCCTCAGAATACATTTCCAAAGTAGCAAAGTGCTTTATCCCTGTTTGTAGATGGGAATTGAGGCCTCCAGAGGATCACTCTTAAAAAGGTTTACCCTCTGGACAGGTTTGTCTATTCCCAGTGCCCATGGAGATGCCCTTGATAAGTGCAGAAACTAGAACATCTAAACGTGTGTTAGATCCTGTCCTGAATTTCTCACTGAAAACTGATGAAGAAGTAGTTAATGATTCAGGGAATTCGGCATGAGTATTTTGCAGCCCAAGATATTACTGAAGGTGTTGGGTAATTTTTCCTATTAGCATTTCCACCTTCTCTTGCAGGGAAGAAAAGAAAGAAAAAGTAATTAGTCTCAAGAGGCAGCTGACACTTTTTGTACTCTGCAGAAAGACTTCTTTTCCCTCGTGTGTTTTGGTAAAAGGCCAAAAGGGTGAAGCTCATTCCAAAAGAAGTTAGAGGGACAATCAGTGCATCATTTGAGAAAGGATGAAAAGGGAGGATTGTGATTTTTCCAGGTTGTTTTCTTTCACAATTGGTTGGGGTCCAAGCAAACTAGAAGCACTTGGCAATGAGGGACATTTACTCCCATAAATCAA
This sequence comes from Scolopax mira, assembly GCA_004320125.1. Lineage (NCBI taxonomy): Eukaryota > Metazoa > Chordata > Aves > Charadriiformes > Scolopacidae > Scolopax > Scolopax mira. The sequence continues at coordinate 40,597 of BJBW01004234.1, forward strand.
TGACAAACTGGAACTGGACAAATAAATATACATACAAAATTTGTAGAGACAAGCTTACCCTAAAACAGTGACTGAAGACTATAAGATGAAGTCACAGGAAACAACTAACACATCCTGAAAACTGATTGCTTAACATTTACCATCAACAAGACACAATATTTGCTATTCAAATTGTACTACACTGTAAACTGAAACTAGGCCACTAACCAGTTTTGAATATGGCAGCCATTTTCAAGATTTTGAGAGAAAGAGGCAACAAAGCAGATGATCCTGGCTGCAGCCTGAGGTCCTGCACAGGGACACCAACCTCACAGTGACACACCACTGTGTGTTATTACTGTTGTAATTTCCAAGGAGGCAATAGCATCAGTATCATGACTGGATCATAGTAATCTTTCTTGACTGAAAAGAGGGAGCAAAACTGACTTATTTCTAATCTTCAGATCAAGATGGGGCAAACTGTTGTTTTGGACAGTTGTCAGAGATTCTAGGCATTTCCTGTTGCAAATACCGTCAATCAAAAGTACAGTGGTACATTAACACTTCTCCTTTACCAGTCCCCATGTCACTGCTGCTCAGGTGAACAGTAAAGTTCAGAGCACAAAATAAAATTGCCTTTGATTCAATAAATTCAGTAAGTAAACCTGTAAGTACTCAGCTGGAAGAGATAGCAAGTTGTATGCAAGAGAAAGCACTTGACTGACTGTTGCAATGTTTGGCATTTGGGATTTTATTGGATGGCACATACTTGAAAAGTCTCTATAATTGGTTAAAAACATTACAGAGATTGTTTAGTTTATTTTAAGACATCAATCCCGAGGGCTTTGACAGAAAAAAATCCAAACCCTAAACAACAGCACAAAACAACTCAAAAAACCAAACCACACTCTGGAGAAGCTAAAAGTTCATTCCAAGTCAGACTCAGATGTCATGTGTATAGAAGCTGTAGGGGAAAAAATTTAGACTGATACTGTGGTTGTATAACAAAATTGTATACAAAATTGTATAATTTTGAATGCCTAGTCTTGCAAGTCAGTGAAATTCATTTTCAGAAATCGACCACTGCAGTAATCTCATAGCTTTCTGACAGTGTGTGTGTGTGTGTGGGAAGTCCGCTAAGCAGTCTGCTTGCAGCCAGTTGCTAGAGAGATTCTACTTGAATGTGATTCTTAATACAAATTTGAAAGGGCCCAAGTTTTTCACAGAGGAAGGACAGTGGGCACTTTAGCCTTGCTCTCTTGCTAGTGAGAGGGAAAATAAATTAAATTCTCCTGTTAGTACTTCTTGACAGTAAAATGCCTGGTAAGAGAAAACCCTTATTCCTCTGTCATTCTTTCATCATTTCATTCTAGCCTCAATCTAACCGTGCACCCTTCTGCTGTTTCTTGTTCAAAATGTGCATGCTCCAGCTAGCCTGCAACTTATACTAGTTGCAATTGTCACTCCTCATTCCTTCTCTTGATGCTCTTACCCATCCATGTGTCTTCGCCTTTCAACACCATAACTTCTAGACTTCCCACATTTCTTTCATTTGGTCCCCACTGCCTCCAACTCCCTCCCACATTCATGAAACCTAACCATTCCCCCAAATCCCTACATTTACAGCTCCAAGTATCTTCTCAGACTGTGTTTCTGGAATTCCTAAGTTCAATTTTAGAATAGACTTCCTGCCCCACAAGAAAAACACAGCATTGCAATAACAGGAACTGCTCCTCCCTTAGGGGACAGCAGGCAGTGAGCCTTCTTTCTTATACTCACATACCGAGAGCTTATGGATCAGGATCAAAGCAAGGTGAGGGACAGGTGACATTACAGTGGGAGTCTGTTACAGACCACCCAACCAGGAAGACTGAGCAGATAAGACCCTTGATAGGTGTAGCTTCACATTCAGAAGCCCAGTCCTCACGGGGGACTTCAATAACCCCTGTATCTGTTGGAGTGACAACACAGCAGGGCATAGGCAAAGCAGCAGTTTCCTGGAATGCATCAGTGCTAACTGCCTTCACCAAGTGATACAGGAGTCAATGAGGAGGTGTGCTCTGCTGGACATTGTTCTCACCAAGAAGGAGGTGCTGGTGGAGAATGTGAACCTTAAGGTCAGCCTTGGCTGAAGTGACCATAAAATGGTGGAGTTTAATATCCTTAGGTCTGTGAGTAGGGTGCACAGCACACTCACTACCCTGGACTTCAGAAGAACAGACATTGGCCTCCGCATGGTTCTGCTTGGTAGAGAGCCATGGGATAAAGCTCTGGAGGTAAGAGGGGCCCAAGAATGCTGGTAAATATTCAAGGATCATCTTCTCCAAGCTCAGGAGCAATTCATCCTAACAAAGAGGAAGTCAGACAAAAACACCAGGATGCCTGCATGGATAAACAAGGAGCTCTGGAGAAATTCAGACTCAAAAAGGAAGCTTAAAGAGTATGCAAGCAAGGATGGGTAGCTCAGGATGAAAACAGAGAAATTGTCTGAGTAGCCATAGAAGAGGTTAGGAAAGCTAAATCCCAGAGAGAATTAAATCTGGCCAGGGACATCAAAGGCAACAAGAAAGGCTTCTATAGCCTTTATAGTGATAAAAGGGAGAGTAGGGAAAATATGAGCTCTCTCTGAAAGGAAACAGGGGACCTGATTGCCCAGAATATAGAGAAGGATGAAGTACTCACAGACTTTTTTACCTCAGTCTTCACCAGCAAGTGTTCTAGCCACACCATCCAAGTTGTAGAAGGATGGGGAGTTGTAGAAACAGGAAGAATGAAGAACTGCCTACTGTAGGAGAAGATCAGGTGCAAGACCATCTAAGGAATCTGAAGGTCCTTATATCCACAAATCCATATACATTATGAAATACGAGTCCTGAGGGAACTGGTGGATGCAGTAGCTAAGCCACTATCCATCATGTTTCAGAAGCTGTGGCAATCTGGTGGCAATCCCACTGACTGGAAAAGGGGGAATATAATGCCCATATTTAAAAAGCAAAAAAGGAAGACCTATGGAACCACAAGCTAGTCAGTCTTACCTCTATGCATGGAGAGATCACAGAGAAGATCCTTCTGGAAACTCTGCTCAAGCACATGGAAAATAAGGAGGTGATTGGTGACAGCCAACTTGGCTTCACTAAAAGCAAATCATGCCTGACAAATTTGATAGCCTTCTACAACAGCATTACAGCATTTGTAGATAAGCAAAGAGCAACTGATGTCATCTACCTGGACTTGTCAAAGCATTTGGCACTCTCCCGCACAACATCCTTATCTCTAAATTGGAGAGACATGTATTTAATGGATCATCCCTTCAGTGGACAAGGAGTTGTCTGGATAGTCACACTCGAAGGGTTGCAGTCAATGGCTTGATGTCCAAGTGGAAACCAGTCATGAGTGGCATTCCTCATGGGTCAGTACTGGGACTTGTGCTGTTTAACAGAACAACATGAACAGTGGGACTGAGAGGCCCCCCAGCAAGTTTGCCAATGACAGCAAGCTGTGTGGTGCAGTAAGACATACTAGAGGGAAGGGATGCTATCCAGGCATGCTGGAGAAGTGGGACTGTATGAACCTCATAAAGTTCAACAAGGCCAAGTGCAAAGTCCAGCACCTGGATCAGGGCAATCCCAAGCACAAATACAGATTGGGAGGGGACTGGATCGGGGGTGCTCAGTATGATCCAGCAATGTGCACTGGCAGTCCAGAAAGCCAATTGCATCCTGGGCCACATCAAAAGCAGTGTGGTCAACAGGTCGAGGGAGGTGATTTTATCTCTCTATTCTGCTCTGGTGAGACTCCACCTGGAGTACTACTTCCAGCTTTGGAGCACTCAACATAAGAAGGACACAAACCTTTCACAGCAAGTCCAGAGGAGGGCCGCAGAGAAGACCAGATGGCTGGAGCACCTCTCCTATGAAGACAGGCAGAGACAGTTGAGGTTGTTTAGTCTGGAGAAGAGAAAGCTCTAGGGAGACCTTATAGCAGCCTTCCGGTACCTAAAAGGAGCCTACAGAAGAGACAGGGAGAGCTCTTGGAGCATGGGGATGCTGTTCTTCATCAGGGAGAGCAGTGATAGGATGAGGGGTAACATTTTTAAACTGAAAGAGGGTAGCATTAGATTAGATATTAGGAAGAAATTCTTTCCTGTGAGGGTGGTGAGTCGCTGGAAGAGGTTGCCCAGAGAAGTTGTGGATGCCCCATCCCTGGAAGTGTTCAAGACTAGGCTGGATGGGGCTTTGAGTAACTCGATATAGTGGGAGGTGTACCTGCCTATATCAGGATGGTTGGAACAAAATGATTTTTAAGGTCCTTTCCATCCCAAATCATTCTATGATTCTATGAAATCTGTCTCCCTGTCAGATTAATTCAGCTTAATTTAGTAGGCGTTATGCAGTTACTTCAAAACAGCTCTGTACTTTTCATGTATAGTTGACTAACTGATTTCCAGGTTGTATAATAAGATCCAGCTCCCACCAGTCATAAAACCATGCAGCCAGGAAAGCACTTAAAATTGCAGGGAAAAGTACTACAATGTCAAATACAGCTCACATTAACACTCCATGCTGCAACTTCACAGATCCTCTCTGAGAAGAAATGCAAAGAGAGGAACCTTCTGTGCAAGTTCTATGTGGTAAGACTTTCCAAAAATGTGAAGAAATAATCCAGCACAGAAGTTGTTGAACTTGACTCTAGGCCTTGTAATGGAAGATAAAGATGAATTGGAAGTTTTATGACTGCCTAGGCAGTAGCAATTATAAACTGACTGTGTTCATTGACACAAGAAGACAGTAACAACTCTACCAGTGACTTCTGAAAGCTTAAGAAACTGTGCTTTAAGACTCCCTCCCAGAAACCTGGGAATAAGATGCAAAGGAGTGAGGAGTATCTGCAGCAGTCACAGTGGCTTGAACAAATGTAACTAATAAGAAGATAAAGAAACACAATAAAACAATAAAATAGTAAGAGATAAAAAACAAATCTACATAGTATTAGCAGTAGGCAAGATTACTAAGCTTCTCATGGGTCCAGGGCAGCAGTATAAGTGTAGGCTAACTTCTTTATCCCAGATAAGAAGAATTTGAGATAGTCAGTCTCTGAAGTATGTGGCACTCCAGAGTGGTGGGTAAAAGGCAGCTTTTGTTACCTGCACTGCTGCTTTTCACCTCTACTGCTGCTCTTGCTGCCTCACTACCCACATCTGTCATCATCACTGCAGCACTTCCCTGGCTGTTGTTGATCTTCAACATGGGAACTCTTCTAGGTCTCCTGGGAGACTACTTCAGTGCTTCACTCTTAGAGAGAATATAAACTTACCCTTTACTTCAAAAATGGACAGTATTGATCATGACTTTTTCTTATCTCAAGCTCTTTCACCCTAATATTGGCAGCTATAGCTGCAGTCAGGGTAACATTTGGTTATGTGAACACTTGTCAAATATTTAGCTTCATTAAGTCTCCAGACATCATTTGAAGTCCTACAACCACTTCAACTTCATACTTTGTTTTTTTCTCTATTAAAAGTATCCTAAGTTATTGCACATCTGGTAAGTAACTGATGTCTGGTGCAGCTGTTCACTTCCCCTCTTTGGTAAACAGATGCCAAGAGAGGACTCTTTACTCAGACAGGTCCCTGCCCACACCAAGTACTTTGGTGGTTATAAAGTATTTCTACATCTGCTTGCTTTGAACTGCAGAACAGCTCCAGCAAGGACAACAATGGGCTGAAATTTTCTTCCAATATTCCATTATTTTTCTAACACGAACTTTCAGATAATTATTTCTGAAGTAATTTTCTGAGTAACAGAATACAAGGGCATAGTGTGATTTGAAGCCCATTCTGCTAGACACTACCATCTACTTTCAGATACTTTGTGTGATCAAAAAACCTACATTCAAGAGCCTAAATTCTCTATAACAGCCTGTGGTGGAACATAAGCATCTTTGGGTGGTGATTCTTAGCACCTAAATTAGACACTTAAATTCAGATGTGGTAGCTACACCTTCTATAGAGTAATCTACAGATCAAAGAGAAAGGGGTGCAGGAATGGTCTGCATGAAGGATGTATAGCTGGTCTGCATGAAGGATGTATAGCTGCTCAAAGACAACGTGATACAACGCACTACCAGCGTTCCCAACAACAAACAAATGGACTTTATTAGCTCTAGTTTAATGACAATGTGGCTTGACCTTGTCTGCCTTAACAGAGCAGCTACAATGCGCTTCAGAATTCTCCCCGGTACCTGGGTGGACTTGTTGTCTCTGGCATAGTGCAACACACTGCAAATGCAAGACCCAGCATGGAATTAGAGGCTGAATTCATGGCAGCACTTCCTCCTAGGAGCCTGAAAGTGCAAAGACTGAGGTACAGTAAGTAGGACCATGGCATGAGTCTTCAGAGAAAAAAGGACATGAAAACTGATGTTCATTACAGGAGCCAGCCCAGTACCTTGGGATCAGGTTCGGCATCATCTGTGGCTTACCTAGTCTGCCATCCAATGAAGTGCACTTGCATTGCTCTCCTAGCTTGTTGTTGGACTCAACACAGTTCTAAGCCCAGATAGGTCTAGGTGTTCACATGGAGTTGCATTGAACCTAACAAGCTTCTGGGACTCAAAGAAGCATGAGGTGGAGTGCATTTCTGCAATATACACCCCAGCAGTCCTGGTTTTCAAAAGGAGATCAGGAGGCACTTCACCTGATTGGGCTAGCTGGAAACCAGATTGCATCTCCCAGGGTTTTTGTGTTCAATTTTTTTGCTGCATGACGGTGATGACATGGATCCTGGAGATGAACTGTTCTGAGAGACAGTGGAACTGTGCTCATGCCATATCTGAACAGTCTTTCCATATGTCACATAAATAATCTGCAATCCAGATATAACTGATAGTTGACTGTTATCAGAAACACAGATTCTAGAAGTTTGCAGGCTAAACAGAAAAAAGAACAACATAAGGGTAGACATAACATTAATATAAAAATATCTGCACAAGTAAAAACAAAAATAAAAACCACGAGAAAGCCCTAAAATATTCCCATTATCAAAGGTGAAAAATTGAAAGGATCATTTAAGGATCTTCAAAGGAAAAAGGATGTGAAACAAAGTTCTTTATTTGTCAGATCTGTACCATGAGAAAAGTTTCTTTTATAATGAAGCATTTATAATTTTTTTTATATATATTTTTTATAATCAAGTGCATTTTCTGTGGAAGTGATATGTACCACAGCATAGATGCAATCTAATGATCCCTCTAATAGAAAATGCAAATGTTCTGACTCTTCATGTTGGTTTAGTGCAGGAAAAATATTTATTAAAATATGTTTGTTGACTTCTGTTCATGTAAGTAAATAGATGTTAGTCACAGCAGCTCTCTGCAGTTTTCTGAGAGTCAATGTTACACAAGAGAAGACTGACATACTGACTTTTACTGGGGCGGGCACATATGTAAAGAATTCAACTTGACCGGCACACCCTGTCCCTTGGAAGGGATTGCACTACTATTTTCACTATGAAGCTCATGTATATATAAAATAAAGAACCACATGCATTATTTCAAAGGGTGAGGTTAACAATAAGAATTTAAACAGATAGCTATAAACTTAGTAAAGTGAGGATTAGTGCAGACTGTGGTGCAAGTTGATTCCAGACTGCAACTTAGTGGATTTTCATTTTATACTAAGAAAACAACCACACTAGACCGCTAATGGTATGTTCCCTATTTTCTGGATCCCCAGCCCAAGACAGCCAGAGTCTGATTTCATAGATGCTGAAGCCAGCAGATGCTGCGAGTGACTGGTAGTACAGGTTTTGAGTACACAGGTAATAACGAAGCACGCAGCTTAGCTGTTTCTTCTTTAAATAATGGAGTACATACTTATGAAGTTTACAAAATACCGTGTCAGGGAGCTGAGGTGGCCAGCTCACCTGTGTTTGTAGGCTGCTCTGATCCTCTGGTAACAAGCATCAGAGAGAAATCTAAGTTAAAAGAACTCATTTCATTGTGGATACAAGGTTCAGATTGCGTGCAATAGGCAAGACAAAGTCACACTATGACTGAGGGGAACCAAAATGAATATTCTAACGTTATCTTGTCTATTCTGCACTTCCCACTCACAGCACAGAAGCACCTTTTCTGGAGGACTAAGGAGAAGGTTCAAGTGTCTTTTTCTAAGCGTCTAAGTGACTTACTCAGCTGAATAACAATGATGCTTGTGCTTTGCCAAATCCCATTCTATGTCACTACACTACAAACACTGGGCAACCTTAAGGTAAAACAGACAGACCTAATTTTGATATTTCTGCTGTTTCTTAACTTTTACAATTCAGAGTAATAATTTCAGAGAAAGTAGTATTATAAGGACACAAGAGAGACAAGGAAACAAGACAGACCCTTACATGAAATCTCTTACCCAAAATAGTTGCACAGCTAACACTAATATGTACTATATTAACTACTATAGCCATTTCAATATATTGTTAATTATATTGCTATGTAATTTATGTACAACAAGTAATATATATAATATGCACTATTCATATACTGAACATTTAGTGTTATGATTTTTATAGAAGTGTACTAATGTTATTTATAATTATAATTTAATTTAAAATATGAATTAATATGTTCATATTTCTAGTAGCATTTTCCTCTTGTTTACAGCACTGTTTCCATAGTTTACAGCATGGGAAACATTTATGTTTTTATTCACATTACTTTTCTGCTTACACCAATGATTAATTGAAAGGACCTTCATTTAAAGACAGAAAAAATATCCATTGCCTTATTAGTGGTTAAAAAGGTATTGTGACAAAAGAAAAAGCTCATCCTGTGAGATCCCAAAGACCCACAGATTTGAATGCAAAAATCAAGAAAAAAAAAATAGTGTTACAGAGATCAAAGAGTTTATAGACCAAATGTATCAGACTGTTTCTACGCCATTCACATATAAAGTTGATATACTAAAATTGGTTCACCTTGTCTATATGAATGTACTGCTTCAGTGAGCGCACATTTTACTGGGGGGTGGGACAAAATATGTTTTTATTCTACATATAATTAGATGGAAATGCTAAAAAGAGGGGTGATTTACCTGTGATGGTTCTTTGGAAAATGTCACCCATATGCGTATTTGCAACATGAGCCTGCATATTTACAGTTATTTGATCTTGAATCACCTCAGCCTTGTCAGGACTCAGAGGCTGCCCCTCCAGGCCTCCACTTTGAACTTAATCTGCATCATTCTCTATTATGGGTCATAAGGATTCAGCTGACAGAGGCTTTCAAGTGAATCACAGAATCACAGAATCACCTAGGTTGGAAGGGACCTTTTCAGATCATCTAGTCCAATCAGTGGGAAAAAAAACACAAAACAAAACCAAATCAAAAAACCCTCTCAAAACAACAAAAACTCCACACCAGACCCAAAACAACACCAATTCACTACTAATCCATATCCCTGAGCACAATGTCAACTCGTCTCTTGAATACCTCCAGGGATGGTGCCTCAACCACTTCCCTGGGCAGCCCATTCCAATGACTGACAACCTTTTCAGGAAAGAAATGTTTCCTGATATCTAAACTGAAGCTCCCCTGGTGCAACTTGAAGCCATTACCCCTTGTCCT
>BJBW01004235.1:0-10909 GCA_004320125.1 Scolopax mira
TCTCTACGGTCCCTTCCAAATCTAAAAAATTCAGTGAAACTCAGAGTTTAAAAATTACTAAGTCCTTGAGCTGAGACTATGAAGGCAACTTGTTTTCTAGGCACCTTCAGGGGATTTTTCCTGTAAGCAATTCAGTGTCTCTCAGAATCTACACTTTCACCACCACTTAGGTGGTGATGAAACCTTAACCTACAATGCACTGCAACTCCATGGTGCTGGCAAGAATAATACAACTTTCCTCTGTTCCAGCTGCCCACCAAACTTAAAGGCATCAATTAGCAGTAGGCAGTTCTTGCAAACTTTAAAACCCAACCCAAAAGGCAAGCACCTCTATACTATTGAAAAGCAAAGAGAAACAACCAGCTATTATGCAGAACAGGATGGAAGGGCTGCTGTGATTGATACCCAAGTTAGTAAGCAACTAACTTGGGTAAAAGAAAAATAAAAAATCCCTACTAAATGTAAGAATTTCAGAGATAGATACCCATGTTTTCTCCACTACAAAAAACAGACCAGTACACTTTTAAAGCCTTAACGTTTGGAGGCGGTTCACAGAAGATAAAAGGAAACAATCTAGATACTATGTTTGTCTCAGAATATTAAGTCACAAGGAAAAAACATTCCTTTTTTAAATTTGTGAACCTAATCTATAATGGATCCTCTGTAAAAAAAATAATTGAAGTTTTTGTATTAAGCAAAAACCTGTAAAAAACCCTAGTGTTACTTGCATCCAGAATTTACAATATGTCATTAGGACTCTCACAAATACACTCAAAGTATTTCTGCTTTTGTGACTTTTTTTAATCATACATTCATACAGCTGAATTTTGACTATTAACAGTCCTTGCAGTTCTTTCTACCACAGAGCTTAATGCACAACTGTCTGTCTTCATTAACACCTCTGACAATTTACTAATTTATTCCTTGAGTTTTGAATCTTAAGAAAACACCAACAAACAAAACCAGAAAACCCCACAAAACAACACGCCACCAACACCCACATACAACAAAACAAAACCCCAAATTGCTAACTTTCTATATAGAGCACATCAAGATAGTATCTCAAAGAAATTCAACTGTTTTTCTCTTCATAACATCCAGGTTTCTATAATTGAGCTCAAAACCAATTGTAAATCCTAGCTTAGGGTAGTAAATGTCTCCATTTCAAAAGAGTATCAACCTCAACATTAAATATTTGTATTCATCTTGCTAAACAGATGGTTTATCCCTTTCTGGGTGTCTGCACAGTTCACATGATAAACAGCAAGTGTTATTTATAACAACCTACTCATTGAGCATATGAAAAAATGCACCTAGGCTGCTTTTATTTGTGGAAGAAGCAAAGTTAGTTAGCAAACTGGCAGTCAGTCATATGCATAGGATAACGATATATGCATATTGTTAAAGAGGTATGAAAAAGTACTAGCTTCACCATTTAGACTTAAGATACTGCACTGCCTGGTTAAATATAAAACAAATGCCTTGAGTGATCTTGTAGTATATGGGAGATTTCCCAGACAGTTGCTTGTATTCATAGTTCAGCTTTCCAATCATCTTGAGCATCTCCAGGCAGATGCTATTTTCACATGATGACTGTAACATTTTGAAAGCGTTGACTGCATCCGCCAAAGAAAACAGTACTCTACTCTTTCACAACTTTTAAGCTTTTTCAAAACAAGAAGACCAGTAAGTTCTAGAACAAGAACAAGAACACAAGAACTGCAACAAGAACTGGGATTGTTGCAGCTCTGTGAAAAAAACAAAAGTACACTCAGATATTTGCTGTCTCCTTTGGGAACTGAAGCCGATTTCTGTGTTATAAACAAAAGATTCAATATTTACATAGTATATCTAATCATAAAGGGTCCAGATATTCATCTTATGCACATTACTGTAAACTCTGTGGACTATTAGATAAAAATAGCAGGTACTGTACTTTAAACTAGTTTCTTAGATAGCATTGGAAAGGATAGTCTTGAGTAACTTAAAAAAATCTTAATTCTCTAAGTTACTGACAAAAAATAAGTTTCAAAATAAAGTTTTAAAATTTAAATTATTTTATTTACTTTCTAATTAAAAATTATTATTACCATGTTAACAACACACATCTTAGAAAGCCTTCAGACAGTTCAGCAGCAATATTTGCTTAACATTACATAATGCCCAAGTACACATACATTTCCATTTTTCTTTCCATTAAATATGCTGGTTTTATTACATAAGAAATGCCCAATAGAATATCATGTTGTTGCTAGTGTTTTTAGTTTTTCCCTTCATGGTGTTTTTTTGTTTGTTTTTTAAACTGCTTAGGAGTCAGACTTCCATTTATAACTAGAATAGCTATTTTAGATTTATTCTGAACAAAGTTCTCCTTAAAAAAAAAAATAAAATGCAATGGCAGATACTAGGAAAACCCCAAACAGTCCAAAATGCCTAACACATACCTCCGAATTGGCACCATTTCCATTCATAACAACTCTTTCAATAATGTTTTTCATCATAACATGATCTAGAATGAATTAAGATATCTTATTAAGAATTTCCTGTGTGAGACAAGTATATACACAAACACATAGATCATTGAAGAAGCAGTACACAATACCTACCCTTCTTCATTCCCCCATTTTAACAATAGTTAACAAAATACTGTTGTAGGTTTTTTCCTTAAAAAGGGTTTCTTTTTCACCAGAAATTACTGGGGTGGGTGAACAGGGGACCAACAACCAACAGCAAACAAACTAGAGCCACAAATATGGCAAAGGTAGATAGATAAAAATACATACCAATTAATGGATTTTTTCTTATGTCAAGTACCACTAATGTTGTATTAGTTTGAACAGCATCTAATAATGCCCTTGCTCCTTCACTGGATATTCCACACTGCTGCAAATCAAGTGCTGAAATGTTTAAGGAGGCAAAAAAAATATGTTCAGTGTTGTTACCCGTAGTCAACATCTAATAGAACTAACCCACTCCTACTGAAAACCTCCATTGCATAGAACATGAAGCATGAGAAAAGAGGATATGGCAATAGCAATCATACATAAAACCAAGAATGTTACTTTCAGAGAAGAAAGCTAGACATTTAAATCAGTATTATAGATCAACATTAAGAAATAACTGCCAAACAACTGCAAAGGATGGAATATAAAAACAGTGACTTGACAATACAGTAATATTCCTAGGCACCAATAAATCCAATTGCCCATGGTATACATCAGATGTATAAACTCACAACTGAGGTTTAAAAAGTCTGAGCCAACGCTTCTACAAGTTCATTGCTTGCATACATCAAGAAGTTACACAGTTACCATGAAATAGTACCATCAGGCTTTGTCATTTATTTCATGTTGTACATGCACAGTATTCCAGACTGGTTGATGTTGAAAGAGACCTCTGTAGGTCATCTGGCCGAATTACCCCTGCTCAAGCAGGATCACTTAAAGCTAGTTGCCCTATACCATATCCAGACAGCTCTTAAGTATCTCCGAGGGTGCAGACTCTACAATCACTGCAACCTGTGTCAGTGTTTGGTCACTCTCACTGTAAGAAAGTGTTTTCTGATGTTCAGGAGGAACCTCCAGTGTTTCAGTCTGTTCTTATTTCCTTTTGCCCAATCACCAGGCACCACTGGAAAGAGTTGGCTCCACCTTCCTTACATTCTCCTTTCAGATACACCTTGCAAAGACCCATCCTGAGCCTTCTATTCTCCAGGCTAAACAGTCTCAGCTTCCTCAGCATTTCCTGAAATGAGAGTTGCTCTAGTCCCTTCACCATCTTAGTGGCCCTTTGCCGGACTTTCTCCAGTAGCTCCAGCTCTCTCCTGTACAGGGAAGCCTAGTTGTGGCCCCACCAGTGCTGACTAGAGGGGAAGAATCACTTCCCTCAACCTGCTTCCAAGTCTTTGCCTAATGTGGCCCAGGATAACATTAGCCTTCTTTGTTACAAATGCACTTGGGCTGGCTTATGGTCAGCTTGCTGTTCACAAGGTCCTTCAGGACTCTTTCTGCAATGCTATTTCCAGCCACACAGCACCCAGCACATTCTGGTGCATGGAGTTATTCCTGCCCAGGTGTAGGACTTTGCAATTCCTCTTGTTTAATTTCATGAGATTACCATTAGCCCACTTCTTAAGCCTGTTGTCCCTCTGGATGGCAGCACATCTCCACCTTCCCAGGGATCCAGGTAAGGCTGACTGTCCTGTAGTTTCCTAGGTCCTTCTTTCCTGCCTTCCTGAAGACAGGAGTGACATTTGCTATCTTCCAGTCCTCAGGCATCATTCCCAATCACAACAATCCTTCAAAGATTGAGAGTAGACTCTAAAATAACATCAGCCAGCACTTATGGAGGCATCCCATCAGGGCATATGGACTTCTGTATGTCCACTTTGCTCAAGTATTCTCTAATCTAATCCTCTTCCATCACTTTGCATGTCATCTGTACACCTGGGTCAAACTATAAAACAATTTAAACAGGTAAGTATATGATTCCAGAATGCTATGACTTACATTGACAACATTAGATATTTTGCACAGATATACTGTAGAAAAAATAACTTCTTGAAAATACTAAATGACACAATACAATTCGGACACTGACAATTCAAAAGAGGAAGAGAAATTTAAATTTCTTCTGAAAAAAAAGATTACTGTTTCCTAGTTAAATAGTTATTTACTCTTCTTGTTACATTTGTTGTAACTGACAATTTTAAGTTTCCTGCCTGCCTCTACTATACCTTAAGAGTCAGTATTTCACAATACCTTTTAGCCAAAGGTCCTCTGCTAGACAGTCTGCAAAGGCACTTGCTCCTCTATCTCCAACAAGCATGTTGCAGTTGAAAGTAATCCGCCTCAGGCCAGTCATATAGTCAAGGTCAGGTCTCCTGTAACGCAGGCTTTCAGCCCAGGCTTCACCATGTCTTTTCATTGCCTGGTGCTTTGCAAACAAAGAAATTGTTACCGAGCGAGACGACCACTGGTTATCTCTCTAACTGATGTTTAATGGCTGGAGTGCTCCTATGACAAACACAGTTATACCATTTCTGAGTTCAAGAAATAAAAGTCATGTTTAAACATTACAATTAAGTCATGTTCGTTCTGATCATCCAATTTGCAATGCAAATTATTACATATGGCTATCTTCTTTTGGCACACAGACACTTTCAACGCATCTTGAATAAGAAATACACACTAGGAAATTATGTGCTTTATGTAAAACAATGTTAATTAGATATTGTACTTGTCACAAGCTTACTAATCAGTTAATTAGTAGCTTCTAAAATATAAAATCAATTATTCTTACCCATTGCTTAAGAATATTTAAGACATTTTTCAAAATTTGTGACAATGAAAGAAATACTTCCCAAAATAGGTGTTAGGCATTTACAGCCTAATCGTCATTTAAATAAAACATATTATTCTGAATTGTTATTTATTTAACTGATGTTTACCAAGAAATACCATATTTAAATCCCACATCAGTAAAACAAGCTACTTTTGGCACATAGTCACAAATTTCAGAAGGGCTATTCACATACTTAACTTCAGTATTCATATACACTGCTCACAAAGTGCTTTGAAAGTGGATTTAGAGCCACAACAAAAAAAACAAAACAAACATATTTAAGTTCTTGTGAACATTTGATTCTAGAAAAGGTGTTTAAATTACCTTTAATACATTTGCTACATGTTCTGCTCCTCGCCATGTGAGGCTACATCCTGTGAAGTTTACATATCTGATAGTAGCTGAATTCTTTACACTCTGACAGATTGCTGAAGAAAACAAAAGCATGCATGTTAAATATACACACCACAGCCGGATTATCAGAACACACTTTTCCACTGTCAAATTCGGTAGCTTAATCAGATTTAACAGGCAAAAGCTTTGACAAAGTACTAGTGTTGAAATACAAGTGTATTTTAAATATATGTAATCTTAGAACACTTTAAATGTATCTAGCACAAGTAGTTAGCAATGACTATCTGACCATGCTAGAACATATTTCATTTCAGTTTACTTCTATAAACACGAACAAATCAAGGAAGAGTTAGCCTCAAACGCATATTATGACTCTTGTTTTAAATAAGAGTATAAATGTAATTATAAAGGAATATGGCTATTCATTTGCATCAAGTGAAGTAATTCAAGTCTTTAAATGTTGTTAACTCATGTACAATAAAATAGAAATGGTTACTGTAATCACTATAGACAAATTTGAAATGGAGATGGAAATACTGAAAAACTTTCTTACCTATTTAAAGGACTAAAAAAAAGAGAGAAGTATATTTACTTTCAGTTCTGAACTTACTTTCTAATCCTCCATCTCCAATTGGACAGTGGGCCAAAGAGACACTCTCCAGAGATGCAGCTGTGGCCAAGCCCTTCAGAATAAAAACAATGTTTGTTCACTGGCTTGAAAAGCAAAAATACAGTCACCCAAACTACTTACTCCCTACAAGAAACTCTAGGGGTTTCAGAGAAGATTAAAACAAGTGAACCTTAAAGCTCAATTTTAGCAGGTTCATTTCTTTAGCACAGGAGGAGCAGTAGCTGATGAGCAACAAGTAGCAACCTCCATCCCTAGAAGCCACTCACAAGCAAACTGAAGAGTGTTCCAACACATCTCAAAGACACATTTTTATCTCTTTAATGTCCCACAACTTTCCTTCTGTCATGCACATGCACGGTAGTATCAGTCATAAGCATAAGTTATATGCCCCAAACACATGGCAGAAACGTTGCTAAGAACCTTCTAGTAAGCCTTGATGAATCAAGGCAAGGGAAGGTTATGCAAGACTAGGTTATACTAAATGTCTCAGTAGAATCATTCATATGGTAGATAACACAGATATCTTAAAAGAGGAACATCCTTGTCTGTGATAAATATTTATGAAATTTATTTGCTACTTCTCTACATTCTAAGGATATTTTCAATTTATTTGTATACTAATATATTCTCACCTTTGTTAAAAGTATTAGATCTCTCTCCCTCAGAAGCAAACCCTGCAGTTCTAAATTTTTTAGTACATCTGATATACTGAGACAGCCTTTGACAGCTTTGCATAGTTGGCCAGTCAAGTCTTTTGATCGAATTGCTGGAATTCTCCTTCTAAAGTAAGTTTTATATCTTTCAACACCTAGTAAACAACAGAAATTACACATCAGTAAAATTAACTTAAAAGCAATCATAATCACACCTTGCTTGTTTTCCGCTTTTCTTAAATAGAAATAATTCCTTAGGTATTATTATTCCTTCCCCATGTATTCAATCAGAAAAAAAGGTTTGTGCAACAAATTCTAACATGCATACATCAACATCTTTTAGAGCTGTCACTACAAACCTGATTCTCCAAGACCCTGTTGATGAAAACTTCTTATTCCAATCGAAGTCAGAGTCTTATTATGCCTGAGAGCATTCAGAAGCGGTGCCAAATCAGCAGCTTTGATTCTATCTACAATTAGATCAAGAGCACTCTGAGACAGGTTAGCCTTCACAGCTTTCAGTGGGACAGAGCCTTGAAGAGCACATAGATGTTCATAATGTGAGTAGAAATCCAGCAAGCATTGTCTTCTTATTTTGACTGACTCAATCATTTTTTCTTATGTGATGTCTCTCTAAAATAAGGGAGGGGGGGGAAAAAAGATATTAACTTATTGAGATGTTGTAATTGATTTTGCAACAATCTCAATTCAACATGCACACCCAAAACATGAATATGTTCGTGCATATTGTATAGTATTTATAGGTCTTTGATACGGCAGCTAAAACACTGATGTCTTGTGATGCTCACTGATGCTCACTACCTGTGTCAGTACAGCTGAATAAATAAAGGTGTGGGGAAAAAAAAAACAAACAACAAACCCTGCATTTTTATTCTCCCACACAAATAGGTATATCCAAAACACAAAAGACCTAATGTTCAAGCAGTAACTGCTGCAAAGCTCTTGTTTCCTCTGAAAATTTAATTTTGTAGTGTCAGGGTCTGCAGAAACCTGAAAACCTTGGACACTCCCTGACCCAACTTCAAGGGATAACAATGACTATTCCATAAACAACTAGTTGTGAGCTTCTCTGCTACTTCAACCAAAAGTCTAAATTTTCATCATACAGAAATAATGTGTTTTCCTAAATATTTTTGCTACTACTTATCATAATAAATTTAAGAAAGCACTTTTCAGCCATAAGTCTTTGCCACACCTTAGTACTCATGTAGCAAGTAGAATCCCTAAATTCTGCTCTGGCACACCTATTAAGAGTAATTCATTCCACAGTCTCAATGGGAATAATTGTCAGTATATTTAGAGGACCCATTTATTTATTTATCTATTTATTTACTACTCAAGACAGCATTAAGTATCCCACATGGGATACCAAACAATCTTCACATTGCAAACATCTTTTCATATCGTTAAAGACTAGAACGCTTCAGTTGATCATCTGAAACACTCTGATGTCAACAGGGGACAAGAATTATTGGATATGTACAAATACAAACATGCAAGGACAGTCACTTGTAGGAATATAACTTGGGGAAAAAATTACATTATTTGTAATTGGATAGTAACAGAAATAGAAACTCAAATAATAGTTCCTCTACGCAGGAGTATTTATGCGGCAGTAATGACACTTCAGCTTCATAAAGTTACCATCAATGGTAAAGCATCACTGACTTTAGGTGCTCTATCAATGCACCACATGCTAGCCTTTTATCCCCAGAGCTTAGCAATATTCTTTCACTGGGTGGGTGGGTTTCATTACACCACCTGCATACCACACCTCTAACTGAAGTAAAGAAAGGAGCTCCTGGCCCTAGCACTGAGGTTTAACCCACCTGCAGGTAGAAAACTCATCAGACCCACAATAACTTCCAACTGAGAAAGAACTATGTAAACGAGAACTCTTCCGCATGGAAGTTAGTGCATCTGTCACAACTCTAGAATATCTTGAGAGGCTATGACAATGTACAAAGGGGAAAATTATATACTATCTCTCTCAATACAGAAGCAAGAAGACACCAGGTAACACTAACCAGTGACAAAGTGTGGTGGGTTTTGTTTTGTTTTTTTTTTATAAAAAGAAAACAAAAAACATAGTAAAACCAAGAAATCCAATTCCACGCTGTGGTAAAATAACGAAGATTGGTGAGGAGGACTGTAAATGCACTCAAGTGTATTTACAGATGTGGGGTGCTGGAAAACACATACATCACACTCACTGTTGCTTAGTTTTGTGTGGCCAACTAGTAGAACATCTGCACTTAGATCACAAAGTCCTGGGACGGACTCTGGGACACCTTATCAAGGATGCCCAAGATCCTTGCCCTGCTGTTGAAGAGATCAAAGCCCAGCAGAAAACTCTGCTGGAATCCTTGAAATACAGGCCCAAACAGCGAGTGGGAGCTCTCTCTCACTCCCTAACAAGGGCTTTTGCTAATAAAGACTCTCTCGCTCCGCAGCGCCTGCGTCCCCTGCCTGGGTGCTGCTTCGGAGGTTCACACGCACGCTAAGAGTTTTTAGGAAGCCGTAAGTTTATTCAACAAACAGGGAGGCAATAAAAAACCCCCCAAAACTCCAGGCAAGACCACTGAGCGCGGAAGCGCTGGTGGTGCCCCGACCCACGCCCGCAACAGCAAGGCTCGCCCGGGAAGCCTCACTACGAGCTCCCTCTGGGCTTGTAGGCTTTGCTAAGCACATTTTATTTGAGCTGCAAGACCACTGTATAGAAGTTTCTAACGCAGCACCCGCCTAACACACGCAAACAAGCAACTCCCGTTACAATGCGGGTAAAGCAAGGGGGTTTTATGGTTCACCCAGTCAATACCGCCGCCAGCCCGGGGAACTACTCCAGCGCCCCGCTGCCCCAGCAAAGCAAACCGCTACGCCATCACCCACGGGGGCGGGAGACCAGCGTTCTGGGGAGGGGAGTACAGAGAAGGGACAGAAACGGCGACAGTAGCTCCCCCCGCTCCCACCCTTCCAGGAGAGGCCTCAGCCCGCCCCTACCGACCGGGCCACTAGTCCGCCACCGCCGCACGAGCACCACCGCGACCGAGCTACACGCCTTCTCCCGAAGCCCTGGGCCCGCTGGCCACCGCCGGCCCTCACAGCAGCCGCCGACCCGCCTCCGTACGGCTTCCCCCGCCGCCGTCCCAACCGCCACCACGTGGCGCGCCGCCGCGATTGGCCGCCACATCCCCCCGCCTCCCACCGTTCAAAATGGCCGCGCACAACGGCTACTCCTCACCGCGGCAACCCGCCGCCCGAGGGGCTGGGCCGGGCTGGGCTGGCCGCGGGATGCCCCGCCCCGGGCTCATCGGCTACGGCGGGAGGCGGCCCCCCCCCGTCCGTCGGTGCCGACGCCCCGCAACGGCATCAGTGCGGTGGCGGCCCCGTCCTCCCCTTGCGGGCCGGCGGACGCCGGTGTGCATTCCCGCCTCGTCGCAGTCGCCGATTTCCCTCAGGCCAGATCAGCCGCCAGCCCCGGCCAGAGCAGCTCTCGGCTGGACCGGCTTGCCTGTCTGCCGGGCGGCGCCCGAGGAACCGGTGAGGTACGGCTGGCTGTTGTCGCTACCGCCGCATTAAACAGCCCTGCGGAGGGCGGGGAAAGCTAAATGCTTTCCGTTCTCCCTCACCCCCAGGTGAGCGATATGTGCCTTGAGAGCACGGCCGGGCCGGAGGGATCAAAGCTGGATCACTGCCCGTGAGCCAGCAGTGTGCCCAGGTGGCCAAGAAGGCCAGCAGCATCCTGGCCTGTATCGGAAACAGTGTGGCCACCAGGACTAGAGAAGTGATCACACACCCCACCCCCCATACTCAGCACTGGTGAGGCCTCTCCTCGAGTACTGTGTCCAGTTCTGGGCCCCTCACTATGGGAAGGACACAGAAGCGCTGGAGCGTGTCCAGAGGAGAG
>BJBW01004236.1:4619-61128 GCA_004320125.1 Scolopax mira
AGAGCCAGGGCTCCGCACGGGGATGTAGCCAGTACTTTGTCTGGTATTTAGAAAGGCGCTAGTAGCATTTACTTCCAATCAATAAATGCAGATTTTTATGCTGCTTTGCTCCCCAGCACATCTCTCATCCTGGATTTCCTGGGTGTAATTTCTGCCTTTTTTTCCATAGCTTTAGTTTCAGCCTCTTTCCTCTGCTGAGATCAGCCAGAGGCTGAGATGAAGGAGAAAGAGAGAGTTGGAAAGGGAAGAAGGATGGCAAATGGGTAAAATTATAATTTCAGGATTCTAGAAATTCTAGACCTCTAGAGCAGAGGCACAGGGACTGCTCTGAGGGGGTTGGGAAAAGAAGGAAGAAGATGAACCTGAACAGAAATTATAACTGTTGGTAAACAACAGGAGCTAAAAATAAAGCTTGATATTATTATTATTATTATTATTATTATTGTTATTATTATTACTACTACTACTACTACTATTATTACCTTCAATCAAATCCTGCCAGCTTTAGCTACACCCTGGCCCCTCAGCTGTGATTGCAGGCACGTGGACTGTGCCAAACAGTGCTCAGTCCAAATCTCTACTCAATGCCCTTGAACAGCCCTTGAGATCAGCCTAGGCCTGGCTTCCAGGTGTGGGGATGATCCCCCTGCTCTTCCCAGCAACTTCAGCCCTGAGGCTGCATCTCAGCACCCAGAGTCATGTCCCAGGTGAGTGCTTAACCCTCTGTAGGAAGCCTGGCATTTCTGGGTCCATTTGTGGTGGTCCATTTCCAACTACTGGCCGCACATCTCTGCTTTTCCTCCAAATAACAGTCTTCATCCTCTTTCTAATTTACTCCAGGAGATTGGTTGTTTATTTGGGTTCCTTGCTGCCTTACATAAGTCACACAGTTCAGGAAAGCTGCTCTGCTCCAAGCTGGGGAGTAGAAGCTTGTGTCCCAAGTCTCCATGTTTTTCAGGCCAAGATATGATTTAAGCCATAATGATTTTAGCTCTAAAGAGGTGATTACCTCACTGTAACCAGGGTGGTGCGTTCTCACCTCGGGTACTGTGTGCAGTGATGGGCCCCACCATTTAAAAAGGATGTGAAGGTCCTTGGAAGCCTCCAGAGAAGGGCAAGAAACTAGTGATGGGGCTGGGAGGCATGTCCTGTGAGCAGCAGCTGAGGACACTGAGTTTGTCTAGTTTGGAGAAAAGCTGCATCAAAGGAGGTTCAGGCTTGACATGAGGAAACATTTCTTTACGAAGAGGGTGGTCAAATGCTGGAAAAGGCTCCCTGGAGAGGTGGTCATGCCCCAAACACATGCCAGTGTTTAAAAGGCATTTGGACAATGCCTTTAATAATGTCCTTTTAACTTTTTGTCAGCCCTGGGGTGGTCAGGCATTTGGACCAGATGATGGTTGTAGGTCCCTTCCAACTGGTCTATTCTATTCTGTAACCGAGTGAAGCTCTAAATCCAAAGGAAAACGCAAAATGTTGGCATTTACCCCAGAACAGATACAAAACCAGATCTATGCTCAGTACCACTGAGTTGTTTCTTCCTGTTAACGTCAGAACATAAACATAAATGTAATCAGAAGTCTATTTAGCACACACCCAGAGCATCAAATTTAATATACTGCTGAATTAAGACTTTATTATTAAACCATTAATTTAAAACACTGAAATGCATAGCCTATAAACTCAAACTGAAACTGCGCTGCCACAATGAGAAATTAGAAATCAGTCATTTCACTTTGGCCTGCTCTTAAGAAAAATTTTGGTTCCAGTCTCCCAGAACAACTTGACTGCTCTGTGGTGACTCCCTCTGTGTGAGGGAGCATGTGTTTTCCCACATGTTCCCTTTGTGGCTTCACCTGAACTTTGGGGAGGTCTCAGGAGGGGAGATGGTTCACTTGCTAGTCCTGCCACTGCCTCTGCTAGCCCAGATTGGCTCAGATGCACTTGAAAGGCTCGGTGTGTCTCTTTAACACTTGGCTAAATGCCATGTACCTCCTCTGCAGAGTTTGGCATGTCGTCAGGGTTTAATCAATATTGCAGTCATCTTTCGCTGTCTATTGCTTATCTACCTGAAAAATAAAGTTTTACCATGTGACCATGACTTGTGGAGGAACAACCTTTGCAGTGAAGATACAAAGCCATTGCCTTTTGCTCCTGGATGGCAACCATGTTTATCAGGTGCCAAGCTTGAAGGAGTGCCTTATTTCTGTTCCTCGTGAAATAAAACACTCCTTCAGGATTTGTATCTCATAAACATGGCTGCCATCCAGGACCAGAAGGCAACTATCTCCCCACGCTTTCACCATCCATCCCACCAATTTGGGGCCAAGATGTGGCAAGTCAGCAGCGTGGGCTGTCAGCAGAAGCCATTGCTACTACTTTCACCACGGAGCAGACCAAACAAGCATGGACACTATAGACCTGCCTCTTTGCTCTGCAAGAGTAGATTAAGGTTGTGTCCCAGGCAAGACAGGGCTTGAAGAAGCTGTTTTTGCAGCATTTCTGGTCATGGGGAGAAAGATCCTGGACTCAGCACTTGCCTTTGGCGGTGGCGTCCACCAGCTGCTTTGCCAAAGGGCTTGGCTGGTTTGCTGTAAATAACTTCTGGAGCCTGACTGTCGTGTCCAAGCCTGTGACGGCAAAAGATGGTAATTGACTTCTAAGCACATGATCGCACTGGCTCCTGTCCATTGCAAAAATAC
Source organism: Scolopax mira (assembly GCA_004320125.1). Taxonomy (NCBI): domain Eukaryota; kingdom Metazoa; phylum Chordata; class Aves; order Charadriiformes; family Scolopacidae; genus Scolopax; species Scolopax mira. The sequence continues at coordinate 7,322 of BJBW01004236.1, forward strand.
CTCGTGAAGGATCCATTGATCAAGAACGGCCCTGTATAGTCAGGTCACTTACAATCTCTAACAACACATATGCAAGAGCAGCCAGGCATTATCTGGCCACAAAACACTGCTGCTGAGGGATGTTTAGACTGCAGCAGAATCCACATGACCAGAGAAATTGAGAACTGAGGCTGGAAGCCTGGCTTCAGCTTCAGCCACAAGGAGCATCCCAAAGACGTGTCTCTCAGAGCCTCATGCCAGGCAGAGAACATGGGCCAAGGGTTATCTTCCTTTGCTCTCTCTGCCTCAAGATCTTTCCTACTTTCTGTAGATCCTTCATGCCAGGAGGCCCTTAATTCCTTCCCTCTTCCCATGGTGCTTTTACCTCTCAGAGCAGTTGGCAGCAGCAGTCCTGACTCTGCTCTGCAAGAATTGGTGAGAGGGAGGTTGCTCTGGTTGCCCCTTGTGCTGCTTCTGCCCTCTCTGGTCATTTCCATTCTTCCTTGTCCCACAGGTTGCTCTCTGGAAATGAGTTGCTGGACAGGTTTGCCAACTATTGCCCTTACCAAGACATGCTGGACAGGCAACCTTACCTCCTAACTTTCTTCCAGGTATCAGAAAAACATCAAAATACTCTTCTAAACCCACATTCAGCTCACTTCATAGATGTTCAGTGGGAGGCCATCTGGGGCCCCTTTCCGGAGTAAAAAATGAGAAGGACTAGAGGAAGGTCCTTTCTTCTCAATCAACCTCATCTCATCTCATTTCCCCATGGCTTAATGTGAGGTTTCTTGCTCTGGTTTTCATCAGTCTAAGGGGAAACAGTTCTTGAACAGGATCTTAGGGGTTGCCTGTGGGAAGGGAAACCAGATTTGGAAGATCAGGAGAGCTGTGATGCTCCCCACCTCCCTTTGTTTGCTGAACTTCACAAATGCTAGAGAAGTCCACTTGTCAGCAAAGGACAGCTTGAAAAAGCTTCTGGAAGTCCTTCAAAGGAACTAACATGTCAGAAGTACGTGGGTCGGGGATCTGGAGGAGGAGGACTGATGTGTACTGATGGAGAAGGGGCTGCAGGGGAGGAAGGCAGGACAAAAATGTCAAATCATGCTGAGGGCAGAGTTAAAAGATGCTGATGACCGAGGAGAGAGGGAGTTTCCATGGTGCAACCTTGCACTGCACGCTGCCTGTACCCAGCCGGGGATATTAATCACTCACTTTCACCAACATCAGAAAAAGTAGATCCCTCCCCGCCATAATATAATAATCAGAAAATCCAACAGCTCCCATTTAACCAGAGCCAAAAACCTCATTCTGGAAATACCGCTCCATTTCTCAAAGTCCTTATGTTTTGAAACCAGCTCTTGATTTTATTGGGATGACTCTCCCTGCCCAAAGAGCACTCCAGCGCTGCTCCACAGCCCTTCTCCCAAACCGTATGAATCACTCTGGCCTCAGGGAACTGCCACAAGTCACTCGAGCGGCTAAAAATATCTCAGAGGAAGCGGGACAGAAATACACATATCCGCTGCCGTAATGCTGGGCTCGGGAGGGCACGCGCTGAATTAACATGTCCCCTTTTCTGCTGTTTCACTCCCTGCAGGTTTATTCCCGAGCGAAAGCAGATCTGAGCAAGCACAGAGGTTTGTAGGAGACATTTTAGAAAGCTGCTTTTTTGGTGGAGGAGGGGTGGTGGAAAAAACACTTATGTATTTGAAAGGTGGCCCACAGCTCTGCCTGACAGTGTCTTTCTGGCTCAGGCGTCTCTAGTACAAGGGTTTTTCCCAGAGTGATGAGTGGAGCCTTGCAAAGCCACAGGAGCTGAAGGGCATCTTCTGAGGACTTGTCTTGGTGGCTGGTGTTACTCTTCACAGTCTGCCTTGGTCTTCTGGGCTGGGTGTTACGAAGTGGCAGCCGTGGTTCAACTCCACCATAGCTGCCTTCCAGAAACCTGTGTGTTTATCTGAAATGCTCCTGCCTGGAAGCTTTCACCCCAGCAACTTTTAAATGAGAAGTCACTGGTAACAAGGGGGCAGAAAGGAACTGCTATTCCTCTAGTGTTTGTGTGCTATGAGCCACTTTGCAGATGCTTTACTTATTTGCTGGTACGTGGGCCCTGCAATAAATTCCTTTGTGTGTGGGGGGGATGATGATGGGTCTGCACAGGGGAGCAGCCATGGTGATCCCCCAAGCTACCCTATGCAGGCAGTCCAGGTCCCACAGAAGTTGGCAGGTCCTAACCAGCCAGAAATAAATCAGTCTGTCTGGAAAGCGTACTCTTATTTTCCCTCAATATTAAATTCCCTTCCCTATACTGGACTTAGCAGGTCCAGCAACATCCAGCCTTGGAGCAAGAGCACTTTCAGACTTGTCAGTGGCTGTAAGCGCTTGCGGGTTTTTAGGAGCCATCACATTTAGCACAGGGGCATCATCCCACCCAATGTCCACAGACAGCGTCCATCTGAGGGGGTATTTCTCCTGCAATCACTTCTATTTCATCTTATACCTTGAATTTACTGCATAGTGCTGGTTTCCTCCCACTGTCTTTAAAAGGAGCTTGGATGCATAGCTCAGATGGAGACATCTGCATGGGAGATGTTTACAGTCAGACTGATGAGTCTGTCCCTGTGTGTCCTCAAGGGAATCTATGCTGTCAAAAGGCAGCATGCTGTCACTCCCAACAGTCCCACGTCAGCACTGGGAGGCTGCCAGTACAGTGTGAAATCAAGTCCACAGAATTCGACTGTCCGAGATGCTCTGAGAAACGTCACCTAAGAGATGAAAGGTCAACCAGACTCTGAAGAATGATGCTGATGTTTAAGAAACATGTTTAAGAAAATGTTTCCAGCAGAGGATGGACGTGGATTGTTGTTGCAGTGGCTACAATGCATGACACAATGCGTGCCAAAGATAACACATGCTCTCAAAGTTGGTTGCTGTATATAGAATACATACTTAGGCTTTATGACAACTTGGAAGAATGTCATGTCCTAAATGGAAACTAGTTACAGTGAAGTAGGTTGGCTGTTCCTCAACTTCTGAAGCAAGAGAAGCTGAAATGATAGGGGAAAGACATTTAGGTTGGGAAAAGTATAATAAAAGTTTTGAGTTAGACTGCAAACAGACCAAAGAATAAAAAAAAAATTGGAAACAGTCAAATAAACATCCTCCATGATGATATTTCCAGACACTAGATCTATGGTCCAAAGCTGGCCTTGATTTGTTTATGCTGGAAACCGTCATATCTGGGTTGAGAATTACTGCATTCATATCCAGAAATAGCTAGAGAATACAGCCACCAAATATTGTCTCTCGTACAAAGGTTGTATCTGCCAGTCAAGGCACACCAGAGATCCCCAGACAGCTAATGTCCACGGACTGATGTCATGAACATCAGTGTATGGCTCAACACTGTGTCTTTGAGTACAGGATACCTGGTGTAATTTGAGCAAATGACTAAAATAAAGCTTATTTCACTGTGGTTTTTAGCTGATTTCACACATCCTCCCTCATAGTTGTTGAAATTATTATTTTTTTCCCCCAGGATTCTTGTAATGAGGTGGGGTCTGAGTACACCAGAGCAGACTGCATCCTTGTTTGCTCCAAGAAAACACCACCAAAATAGAAAGCAAAGCAAAACATCCCATATAAACCCCTTTAACCCATTACCATTTGCTTTATTTAGGTAGTTCTTGATTCCCCTTACCCAAAACCAGGCGGGAGAGGGACCAGGGCTGAACATCCCGCTGGTGAGCTCAGGGCCAGCTGGTGCTCACGGCCAAGGAGCTCAGGCTGAGCCCACACTGTTTGCCCCACGCTGGCCCATGAGTAACAAGGTGGTTTTTAAATTACCCAGAAGGCTGTTATTAAATTACCCAGAAAACAGGAGGAGAGAACCCCACACACCAGCTTCCCTGTCAGCCTTTGTCTCTGGTCATGCCCATCAGTCCTGAAACGAGAGCCAGGCAGTGGGACACATCCATCAAGCCGTGAGGTCTCGAGTAGGGCTCCCTCTTGGCAGCCCCCACTGACCCCACACTGGGGCACGACGCACAACCCCAGGGCAGCTCTCATTTGGATCTGGCACTGGCACCACCACAGCTGTCACCTCAGCAGCACAAAGGGGACAATTTGCTCAAATTTGGAGTGGAGCGTGTCGGTCGTCTCAAATTCTGGTTTATTTTCCACGGTGCAGGCCAAGGGGCTCTCCAGCTCATGCACCCAACAGCCACGGCTGTCTGCTGGTGGCAGCTGCTCAGGGACAGGGCACTGGGGTCCCCCTCAGCTGCCTTAAGTTACTGATCTGAGGTCAAAAAGGTGGCTTGGAAGTGACAGTTTAATGAACAATGACACTGGGGAGGAGCTAACTGGAAGGGTTCACTGGTGACAGCATGCATCTTAAGAACTCTCCTGCCCATTAATACCTTATTTAAAAAGTTGGACAGAAGGACAACAAGGCTTCCATTCATCTCTTCTTTGTTTTATTTTTCTTATCAGTCCATAAAAGACACTAAATAGAAAAATGTTGTTAATTTGAGACTTGTCCTCCAGCAGGATCGGTATTAGGTTGCTGTGTTCTGTCCAGATCTGCTTACATATGGCACACATAGAGATGTCCACAACGGCTACAGGAGATCCCCGAGGTTTTGAGGAGCAGAGAGAACTGTGATATGCAGTTTCATAACTAGACCCTTCCGTAATTCAAGACTCCTAAAACATGCGTGTATTCACTCTTGATACACACAGAAGTCCCCAGAAAGCCTGCTCTAAAATTCCAACACTCTTCTGATGTTTGTGATTTACAGAAAAGTCAGCTTGTATTTCAGGAAAAAAGACTGAACCAGGTTAAGTAAATTTAATTTGTTGAAATCACTGTGAAGTCAGGTGTTTGTAAGATAATGCACACAGCCAAGCAAAATCCTTTTCTACTTACTCTGCTCTGCAGTGTTGGTGCTTTTATTTTAGAGAAGGCCAGTATTTATAGCCAAGGAATTTGTTGTCAGTCCTTGGCTGTAATTTACACTTCATTGAATGCATGTTATAAATTTTGGCATGGAAAGATCGATGTAGTCTCACTTTAAAAGTATTATTATGCATTTTAAAATTATCATGTAAAACCTTCAGCACTGCATACCAAGCGCTTTCTGTCTTTCTTGCCATCTGTATTGTATTAAGGAATATAAAGATTTCAGCTGCGCTATTTGGGCTGAACACACTGGGATAACTTTCTTATGAAGTGTGGGCCATTTTACGATGGGCTGCCTCAATGTTTCATTGTATTTAATATGAAAAAGATCCCAAATCCTCTGCAATTCTTACACTCTTTGTTGGGGGAAGGAATTAATAAACTTCTGTTACTCAACATTCAAGATCACACAATAAATTTACAATATTTTGCTGCTTTACATATGTCAGTTGAGCACTTAGAAGTAAATATTCAGCCTTCCCCCCCCCCCCCCCCCCCCCCCCCCCCCCNNTAAATATTCACCCCTCCCCCCCCCCCCCCCCTTAATTTTTGGATTGAATGGTGACTTTGAAAATTGAAATTTTGATGGCAAATGATGAATCATTGTCAGAATTCAAACCACATGACTGAAGTACTTTTCACATTTTTAAGTACTCCTAGTGTTGCTTCATCCTTGAAAATAATTAGACAATAGATTATTCCAATTTTAGCTAACTTGTAATGACCTATGTAAAATGCTTTGAAAACTCTATGGTTTGAGATGTCAGTAACCACAAAGAAAAGTATGAATATTTTAGCCAAGTCTTGAAATATTTTCTCCAAATCTCCTAGTAGTTAATATATTATTGGTAATACATCAAGCTTTTGTCCTACCACAGAGTACCCCTTTAGCCATGGAAAACAACTGTATTTAATTCGCTGTCACAGTTGAGTATCTCCATGAACGGTTATGAGCAGCTCTATGATACACATCTGTGTCTTCTGCAGTGGTCGTTTGCTTATTTTTATGTTTTGTTATTTCTTAGCAACAAAAGGAAGTTTGAAGAGCTTTTCTTCTTAGAAATCACACTAGAATTGTTTTTATGATCCTCCTTTACACTTGACAGTGTACCACGAGCATTTGAGAAATTTCCTTTGCTCATACAGCAAAATGCCTTTTGCTGCTGCCACGGTCTGTACTCACCCTTGTGCAATCCTTTAATCCATGGAAAATGCAACATCACTTTCAAGATCTTAATTTGTAGATTGGAAGTTCCCATTGTAGCCAGTCACAGTCTAAATTATGATATATCCAAGACAATCAATCGCTCGGTTACAGACTCCCAACCAGTTTTTAATGCAGCCTTTGATGGCATTTGAATGCCCTGAAGAGTGGACTGACCCCCTGCTCTGCCTGAAGCTTATGCTGAGTGAAAGGTTTAATGCTGTGACATGTTGGTTGAGGTTCTTCTGCTCAAGTGTGGTTTCTCTTCTAGCTCAGAAGTCTGCTGGGCACTGAGTATTTGAAATGCATCTACTGGATGTTTCTAGTTTTCTGAGCTAATCTGGGCTTTTGGGTCAGTGTAAGAAAAAAGAAGTTTTTGACAAAATATTTAGAAGCTTATTTTTAATTCTCTTCCATATCCAAACCACCTATGCTTTGATGTAGAAGTCCTGGCTCAGGGCCTACGGGGGCACATATGGAGCAGGAGATACTGGCCTGGAGAGGACAGCAAGATGGTGGGGACACACTCCATGTCCCTGCTGTTCTGTGGCAGGCTTTGCTCTTGAGATTTTCAATCAAGAATATTTTCAGTTCGGGGGTGTTTGTTTTTTTTTAAAACAGACCCTTTCCATGGCAATGTCAGAGTAAAAAAAAAAAAAAAAAAGAGTTTTTCTGGGAAAAAAAAAGCTGTTCTGAGAGTTTTTTCTCCTGCTCGCTCTGAAAATCCCTGAAGCGCCTGCTGTGCTCTCACCAGGGCGCCTGTCTGTTGTTTTCCCTAGAAATGTGTAGAAGCTGCTCTGGGGCTTTCACGCATGGCTGGAAAAACGTTTGCTCAGTAAATCTCCCGCATTCCAGCTCATGAAGGTCACAGTGAGTCTCGTTCCACAGACATCCTTCCTGCACACGGACTGATGCGCAGCCCCAGGTCCTCATCCAGACCCACATCTTCAGGCTGGATGGAGGTGCCCCTCAGCAGAGCACTGCTCTTCCAGGGGCAACTCCTCTCATGGATTTGGGGGCAGAGGAGCTGGCAGGAGGGGGCTCTGCTCCATTGCCTCCGACGCTGCTTTATGTCAGACAAGAATCTAGCCCTTTGTTTCCATCCTGACTCCTCCCTTCCTGCCTTTCCAGGCTAAACACTTCCAAAATATCCCCTGTCCCTCAATCAAGGAGACAGAAGGTAGCTCTGATGCTGATCTGTTTTGCAGACAGTTGCTGCTCCTCCCCGTGGCTTCAGAAAGTCTTTATAAACAGCTGTTAAGCAAACAAATCACAGCAAGATTGTGATTTTTAAAATTTCTTTTATTATTTTATTTTTTTAGGGGAGATTTGGGATGTCTTCTATTGGGTTTGCATCTGGTGGAAGAAGGATTGTAACCACCCTGCGTGTGTGTCTCTCCCCACCAGAGCCAGTCCCGAATCCCGGCATAGGGGCCATGCTGCACAAAGAGCTGCTGTAAATCAACCTGGCAGCAGCAATAGCATCTGACAGCGCCAAAAGAGCCCCTCGTTGGCTCTGCAGACTGGAAATGTCTGGCCCGTAGTGGGGTTTGTATGTATGCTTCTTGATAATTTGTCCATACATCAGTTTATATATTTATTTATATATTATAAGCGGAGCACTTGCCCAGAAAGAGCTGTGTTTTCTTTGGCTACCCCAAGGGTCTCTCTCTATGTTTGGTTTCCAAAACACACACGTGGAAAGGGAAGGGGCAAAACTGCTGCACCAGGAAGAGTTAGTCATTTGCCAACACAGCCTCCAGGATTATTTTTCCAGGTGGGTTTTATAAGAGCCACAAGGCAGGAGGGGGTCCTCTGCAATGGAGTTGATCTCTCAAAATATGCTCTTGGGCTGTCCTTAGGACGAGGTCTTCTCAAATCTGAGGGCATCAGGGCAGTAGCAACTGGGTTAAAAATGGCACCTTTGTATCCCTTTGCAGGGGAGCGTGGGTCCAAGGGGCTGTGGGAGATTTTGGGGGTTTGTCTCTGCTGGTTCTCACAGGGCTGAGGGTTGGACACCGCATCGCCAGGACTGCAATGCCTTTTGGACATGTCCCAGGTCTCCCAGGAGGGCAGTGTTTTGGGAATGGTACCCAGCACCTCTGTGGGCAGCAGCACCACCTGGGGCCATGGGGGAGCCCCCCTGGGGCAGCTCGCTCTGGGTGGGCAAAGGTGGCTGTGGCTAAAGAGCCAGGAATATAATTTATGAGCCGAGGGGGAATCATGGCCCCATGAAAAGGGGTGGGAATGCTGCCATGGCTTGCAGCACAGCCAAAATTTTAGCCTCTCTCCCTGTGATGTGGCCAAGAGCCAGGGACTGGCATGTGGCCGTCCAAGTGACTTGCTGCAGATCTGAGCTGGGAGCTGCTGGTTTCTGACCTGGCAGACAAAGGGGCACTGAACAGCACTGGGGCATTCAGTTGCCTAAATGTAGGTGACTTGAGCTCCAAAGTGCCTGAGGCATCTGTACAGGGATGGAAGATCCAGCACAGGATTCCCTTTGGGATAGCCCAGGGCATCTCCAAATACTAACAGAAGCTTATGTCTGGGAAATCATGTCCTTTCCTGGGTGTCACTGGGCAAGGTTCATCAGTGAGGTCTGGTATCTCTCACCTAAGAGCTGCTTTGCTTGTTTTTGTTTTTTTTCTTTTTCCCCTAAATATCCCAAAGAAGGGATATCATTTGCTTTCACAGACCCTGTGTCACCTATGTACTTCGGCTTCCTCCTGCACAGCTTTGGGAAACCTAGGAAAAATGCCCAGAAGGAAGTTCTTCCCAGGGCAGTGCAGAGAGGGGCTTGTAAGGGTAGAGATAAACTTGCAGTCAGTGCCTGGCACTGGTGGTGGGAGTCTCCGCTCCCAGGGCAGAAAATACAGAGGGGAAGCCAGAGACTCCAAGCCCAAGGCAATTTCTGCCCCATTCCCTTGATGCCTGGGCACAGGGCAAGCTCACAGCTTGGAGATGGTGCTCAGACAGGCTCCTACTTGGCCCAGGATGCTCTTCCAGGACGTTCTGCCTGTGGGCAGCTCTTGACCCTACTGCCTCCAGCTTCAGGCACTGGATGGACTCTCTCCAAAATCCTGCCCAGACGGTCATCAGCCTCTGTTCAGCTGCTCCACTCAATTTCCCACTTGGCTGGTGGGACATCCTTCCAGCCTAGCTCAGCCAGATCCTTTTGCACCAGGATGGTTGGACATAATGCGCTACTTTGGATGTTCTCCACACCTCTGGTGCCACAGAGTTTGAGCAAAGACTCAAACTTGGTTCTCGCTTGGTCCTACTGCAGGAGTTGGGAGCAACAGCAGGTGCTTCTCCTTCAGGACCTCAGCTGTGTCTCAGTGTGGCCAAGGACCTGCTCAGCAGGAGATGTCTAAACTTGAGCACATACCCCAGTTCTTTGTAGAGTTATCCCAGCTGCCTTGACAAGATGACAGTCTCTCCCTTCACAGTGACCCAACAATGACTTCCCATGCGAACTGCAGATGGTCTCTGCTGGCTCTTTGCTAAGGACAAAATCCCTTACTGGTGCTATTCTGGAGTTTCCTGCTGCTCTATACATTGCCATGGGATGCTTGTATAATTTTTTACCCAGTCCTATGTAGGCCATGTCTTATTTTTAAAAAGGAAGTTCAAAGTCAAGCTCCTCCCAAAAACTCCTTGAAAAGTGTATTAAGGTGTGTCCTAGTTTCTTACAAGTTCTTCAACCAGAACACTTCCCCCCCACCCCCACGTCATCCCCCCAGCCATCCCTTCATGCAGCACCACAGGGAGCACACGTCAGTCGTGTCCCTATCCACTTGGGGACCTGCTCTGTCCCTCCTGCTCCCACCAGGTGACCTAATTATATCTGTGTTGTGAGCAGGTAAGTGCTGTAGGAGATACTGTGAAGGCAAGCTGGCTGGTGTGACCTCCTTTTTTTTCCTGCCCCAATGATAACTGGAAAGAGCTCTTTGCCTTCTGTTTCCCTGTGCCAGTGAAACTTTTCCCACATAAGAGCAGAACTGGCCAAGAAGGATGGAAGAGCTTGTTGGCCAGATATGGTGGATATTCTGAGATTTTCTGCTGTCAATCTAGTAGGTTAATCCCACTGTGGAAGGACAATGGGACTTGGTAGAGGCTCTCCAAAACATTTATCACTCTGCACTGAGCTTCTTCCCAGACCTTAAAAGGAAGAGATGGCCTCAATGCACATGGAGCAACTCTGTTCCGGGTTACCCTTTTAGAAATGGCACTGTAGGTCTGAGCTGTGCTCTTGACTACTCTTTAGTCTTGGAATGGGTGTTTGCACTGTATTTAGATCCTGAATCCTGGTTCACTACTGGTTTCTACCTTAATTTGCCCATTTCTGCAGTGAGGCAGCAGAAACAGTTCCAGTTGCTTCTACAGGATTTAGACCCACTATCCCTTCCAAGGGATATAGACCCACAGACACTTTGGTAGCCCCTTCCTGGCCTGCACTGTGCCAAGGTGCCTGGCTGACCTGGGGGACCTGAGAAGGCACCATCCAACTCTACAGGCAGTAATAGCCAAAGGGTAGGGATACACCCTCAGTTTTCTTCATGCCCATCTGCAAGCAGCTCCCCAGAAGCAGCAAGAGAACATCAGGTGGTGGAGAGGTGGGAGGTGCTGTTGGAGGTCAGACCCACATTCCTGAACAATCTCCTGGACACCTGCTAAGGGTAGAGGATGGGCATAAAGCCCTGAGTGGGATGAAACCTTGATGCAACCTGGGACAGTATTTTCTACAAAAATCCCAGCAGAGCTGTAAATGTTTAAACTACATAGAGCAGCATTGCTTCTGCCAAGACAGTATCTGGAATTAATATGACAAGTCAGCCTCATTTGAGTGGGAGAACATTGCTTCTTTTCAGTCTGAGCAGATTGTCTGCTGGTGGGACCTTGCTAATTTGCTTCCCTCAGAAGAATAAATAATCACTCAAGTCAGCAGCACTTCCCTGTTTTGAATGTTTATTTGTTTTGTTCTGTTTGTTTTGTGCTGTCTCATTAGTTATTGGTAAAAGACACAAAATTGCATTTCCCTAGGCAAAACTGAATCAAACAGGGAGAGGCATTTCCATGTGTAGAAATCGCAGGCTGCTTGTCCAGAAAGTGCTGTGCCCTGCAAACCCATCCTCTGGCTGCCCCACACATGAAGACCTCCAACATTCCTGTTGCTGCTCTCCATGCATGCACAGGGCTACAAGCATTCCCTCTGAGATATGCAACTGGTTCCCAGGAAAACTTCTATCAATGTAGAGGGCAAAGCTTGACCCTGTAGCAGGGGAGGCTGGTGGGATTCATCCCATGGTCACCAGGATGAACCCACAGTCACCTAACACCACTGTGGTGACTTGTTAAGCCATAGAAACTCCAGTGATCTCCTGTCCTGTCTTGAAGCTATGGGTTGCCCCATGGTCCTCTGCTCAGGGCAGGAGGAAGCCTGCTCTTGAGGCTGGCAAGTGCCTCCTGGGATGACCCTTGGTGAGTCAAAGTGGAGCGGGCAGCCTCAACAGGAGCCAGCTCTCAGCATCTGGGCTGAAGCCAGCTCTGAATCTTGGCCTGTTTCCCAGTGCTGTGTCCTGTTGGGCCCATTTCATCCTCTCACCTTTGTTTGGGGTCTCACACATGATTCTTGGTGCATATTCCCCAAGGCAAGCCCTCTGGGTGGAGTGTAGCATGGGAGACTGGGAAAGTCCTGCCTCCTTTCCCCAAGCACATCAATATCAGCAGCTGCTCTGACTGCCATAAATCTGTCTCTGAAATCCCTTTTGGTGCCCACAGGCTCTCCCCTGTCCCTGTTTATGACTCTTCCACACTCAGTGCCAACTGGTTGTTCATGTGGAAACCAGCCTCTAATTGAGGCTTTCTCTGGGCTGGCAGGAGCCTCCCCTGATGCTTCCTGGTGCTTGGCTCTGCTTGCCCAGTGCTCTCCATGGCTGGTTCTGCTGTCCAAGCGGGACTTGGGTTGATTCATTTCCTCTGAGAAAAGGATTTTTTGTGGGTTTTTTTGTTTGTGTGCAGAGGACATTAAAGGAGATCTTATGGGAATACCATAAGATTAGCCATTAATTAAATGCTTGAATATTACAGGATTGGTAACCCCACTGCGTAGCATCTCTGAAGCCACCATGGCTGGGACCGTGTGGGAACTTCTCTTTACCACTTTCTCAGGTGCTTTATTCACAACCAGAGCAATAACTCACCCAGATAAGGATAGAAAAGGCTATGAGTAAATTAGCAATGTCACCTCCTGGCTCGCTGTGGAGTGACAGTATGGAGACACAAATGATCACAGTCACTGTCAGCCTCCAAAGGGTATAAGAGGGACATCCCAAAACCAGCATGTGGCCCGCCTAAGAAAAACAGAAGAGATGTGACAAGGCCTTGTTGGTGTCCCTTGTTCTCTGTGTCACTGTGAGTAATCCTGGGCACCCCAGTGGGTCCTGGTGCTTGCGAGTTTGTGGGTTTGAGCAAATGAGTGAAGTGAGCTGGGCTTAAAATAAAATGCCCCGGTCTGTCTAAAGAGTCTTGAACTGAACTGTGTTTGCTGAGCTTTGTTGTCACATTCCTGCTGAGGAATTTCATCCACCTGAGCTTCCAACTGGGGAAAGACCTTGAGAGATTTGTGCCTATGTTCCCAAGGTCACCCCTCTTGTTGTATTTCCAAGCTCAGGATGACATATCTGGCTGCAAGCTCATGTAAAGGAAAGCACAAGGAGATGGCATGAAAGGTTTCTTTTGGACCTGAGCTTGTTATTTTGATTCTGACCACTGCAGTTTATGTGCAGGTGCTGTAGGCTGTGGGTGGTCAGTGGGACATGTCACACCTCCAATCCCAGTGGCCTCATCCCCCCACGCATCCTGCTTACCGTGATGGCTACACAGATGTGCTGCCACATCCCTGCAGAGCAGCAGATTGAGGATTTGGTAGAGATCAAGCAGGGAGAAGAAGAAAAGTCTTTTCTCCTTCAGCAGAGCAGGGAAGCTGCAGAAAGCAGCCATTTCCTCAGCCACACACCGTGCAGAGTAGGTGTTGCAGCTTTTACCTCCCTTGTGCCATGTTAGCAGCACAATGACATCTTCCCAAGTGCTCCTGTAGGCTGCAGGGAGCAGGACCACCATGGGGCCAAGAAACCACCCCTGGCCAGCCCCAGATCCTTGTGCCTGGCCCATCTGCACTGAGAGATGGACCTCATTCTCCAAACCAGCACTCCCAGTTTGGAGCCCACAGGCCCTTTCTAGCCTCAGCTACGTGAATCTGAGCAGGTGCTGGTTGAGGCTGCCTGAGTCTGCCAGAAGGTGTCCCACATGGAAAGGGATGATCTCTGCTGTGTTGCAACTTTCCGACTCTGCAAACTGCGAACCGCTGCCAGGATGAATTTGACTGGATCTGTTTAAGATGAGAGTTTCCTGGCTCAAGCCAATGAAGATCAGCTGCACATGGAGATATTTATGGCTGTTTTCCTCAAGGCTTGAGTCTTCCCAAAGACAGTGAAAAACCTGTCTCAGAGGTGTAGGAAAGAATCTGTCCTCTGCATCCTCTGCAGCAAATCTTCTCTCCCCAGTATAAACTTGGCCAAGAGAAAGTGGGTATTTGCAATGCATGAAGTCAGGAGCAGAAGGCCATCACATGCTTGGATGGAGAGGAAGATTTGCGGATTAAATACCCTGAATTGAGGTTGGATTCTGAATGAGGTATTGGGTGTTTTGCACAGTATCTCCTTCCGTCCAGGGATGGGGGCTGGAGAGGCCAGACAGGTGATGTAGGGACTTGAGCAGAAGCGAGGAACTTGGCGGTGTGAAGGCACGTCTGAGGACCTGATCCAGAGCCCTGAATTCAGAAGTACCTTCAGTGCACCAGGATGAAGGTGCCCTTGAAGAGGTCAAATTGCAGTAAATGTCTAATTTCACTTGCCAGTCATGTTGTTTCCTTCCAGTGTGGATCTGGAGTTACCCTGGTGTTCTGAGTTTCTCTGGTGTATTCGGTGACTCTTCCTAACAGAGGGTTGCCAGATACACCAATAAGAATCTTGGGAAGGAAAGAGCATTTGTGATGTGAAATACTGGCTTCTCCTCAAAAAAGATCTTACTATTGGCTTCCAGGGATCTGGTTTTGCCTCAGCTTTCACAAATCAAATGAAGAGACTCTCTGGAGGATGGGAAGCACAGACAGGTAATAGGACTATTAACAGCTAAGATCATTATTAAAACTATTACCATATTCAAATTTATTAAAATGCTTCCACCTAAATAGACATGTGCTAGTAATGACAGTACAAACAAGGTTGCAGTGTTTGGGCTGACTCATAAGAAATCAAGCATTTTCCCTCTCCACAGCAGTGGTACCAGGCCCAGGCAGCCACTTGCTGCGAGACAGTTGCCAAAATCTGTATCATAGTCAAAATTGTTCATGGCAGCTGGGAGAGCCAGAGAGTGAGTCATGGTTGCTGTTGACACCTACAACATTTTCCTGAATGACAGTGGATGCTAGAAATAGAAAATACAATTGAGGAGAGACTGAAACAGATAAATCACCCCAAAGACCTGATTCATCACTTTCTTGGCCATTAGCTATGTGGGAAAAAACTCCTTGGCCTCCAGATGAATAACCCTGTGTCTTTAACAATGACGTAGCTCAGGAGAAACGTTTGAGCCAACTCAGAAACATTCAATTGTGTGAAGCCGAAGCTTGTCTCCATAGCACTGTGTATTTTTAGAAGTGGCAGGAATATTATCTGGACACTTCAGAAACCTCTCCTCATTCTTGCCCTGCCTGGTGTGATGCAGCTGCAGCAGCAAAGCCACGGCTCACATGGACGTGACAGAGGGAAAGGGAATGCTAGGGTGGTTGGATTGCATAATTTCCTGGGAAGTTTCCTGGCAAGGCCTGTTCTCTGTAAGGAAAATAGTACTTTCCAGCATAATTTTCCGGAAAGCATGGGATGTCCTTTTCCCTGCCCCAGGGTCCCTATATTCCTCCTAATATGTGGTCCAGAAGATGCTAAGTCTGTCTGTTCTTCCCTGGAAGTCAGCTGGGTTTCCTTTTGTTTTATTACTAAATCAGCACAGTTCTTGAATATATAAACAGTAATTTTTATCACCAGCTGCTGTAGTTTTTGAATACTAAAATCAGGTGGCTAGTTATGGGGGTTGTCTTTCTTTGTCTTCTTTTTTAATGAGAATACCTAGACTAGCTCTGGAGAACAGGTTAGGTTCAGGGTAGCCATAAAGGCAATGAAAAGAGGCTGAAATGTAGGAAGACCTGGTTTCTGAGAAAGTTCTGTGCTTTTGTTCAGTAGATATTTAGCAGGTGAGCTACGAATCTTGTCAAAACCTGCTGGGAGGTTTCTGTGGGTGCTCTGCAAGACATTAGCACCTGGAAAAGGAGGAAGAAGGGTTTCTATCCCCTGAGAAGAGGTTGGGGAAAGCTGTACAGGAATCCCTCTCCCATCCCCAGTCCTGCGTTATGCCAAGGTCAGGGGTTTTGCTGCTTCAGCAAATGCCCCCTTTCAGAGGAAAGTTTATATTGGGAATGCTCAGCCCGCCCTGTGCACAGGTATTTATTTATTGGTATTCTCCGCTGCACCAAAGGGAGGGATTTGGTCCCAGCTAGATCCCAACTTCAGAAGGAGCTTGTTGACTTATTCCTACAGAGAGAAGCTACCGACACACAGGCTGGTTTCTTGCCCATGTGTCCGTCTAGTCCATGGGCCATGGGACCATGGCCATGGGACTCAACCAACCATGGATCTTGAAGCCAGGGATTTCTCTGGCCACAGAGTCCGAAGCCTCACAGCATTTTTCAGAGCTTTGCCCTGCCTTTCACAAGCTGTGTGGGCACTGACCCTTTCATCACATTGTGTCCCCTTCACAGGGCTTTGGGCCACCTACAATGTATTAACTTCAGAGAACCAACACAAGAAGGATGTGGACCTGTTGGAGCAGGTCCAGAGGAGGCCATGAAGATGATCAGAGGGCTGGAGCACCTCTCCTATGAAGAGACGCTGAGAGAGTTGGGGTTGTTCAGTTTGGAGAAGAGAAGGCTCTGGGAAGACCTTACAGCAGCTTTCTAGTATCTGAAGGGGAGCTTCAAGAAAGCTAAGGAGGGACTTTTCACAAGGTCATGTAGTGATAGGACAAGGGAGTAATGGCTTCAAACAGGAAGAGGGAAAGTTTATTAGATATTAGAAAGAAATTATTTCCTGTGAAGGTGGTGAGTCCCTGGCCCAAGTTGCCCCAGAAAAGCTGTGGCTGCCCCATAACTGGAGGGGTTCAAGGACAGGACGGATGGGGCTTTGAGCAACCTGGTCTGGTGGGAGGTGTCCCTGCCCAGGGCAGAGGGTTGGAACTGCATAGTCTTTAAGGTTCCTTCTAACACAAACCACTCCATGATCTGTGAGTCTATGAACCTCGACTGTGGGCATCCCCAGGGCAGAGATGTAGGGTCAAGGTGCCAAATGCAACCGTGTCCATACAGACAGACAGCTGCATGAGATCCTCATTGGAAACCACCATTAAATGGCTATTTACATCTCAATCAGCTAAATTGTTTTAAAAATCAGGTCTTAATTCCTTTGGGTTTTCAGTAAATCGTGAAGTGCTAAACCCAGGTTTGTCAGGACAGACCAAATGTCAGACATACAGGCACTTTTTAAACCATTTCCTGAAGGCCAAATACTCACCCAGCAATGTTGTGCTGTTGCTAAAACACCAAAAGAGTCCCAACTTCCCAGTAAAATGCACTGTTAATTCCAAAATTGTACTTGCTCTGTCTCTAGGAGCTCATTCCTGGGCACTTCTCAGCATGGTCCAATATGGTGTCACCATTATTTATGAAGCTGCATCACTCTGCTGGAGTGAGAGTCCTGGGGGAGTCTCGGGAGCACCCAGTTACAGACCCTGGAGTTACAGCAATTTGCTCTTATTGAAGGTCCAACCTTTGCCATTATTATTAGCTTGATAATTACTTCATTGTAAAAACTCATCACCCTTGGAAGTAATTAATTTCTTGGAACCAAGCACAACAGATGGGCTTCTAATTTATTTGAAATCTAATAGGAACCAGGGAAGTCTCTACCCCAATTTGATAAACACAGCATTTTAACCTGACACTTCATTCCCTTCCAGAAGCCTTAGGAAATATCCCTTTGGGCATTTGATGCTGACTCGCTGTGGGGCTGAAAGGCTCAGGATGTGATCAATTTATGAAACATGGCCTTGCTTTAATACTTTTTGGGCACATTTCCTCCAGGCAGGATGTGCAAATAGCACGATAGGAGCTACCCTGCTGCGATGGCCGCTGGCGGCTGCTGAATTCTTGAAAGATTTATTAGCTTGGCCAGGTGCAGCAGTTCCCTGCAAACAACTGGAGCTTCCCTCATCCCTTCTTGACACGGAGGATTTCTCACATACACCAGCCTTGTTCCAGCCCCCCGCTTGCTTCCCTGCCACTGGGTAAATCGCTGCAGGGCTGGGGATGTCGTGTTTCTCATCTCCGCGTAGGCAAAGGTTTCCATCCCTGCTACAATCTGCCCATCTGTTCTCTGGCTCGCTGAGTCCTAAAATTGCCTTCCTGCAGACTGAAAGACTGAAAGGACAGCTGAACTCTTGAATATCAGGGTCTGAGAATGGATAGGCAGCTGAGAGAGAGCCAAGCCCCCCTGGCAAGTCAATAAAGAGGACAAAGCAAGAGCACGAAAGCTTTGGCTGCACCAAAACAAGTGGAGAGGAGACTGGAGCCACCTGGGGCTGGTGGGGTGTCTGACCAAAATCGGTGAGGGGATGAGCCAGTGAGGCAGTAAACCCCAATTGCCATGTGGGGGAAGAGAGATCTGTCTTGATGGGGATGAAGATCATCACTCTACTCTGCAATTTTGTGTCCTCCAGGGCCATTCTGCTGGAGAAACTGTGACCCCATAACTCTCAGGGCCTGGAAAAATGCTTTTTGAAAGATGTTAGAAATGCTGGTAGACATTTCTGATGAAAATGACAGTGAAAATACCTTTTTCCTTTCCTTTCCTTTCCTTTCCTTTCCTTTCCTTTCCTTTCCTTTCCTTTCCTTTCCTTTCCTTTCCTTTCCTTTCCTTTTTTTTTTTTTTCCTGTGGTCATGTCAGTGGAAAAATGTCTCCTCTTCTCCCCCCTCCCAATTTTCCAACACTTCTGCAGAAATCAGACCTTTTCCAGGAATTTTTCTTTTTTTTTTTTGGTGTAAATCCAGCTTTTTCCCTGGCAAAAGGTTTGTGTGGGAGGCTTCCGGACAGTTACTTTCTATCCGTTGAGCGTAGTTGAACCTAAACCCTTAAGTTACTGCTGGGGGCAGATGATAACCAGAGGCTACTGAAAATGTGCAATTATTTAATGAAAAAACATTAAATGTGCAATCATTGATAGAGGGAAGGGTGAAGGCTTCCAGAGGTACCAGCCCATTGGGAAGAGGCAGGGCTGTGTCTCTCAAACATCAGGGCTCTTCTGGCTCTTGCCAACTCCCATGGATGTGCTTTAGCCTGGAGGAACCGTGCAGCCATAAAGACTCTCTGTCCCCACAGGGACAGTGTCACGGGTGCTCTCGCTGCCCCCACCCATCCATTTACTCTGGGACTATGTGTGGGGGTGTTGAGAGCTCGGTCCTGCCTTTGCCCATAAGAGGAGAGGAAACCAGGGTGCAGACCTCTTGAATCCCTGACATTTTCTCCCTGCTCTTGCTGGGAATGACCTAATCCACGCTATTGTTTCCTACTCCACTTGAATTTCCACTTACCCACATTTCCATTCTTTCAGCAGTTCTTAAAATATTTTTCGACCTTTTCACCAGGAAAGAGTGGAGATCCGACAATGCCTTTCTTGTTCCGATTGGGAAAAGGTCATTCCTCCATAAAATACTTCTTGTTCTGTTTACATAGTACTCTGCAAAGAGAAGAAAAATGTGGAGTTTATTCATTCTGAGGAAAAAACAGATTTACCTATTACAGCCCTATCTCAAACAGGCATTAGGCCTCACTGTCAGCTGTGCTGCTCCATCCTCTCTGCTCCCTTTATCCTGGTGGATTAGACCAATATTGATCTGCCTACCCTGCTTGTGAATTTAGTCCTAAACTAACTGGCAAATGCAGCCTTGGAAAGAGGGGCAAGACATGGTTGTACGGTCACTTTCTTGATACCTTCTGCCAGGTATTTTTTTCTGCCAATTTCAACTCTTTCGCTGGGACTTGTTTAAATCCCTGATGCTGGGAACTCATCCTTTGACTCCAACCTATCCCAATATATGGAGACATTTTTTCTCAGGAGCTTAGTAGCCTGTGGCTCCTTGGAGAACATAGCCAAGGGCAACCTTTCTAGGTGGCCTGAATCTTTCTCCGTGCCCCTCTCTTTCCAGGGACCCACTTGCCAACTTCATGAAATTCATTGAGGTGCTCAGATCTGAGCGAGACAAGTATGATTGCAGGTCTGACATAAGGAGTTAGGTTCACTAAAAATGGTGTGAAGATCCATGGTGATGAGAGCAACCCTGGAGAGCTCTGCCTTCCTCCTGCCTGTGACAAAGGGCCCTTTCAGTTGCCCATCTACAGGTTTGAATGGACAGATGGGGAAAAAATTTCCCTTAGGTCAGGAGGAGAGGCAAAGGTGTGCTGCTAGTGGTATTAAACACTGAGCAACAAGCCTAGAAAGGTGGAGGATTTATTAAACTCTGCTACACTTTCACAGGCAGACATATGAGGATGCACCAGCTGGACTTTCCTCAGCATCAAAATCTCTCAACACCTTGACTTGGAGACATCTCACCTGTATCTGCTCCGGCCTGAGTCCTGTCTTGTGGTGACAGAGGATTTGTCAGCGCTGCAAACCTGTGGCAGTGACTTCCATGGGTTTTGTGTCCCTCATGCAGCCTGGCATCCTGACATTCTTCCCAGATCTCCTGGTCACTGGGACAGGGAATGTGCACATGGACTTCTCAGAGTCCTTAATCTTCCAATCTTCCTTTGATCCTATATATCTGATGGTGCAAAGTGACTGGAAACCCCACACAGCAAGGAAGACCAGGGATAATCCTTGTGGGATTGTGCATATGATTCTTCCTGCCCCGGGTCCTTGGGGCAGCCTCCAAATCTCCTTATACTTTGGTATGATGGACTTAAAGCAGTTGGCTTAAAAGGAATCACAGCATGGGTACAGTATAAAACCAGACACGGGATATAAAAAGCATGCTTCTAAATTTAAACCTCTGTTAAAAGCTAATTTAAGCAGCTAATTATACTAAAAATGCATGAGTCCCAAATTTGCCAATTAAAAGTTAATTAAACGAAAACTCAGTGGGCTTCAATTTGTCAGTTAAATCCATCTGCTTCCTGCAGCTTCCTGCAATCCCACAGCTTCAAAGCTCTCCCTGCAATGGGAACCACTCCCCGAGTCATCACAATCAAACAGATGTCCAAAACCCAAGAAAAAACCCAAAGCTTACTAAATCCCAGGCACAATTAGCAGCCTTTGGGAAGTCATCCAAACATCTCACAAGAGACGTGGCCATCTGGGAGATGAAGTCTCTGGACAGGCTGACTCAGTGCTGCAGCCGATGGGCCTGTAGGATCGCTCCCCATCATTACCTTTGTGCCAATGGGGTGACATGTACCAGTGCAAGGGCCCATGCAGAGGACAATTCAACAGGTCTTCAAGCAGGCAGCCCTATAAATGCAACTACTCTCATGAAAACTGCTCTTTTTTTTCTAGCTTTGCAAGGTCTACCCCATTCTCTGCCTGTAGGCAGCAGAGCAGTAGACAGAGCCATGCACTTGACTCGTAGAGAGAATCAGTGATACGTTTATTGATATAAAACAGGGATTTAACAAAGTTTGATAGTAAATGTGTCAGTGTTTTAACAAGATTTGATGGCAAGGCACACTTGGCTATTTACTGCATAGAGGACAGCGTAAGACAGAACTGTCAGGGAGATCCTCCCCCTGAGTGAAGGTTCAGAAAGTACTCCCTTTGCTTTCTAAGCTCCTTCTCAGCAGAGTTTTGCTGTGACTGGATCCAATCCTGGTCTCAGACTTGGTCAACAGTTTATGACAAAAGGATTATATATGTACAATCAATCCTTTATATTACTTAGCTAAGATTTCAATGTTTAGCACACTATTAGTCATGTACCGAGGATCTTTTGCAGCAGGAAAAGATGGTTCACCTATAGTCATGTTTACACATTGACTGCAGTACTGGTGTTGAGGTAAGGTGGGCACATGGCTCAAGTTAGCCCTTGGCTATTGACTTGTTATCTGTCTCCCCAAAAACACCTGGAGCTGGATCATGACTCCCATGATGACCACCACAGATGGTTACTGCTTGTTACAGGACATAAAGGTCAAGGTGGTGGTGGAGCACACTGTCACAAGTAACCCCCCAAACACGTGTCACCAGCTTGCAGATGCCGTGGCTCTGCCATTGCGTCCCCTGGTTGCCTGATCCTGGCTCACTTTGTCTTGCAGGAGGCAGTGAGACCCCAGTGGCTGTGTTGATGCACTGAGATGAAAACCGTGGAGTTGCTGGGGTGGAGGATGGAGCATCAGCTGCTGTTAACAGGCTCAGCCAGGCTGATCCACACGTGACCGATGGTTGCAACACGGGACAATGTTCTAGGGCTTCCGTGGCTGTAATTGGCAGCTTGTTATGCTTTTCGTCAGCCACACCTGGTGTAGGCTTTCCGATTGTGTTAGTTAAATAGACCAGTTCTTTAAAAAGAAATCCAAATCTGGATATCAGCACGTTCAATTACAGCAGGAAAATCTGTAGAGGAGAGCTGCCACCCGAGCAGACGGACGCATTGCAGGGAGGACGGGCTCTGCTCCGCTCCTCCTGTGTGATGGGTACTAAATACAATAGAAAGAGAGAAGGATGCTCAGTTTCTTTGCTGCCGACTCCAAGGAGTTACCATGGTTCATAGGTCTGGCACGCTCAGCTTGAGATCAAAGGAAATCACTTTCAAAACAAAATAAACCCCCTCCTCCCATCTCTGGCCCTCCCTCCCAAACTCATGTGCTCTTCAGAGCAGAAGAAAAATTTTCACTGAAGTTGTCTGAGCTTCAATTTAAATTTCAAATGGATGCAAATTAATGCTCCACAGTCCAGTTTCTGCTTTTACATCGAGTGCTTCTCTGCACTGGGTGTTAGTCGAGCAGCGATGCTCCCACCACTGGTACATGAGCATCCAGCCACGATGCTACAGCCAGGCTGGTGCCAGACAGCAGCTCTGCATCTTGGGCAGCTGAGTCACTCCAGGGGCACATCAGGAGGCAGCTCACACACCCCTCATCTCACCCACCGATGGGGCTGGGCTGGGAATTGGCTCCTTGATTTTTATCATCTGTGTTTCTGCAGCTGTCACCCCCCAGCACCATCAGTATATTCAGGGTTTTGTTTTGATCTCTCTTTGTCTTAATTTTCTCAGCTGCCCATGTGTTTCCCAGCTGCAAGTCTTCAACTTTCTTTGTGACTTTCCCCCACTCATTTTCCCCCCCACCTTGCAGTGTGAGTACTTTTATTTCAGTCTCAGCTGAGTATATTTTTCACGCAACCAATTTTGTCCTTTGTTTTCAAACAACACTGGGATAGCATGTGCTTCTGCAGAGTGTCAAGCAATCCTCCCCTGCCAGGCAAAGCCAAGGCTCCTCAGAGTGTTGATTTAGCATGGTTACAGTCTCTGTATGCCAAGGAAAACCTTCCCATGCAGCACTGCAGTAGCACTCCAGGTGCCCTTGTACCCACAATTACATGGGCTCAGAGGCAGCGTGGCCATGGGGCTGCAGCAGGAGCCAAAAGCTGAGAGCCAAATTATAACCTCTGGGAGCAAAAGGGAATGTCCATGCCCACTCTCACACAGGCCTGGGGAGAGATGGAGGCTGGTGGTACTTCCAGTTCTATGAGAACAATACCTGGGGGACATGAGAAACCCTTTACGACCCCCCTGAGGCACAGTGTGTCTGCAGAAGAGCTAACACACATGTCCACCTGGAACATCACATCCATGGGACAACATCGGGGTAGAGCAGAAGTGCAGTGTGGCTGGGGATTTCTCCTAGGGAGACCCTCTGTCTGCAGCCAAACTGGAGACCCCAAAGAGTAGGAGGGCAGCAAGCCCCCGCAGTGTCCTCTGGAGGGAGGGACCCAAGGTCTGGCCCAAAATGCATGAGCACATTCCTAACCACTGCTGTTTTGTAGCAAAGCACCATGGTTCCAGGGAGTTGTGAGGTTGAGTGGAAAAGAAAAAAATAATTATATACAGGAATAAAAGTTGGGACCAGGTGACTTGTGTGGTGGGTGGAGTGGTGACCAGGGCATGTAGCCTTGGACCAAGCAAGTCACAAGACTCAAAGTAAAGAAGTGCAGAGCTGGAGAAGTCTCCAGCCAGAAACCACAGGCAGAAGCTTCATCCTGAGACAGAAGCAATTACCTGTGGTATCTTCCTCCCTTCACTAAAGGAACACTCAGTTACCTCACCGAGCAGCAGTGCCATTTTATTTTCCCCAATTTCTTGGCGCAGTCTGCGCTCCCCCAGATTTGACGGCAACCCCGGCCGTTGCTACTCAGGGGTTGTGCCTTTCAGAGATCCATCCCTTCTCCCACGGGAGCCCATAAAGCTGTTAGTGGAGCTCGCCCATCCTCTGGCGCTGCTGCTTCCTGCGCTCCGCTCCTTACGAGAGCTGATTAAATAACCCAATAACACAGTTGGAGGCTGCAGCCCTTGCTTGAGTCTCTAACAAGCCTCTTTAAGAAAAATTAAAGAGTAGACACGGAGTGGGCTGGTTTGTTTTACGAGGCTTCCGCGCAGGGATCTGGCTTCATAAATGAGGCTGTGAGTCGAATTCTTCCCAGCTCTTTATGAAAGACGGGTCCTATTGGAAAACCCACTGCCCTTTGTTTATGTAAGCACTCTCATTGCCCATGGAGACATCTTAGATATTTGATCCTAAATTTTGGCCTTCTCATGTGGCAGCATATTGGAGAGGTAGTGCAGGACATGAGGACAGCTACCAGAAAGGGTATTTGTGTCTGCACAGAACTATGAGTGCTGGCAGCTGGACCCACGGCCTCAGCCCCACTCCGTGCCCAGTCGTTGCTGCACCAGCCATGCACGTGAGTTAAAACACCCACCTGGTTCTAAAAGCACCTTCTTTAGATTTTCTGTGCTGCCTCTCAGCAGCCTTTCTGCTTCACCAAAGGGATTTGTGAGCTCAGACCTTGAGGATTTAGGTCACTGTTGCTCTGAAAATGTTGTTGCAACTCTGGATATCAATGCAGCATTTTGCAGACATCCCTCTGCTACTGACTTTTTAAACATCTAATGTCTTGAAGCTGCAGATCTGTTAAGATAATTCGCAATTGAGAAGTGTATACTGGTCTGCACTGGGGATGCTACAGTCCTCTCCTAGACCCAAAGACCTGTTCCTCCCTTGCTCTGGCACAGATGTGCCTCTGGCCCTGGGCCAGGGGGTTCAGCCAGGGGACAGGCAGGATGACAGGGGTAGGAACACCTCCATGGGTCACTTGGCTCCTTGGATTAACATGGCTGGTACTGAGTGGCAGCCAGTGCCACTCACATGGCACGAGGGAAGGGGCAGTGCAGCGCTGCGTCAGGTCTTCAGCATGGAGCAAGGCAAACCCATGGTTGACACTTTCTAGAGATCTAGCAAGGGACTTAGGCTCTGAGCAGGATGTGGGGCTAGGTACCACCAGAAGGTCCTCCTAGCCAGCTTTTCTGTGATAGCATCTGGACATCAAGAGCAGCTGAAGCTGGCACCAGACTGCAACCATGGGCAACACAAGCCAAAGGAGGCACTGGCCCCTGAAGCAGGTGTATGGTCATCACTTGTCCTTGGGAAGGGTGTCTCACCTCTTAAGGGTACAAAAGGACACCTCTGCCTCTCTCAGCTGCATCCTGGGTCTGCAGCAGCCGGTAGAGGTTGGAAAGGGTCCAGAGAAGCTTCCCCATAGCATGGTTTGGTTTCATTAATGAGAAGGGCTAGTAGGTACTGGAATTTTTCTCACCTCTGATCGAAGCTTAAGTTCAGTGTGCTTTTTGGAGAGTTTTCTCTGCAAATGATCATCTTTGCTTTGCCAGCCTGGCTGTTGAGGGCAGCGCTGAGGTTACTGAACTGACTGTTCTGCCTCCTGTTCATGTGGATGCCTGTTTGAGAGGAGAATCCAAGCTGTTCAAACACGTACAGGCTTCTGCTAAAACGAACATCAGGCTTTATTGACAGAAGAAGTAAATATTGACCAGTGGAAGGTTAAAGCCAATATTTATTCTGAGTTTCCCTAAATCAAAATGTTTACGGTAAGTGAAATGTGAAGCGCTGATCCACAGGTTGCCATTTGTGATAGTGCCTGCCCCCAGGGCAGCAGGGCTGCCATCCAGGCCCATGATTCTCCAAACTATTTGCACCCTGATTGCCAAAAGGGTTTCCAAAGAAGGCACTTTCTGTGTCTTGAGCATGAGATGCTGACCAATATATTAAACAAATATCTTAACAGACAGATGAAATTAGAAAAATGGAGATTTAATAAACTCCAGTGTCAGAGTCAGGAATTTGATCAATATATGAGATAAATTCTTTGCACATAAAGTCATGAAAGAGAATAAACAGAAATGCAATCCCCCTCAATGGCTGGAAAGCGATAGAACGAGGGGTGATGGTTTCAAACTGGATGAAGATAGATTTGGAATAGATATTAGGAAATTTCTCACTGTGAGGGTGGTGAGATCCTGGATCAGGTTGTCCAGAGAAGCTGTGTCTGCCCCATCCCTGGAGGGGTTCAAGGCCAGGTTGGACGGGGCTTTGAGCAACCTGGTCTGGCGGGAGGCTGCCCAGGATCTTTAAGGTCCCTTCCAACCCAAACCATTATGCAATTCTACATCTCAGTGTCTCTGCTGGCAGCATCGCTGTCCAAATAGGTGGGCATGGGTTCTTGGAATGCTTGGCTGGCAACCACCAAGTTGTGGCCTCTCCAGTTGAGTTGGTGGCTTGTCCCAGCTGCAGGCTTAAACATCAAAATGACCATGCTACATCTGGAGACCAAAGCCAAATTCTCGACAATAGCTAGGTCCAAACCCATCTGAAGATGAAGCATGGGGCAGTTTGTCCTAGGTGACAAGTGGCAGAAATGTATTCTGCTCTAGGGACTAAGACGTGTTCTCTTCCAGCCTGACTCTCCAGCCCTGCCCTGCAGGAGCAAAACCAGAGGTCTCTGTTTCTAGCAACAGCCACACATCTACTGAGCAGACATCAGTTTTCAGATACCAGTTCTATCACTAACACTGTGATAATCAGCTTTGCAGAAGGAAAACAGGCATTTGCAGTTTGATTTTGGTCTGAAATCCAGATGAAGATGGAAATCTTGATCTATTTCTCAGAATGCAGTAGTATCTTGACATGCTGAGTCAGCTTTCCTGCAACACTGGACTGGGGGCAAGAGGATTGCATTTTGCAAAGAGAAAAACTTTTGGGACCCGGTTCACACATTTTATCTATTGCATTCTGCAAAAGTGGAGATGCTGTTGTTGAAATCCATATTTCTATGTTCTCAAAATCAAATATAGATCCTGACTCTTTACAGAAAACATTGATTGCAATGTACATTCCCACTATGGTTTGCTCTATATACATCAGCATTTTCTTTGTGGCTGAGCATGGCCAGAGCAGCAGGAAACATGCAGCTGGTGAAACCTACAGGGAATTGCCCAGTTGTGTAGTTGGTCTGTCTCTGCTCACCACCAATATTTATCATGCTGCCAGTAAAAGTCACTCCACTAACAGATTGAGCATCTTTTGGAGAAACATGCAACCCAGCTGCACGCTCGGGTTGGCTCTAAGTGAGATGTGCTGCTATTCCCTGAAGAAATTTTCTTGTAAGCTGTTGGTGTGCTCTAGGAGCAGATGGCTTTGTCTCAGCAGGATCTGTGGCCAACAGGGATGTTGTTAGGAGGCTTGGTAAGAATTTTAAACTGTTTGCAGTTCTTTAGACCCTTTGTGTCATTAGCCCTGCACTGGTGGACGACTCTGTGGCCTGAAAGTCCCTTTGTCATTTAGTGGCTTGTTTCATAGATGAACAGGTCTCCCAAGGGGCTGTCAGTGATTCAAGTGATAGCTGAGCAAGCACCACCCAGTGCAGCATCTGGGGCACGAGTGATTTGGTTTGTGATCACAGACAGGTTCCTATTAGACCCCATCCTATTGCGCTTTAAGTGCTCTTATTCTACCTGCCCTTTTGGAGGTAGGACCTTCACCCTTTGAAAGTGCTCAACCTTAACCCTGCTTGATCCTTCACCTTTCTCTTAAATTCCTTGTTTCTTTTTGGCAACCGATATTTTCCACACAATCACGTAAGTCTAACAAACCTCCCCTCCTGCTGCTATTTACTGCCACGATGCTTTGATTTCCGTATCGCAGATGTTCTTTTTAACAGATATTTACAGTTGAAAAGAAAAAGGATCCAGCTGTGCTGATGGGACAGAAATAGAGACACGTTATCACTCCTGCATCCAGGCATGAAATGCACAACCAAACTTGCAGAGGAATAAATGCTTGTAAGGCAGGCAAGGCATCCTGTTCAGTACCAAGTTCAATGATTAATTATCAGGACAAGGGCCTGGCCTGATGTGCCCTTGTGTTTAGCACTCCTGTCCCCTCACTCGGTTTTGGGGAGTATTAAAATGGCAAAACATTGGAAAAATATTTTGGGGTAAGAATATTGTTCTGGTGGGAGAAAATGCTACTGCTCCTTGACACTTTAATTACCAGCTACTTCTAGGGCAGGGAATAAGAAGATGCTTAGAGCTCTAGACCCAGCTGTAACTAAAATTTACACCCCTCATTGAGGTCAGAGTTAGGCTCCAGCCCTGTCAGGTGGGTCCAGAGCCCTGTTTACCAGGGGTGGTTGAAGGATGAGTTGCAGAGGGCATTTTAACCCACACCTTTACTTTCTGAGGCAGAAATGAGCTGGGAATCAGGGTTGTGACTGCTCCTGCATTGACTATATGAGGCAGCTGCCCGGGACTCACACTCAGGTCTGAGTTTCCAGGTATCAATCCAACCTCCCTGCCCATGATTTTGCCACCTGAGGGCTCAGCAAAGCAAAGTTCTAGATTTTGAATGACTTTGGGTAGATGCCACAGAAGAGGCGTGAGGCTCATAAGATGCTCAGCATGTTGTTGTCTGGTTCCTGCAAGCCCTTAGGAAAGCAACATGGGCATCAGCCAGCCTGGAAGGAGATGTCCTACCAGCCCTGACAAAGGCTGCACCAGCACTGAGAAGTGATTTCAGCATCTTGGCCATGGTGATCTTCCGGGAGCATTTAAAATTGACTCCTTCCAGTTGGCCTGTCAACAGCTGACAGTACTTAATTGTAGGAAGAGGTTTTGCAGGACCTGGCAGAGCAAACATGAGTCCTGACCTCTGTCCAATGCTCTGGAGCCACCAGGGATTCGTTATGTGCTGCCTGCAAGCTGCACCCAATCCCTGCTGGCTGTGTCTGGGGGAGGCAGGGTGGGATGATGGACACTAGAGTCCCGGAGGTCACCAGTTTGATGGTTTTCTGAGCAGAGTGAGGAACAGCCACTGTGTCTACGCCATCATTAACTCCCAAAGCACTGCTGTTCCTTTTCCAGAGCTGCTGCATGATGGAAAGCCACACGACAGACTTGAGTCAGGGCAAAATGCAGTCATTTTTTTTCCCAGTCTGGTACCTGCCTCATAATGGCCAACAGCACAGGCTTAGGGAAGAAGAGAAAGAAAAATTTCAAGAACAAGGTGATCCTTTTGTGGTTCACCCTGTTTCTGGGCAATGTAACTTAGGGACATCCTCAGTTGGGAGCTGAAACGAAAATTTTTCACCTTATTCAGCTCGTCCAGACCCTGGGGACCACTGTCTTCCTTCCTCCCACTTCATTACCAGGTTTCTCCCATCTCAGTAGTCTTCCTACCTGCATCCATGCTTCTATCCCCCTCCAGAAGTGACAGCAAACATCTCCATGCTGCTGAGGCCTTCAGCACAGACCTACACCTGGCCTTGTGCTAGGGAGGTAAGACCCCTGGTTTATCTGCTTTGACTCACCTTCCTGGCCCAGGTGCCATATGAGAAATGAGCAGCACAACCCTGGCAGGCAGCACCGACTTTGAGACACTGCAGGGTTATTGCAGTAAAGGCCCACTCTGTGTTTGCCCACTCCTATAATTTTTTTATCTATGGCTCCTCACAACTGGCCAGTGCATTTTTGATCCTGGCAGATGACCTGGGGACCAATGCTGGACACCTCACTGGCAAATGCTAGTCCTTGTCTTCTGCTCTGGGAAAACCAGGAGCCCCACACTAATTTCCCAACCAGGTCACCACTATTTCAGAATTGGCCTGCTTCCCCTTCAGTGAAGCTTAGGGAAAGGTCTCCTCTAAAAATTTCCAGGAGTCCTCTGAGATTGACTCAGAAGTCTGTCAGAGGAGAGCGAGGGAGAATAGAGGACACACAGTTTGGGGACACCTCTCCTGGGGTAAGAAGCCATGGCCAGTTGAAACAAAGCCGAAGAGCCCATTCCCTCATCTCCAGGCTATTATTTTCCTTCCATGCTTAACTCTATACATGTTCTTGTTGGACCATAAGGACAAAGAAGCGGTTTCTGCTTAATATCTAGGGTAGAAAAGGAGTAAAAAGCTCAAAAAGAAACCTCTTTGGACAGTGTCTCCATCCACTGATGGCAAAGGCAAGAGAACTTGGCTTTCTGGATTGTGATTTGGTCAGTGCAGCCTGTCTGGTTGGTGTCACGCAGTGGCCAGCCAAGCTCCACATGTGCTCCTTTCCTTTTGGCTGGAGACATTTCATAGGAGCTGCAGCTTGAAGGTGCCATGGGAGGAGACTGGAAAAGAGACCTGGAGAAGTCCTTAGCACACCATTTATTATCCTCAACCTCAGGCTGATCATAGATTCACCTAGGCCTGGCCTAGGTGGCTCTTGGACATGGTCTCCTGGAGAGTGTGAGTTCCTCCCAGACCACACCATCCTCATACACCCTATCTTTCTCATCCTTATTTTCTTTGTGTAGGCTTTGGTGACTTTTTAGAGATCCCTCCTGAGCTGGTACTCAGCAAATTCTCAAACTAATGTAAAAATCTCCAACTGACTGTATGAAAAGCAGGTTTCCTCCCCAAAGAGCTGTTGGCTAGTGATGTGCAAACAACAGAGAAGAAATGGGGGGAAAGAAAATGGTCATGGTCACCAGTGTGGGCCTGGAGAGATGGTTCATCTGTGATGGCTTTTGACTCTGGATCTGAACCTTCCAGCAGGAAACGTACAAGTACCAGGGACTGCAGGATATAAACCATCACTCTCTTCCTCTCACTCTCCCTCGGACACACTGTCCTGCACATCTCCTACCAGCAAAGGGACTGGATCAAATGTTAAAGACTACCAAGAAAAAGTTAGAGAAATGATCCCATCCTGTTCCAGTGTGCAGGTTTTGCAATGTAGAAGGAGATTGTTTTTTGCATAAAATAAACATGTTCTTGCCTTTCCCCCCTCAGGAATGGATTCTACTTTGAGTTAAGAGTATAAATAGAACTAGAAAAAACTTCATGTGGCAATAAAAGAGTCTGATATTAACTATACTCCCCCTGGGGCTCCTGTGAAAATTCTCTTCCCTCCTCCCTCCCCCCCCCCAATCCCGCCTTCATTACTGGTTTAAGAAAAAGTTTCACTAACTCAGTTTTCTTTGGGAAAACTATTTCTGGAATGTCTCCTGTTCCAACAGATTACATAAAGTGACTCCAGTGGCTTTGTGGAGTCTCAGAAGCTCAGCTGGAAAACACCCATTAGATCATTCAGGCCATCGTCTGCCAGGGTGAACCTCTTGCCCACAGCTGCAGCTACCACATGCTTTAGGACAGACCTTTGATTTCTGCCTCTGCTTGCCTCTACCCAAACCGTTTCCTTCCTTTCCCACTGATTATGGGATTTATCCTCTTTTCATCCCCTTTCTGGCCCATCCCATCCCATCCCATCCCATCCCACTCCCTGGGCATCTGTTCTGTGCCCACAGGCAGCGTTGCCCTTCCCACCCTGCAGGTCTATGCCATGACGGGGACAATCTCACTGATCAGTTATTGCCTGATCTTATTAATTTAATTTTTTTTTTATTCTCTTTTTTTTTTCCTTTACAGTTCAGGTGTGTTTGATTTCCTCTGCAGCAGAGTACATGTGCAATTTGGGATAGCCCCTCAGTGCCACTGGTCAAAAGCGATATAGAAAAATGCAGGTACCTGAGAATTTTACTTTTATTTGACATTTTATAATGTCAAAAGGGTTTCAAGCAGGCTGTGATACGAGTGATTTGAGATATGGCCTGCTGATCCAGAAAGAGAAAGAATAAGAACTTTGGGTCATTTCTAAGCATCTCCCCACCATCCTGTCTCCTTTATCGTTTCAGTGAACCATTAAGAGATGTCCAGGCAGATGTTACGGCAAGGCTCAGAAAGAAATTAGTTTCCCAATGGATTTTCATACTGGGGCTGAGTAGATTCACCTGCACAGGCTGCTGGAAATCCCAATGTGAGGGCCTAAGCTCTCCATTCATGCACCTAAAGTAGGGAAATTTGGATGCTTTTGGACTAAATAGCTAGTTCTGCATTCCAAATACAAGGTCTGTGTTGTTAATGTCAAGCTACTTCTTTCTGAGAAAAGAAGAATATGCATAAGATATAAGCATATAAGCATATGCATAAGATGCAGTGATTGTTGAGACTCTTTTAGCACCTGCTGGAGGAAGGATACTTGAGGATCTTAAAAACCTTAATGAGAAAGTTTTCCTTTATATGCTAAATATAGAAAATCCTTGCAGAACCAGAAACATAACAGATTCAGTATAAGGCAAGACCAGAAAGCAAAGGTGCATACATCACTCAGCAAAGTTTTGGAAAGCTTCAACAAAAATCAGAATAAAATATCACATGTGGTATGCTATGACAATGTTACATTCACATGGAAAAAAAATGTCTAAAATACTTAGTTAATAACAAAAATAGCTTAATAGGAAACATTGAAATCTTGCTCAGAGGAATAGGGTCCTTTTTGGGTTGTATCTCCCAAGATGGATCATGAGCTCATCATGAGGTATGATCTAGTGTATGTGGGAGGTACGTTGTGCCCCGAGTGTCCAGTACAGGAGAGCAGGATTCTACTGGCCTGACTATAGGTGTCTGCAAAATGGGTCCATCAGACCCATGGGCCCAGGCACCTCCTGTAATGGAGACCTTTGCCATGAGGGTGTGAGAGCTCTGGGTGAGGTGAGTCCCCAGATCACACCGTTTGTGTGGGGCTGTTCTGACTGCCATGTGGGTGTGACACAGCACACTGCAGACACACATAGTTTAGATTGTACAGTTAGGATATCAAACTTGATTATCTTGGCTAACTGTTTATTCTGAGCAGAAGTCTCAGCCTTGGAGCTCAATAAAACATATTTTTGGTCATAGAACAGTCAAATTGCTGTAAAAACATTAGAATGTGTGGTTTTGCTTTCAAATAAAACCATAAACCAAATAATTTCAAACTTACTTTTCCACATTTTTTTTTCCACAAAACACTCACACTTTTTAGTGCGGTGTTTTGTGGAAGCATGAGTTCAGCCACCCAGGGTGGAATTCATCTTGCCCAATGGCCATGCTCTGTGCATCCCGAAATACCTTATTTTCCCATGTCCACTTACAAACCTCACCGCAGCCCTCCCAGGATCCGCACGTGTCCCAGGTCTCATGGCAGCCCCTGCAGGTCTCCCCCCATGCACTGCTTTCCCAGTAAAATGTTGGCAGCTTCTCCCCTGGATCCTGCCTGCATTTACAGGGAGTAAGGAGCGTGAGGTGGGAGCTAGGCAGGTGCTCTCCACCATTTGTACAAAGCTGAGCATCCCTGCCATCCCTTTGGAGAGGGAATCCATTCCGATTTACTTCCTCCATCAGTTGCTAATTCTCATAAGACTGAGCAAACCCAGAAAGTCTGAATTTGTTTTCTCCCATCAGATCCAGTTGAATTTGCTGGGTGGATCCAATGTAAGCGCTTAGGGATGCCTGACAACAGGCAAGCACAAAACACATTTAGCACCCATTTCTGGTGGAAACCAACCTAACATGAGTGTCCTTCCTTTGGACAGACAGCCATGGTCCCAGGGCAAATGGGTCCTGGGTGTGAGATATGGGGGGAGACAGAAACGATGCATAAATACAGGCAATTTCCTACCTCGTATTTCCTCACACTATATGAATCACAGTCTGTGCAATGAGTATGACAAGTAGGGTATGAAATACACTGGTTTAAATATTGCCTACTGAAGTGTATCTCTTCCCTCTTGTGCATGTGAATTGTCACATAGCTTAATCGCATGATCATGTATTTTGATTTCTACTGTCTAATTGCTTCTTGACATTGTTATTCACAAAGAGTTTCTCTCCTTTGTTCTCATTTCTATGAAACCGAGACAATAAAATGTCAAGAAATACCAAAACAAAAGCAAAGCTTCTGTAAATGAAGCATTTAGGTGGCATAGTTGACAGAAAAAAGATGGGGAATGCACCATTATGGATTTAGTGTTGCTGTGAAATCACCTTCATTTCAAGTTGTAGTTTCTGTACTGTTTCCTGTTTGTTTGATTAATATTTTACAAATTCTGACAGAAAATGCATCCTGTAAAGTACAAAAAAATAACATCCATGGTAATAAACAGCCTCCTGAGTCTTCTTTTCTGTGCTTTTACTGCAACTGAATAAAACAGCACTGACTGAACATCAAGAGGCTTTTTTTTTGTACAGAGAAGTTATAGTTACATATGGAAGAGAGTTATTTCTAAATAACTAGTATTGGTTTTATTCATAAAGGCTTAGGCATAGAATGGAAAATAGATTTAAAAGATGAGATATTTCTCCTGACTTGCTTCAAATTGCTGGAAACCTAGGAAAGTGTCAATGTGTTATAAACAAAACCATGCTTCGTTTATACTTCACGTGCCTCATAAAACAAAAATATGGATGGCAACCAAAACAGCATCTGCATTTGTCATCTTACATCTAGCAAATCTCCAAACTGCTTTTGGCCTGATGGCATCAGGGAGTTCATATTTCTGAGGCTACCTCTACAGTAAGGGCCAGCAGCTCCTGCTTTTAAGACATGAATTTTAGATGTGCATGAAGCTGGTTATTTGGCTTGAGGATCTCTCTGGGTTTCCACAGGAATGTCCACACATGTGGTAGGAGCATGTCACCTGATTTGGGATGCTCTGAGGAGCATTGCCTATGAATGACAGCGTAGAGAGGAGGCTTCATGTCCTTGATGGGGAGACCAAGAAGATCATCTGGCCCTTCTTATGTTTGGTTTTCTCCCACCAATGGGTTTGGTGTCAAATGGTCAAGGAGCCCTCCAGCTGGGGCTGCTGATGCCAAAGGGGTGAGGGAGCAGCATCCCTCTGCATGACCCCATGGACTTGGATGATCCTGCACCACAGACCAAATGGTAAGAGCTGGGCTCTCCCACTCTCATGGCAAGAACCGAAATGGTGGCATCAGCTGGAAAAGCAGCTGCAGAGAGAATGAAACACTGATGCAAATTCCCTTATCTCCCCTGATCAGGAATCACAGTGTTTACACCAAATAATAGTCCTAATTATAATTAGATTCAAACTGAACTCCTAAATAAGCCCTAGATTATATTTGATTGTAATCTACTGTAATGCAATGGTTAATCATATCTAAAGTTAATACCAACCTAATCCTTCAAATTATTTCAAATTTAATTCCAACCCAAAGGCAATTACTCTTGAAACAAAATCTAAGTCTTTGAGTTTAATCATCACCACAGATTTAACCCCCAAATTTATCTAAACCTACAGACACAAATAAAAGCCTAATTGTGTATTTTAACCTTAAAAGTAACCCACTGCTAATTATAACTCAGTACTAAACTCATCTCTTTATCCTCCTCTAGACTAACTCCAACTGTAATCCCTAATTCTACAATTTTAGTCATAATGTCAATTACAAACTTACCCTGACCTAAATAAAAGGCAAATAGTAAAAGAGAAAGCTTATTTTTCAGGTGGATGCTGCACAGACAAGGGAAAGATGTTGGAGCTTCAGTTAGACTTTGAGATCTAAAAGGTCTAAAAGCTTTGAGGTCCTTGTGTCCACCTCGTGCCAGGGAAGGGGTGTAGAGGTGAGCTCTCTTGCAGGTGTGTGAGATGGAGGCCAGTGCTGGAGCTGCTGCAGAAACATCTTTAGTGCACAAAACAAATCTGTTTTTGGAGCTTTTTATAGCTACTGCAGCTGTGGCTGTTTGAGGGTTCTTGTCAGCTCCTGTGATGGTTAATGGTGGGTCTTGGCCAGCCTCTGCACAGAGAAATGCCCAAATCCACCAGTAAAACTCTGCCTTTCACAGGAAGGGTCCCTCACAGTCACCTCCCTCACATCCCCAGCTCACACAGGGGTTCTGTCCCCTCCAGTCAAGGGGGTCTCAGTAGGGTGGGAACCCACCCCCAGGCAGGGGCACGGAGTGGGGTACCAGTGCAGGCAGGAGCACGTGTCAGAAGCAAAATGTCATGTTTTATGTTGATTTTCTGCCAGTTTTGCTAGGAGGTAAATCATGACTCCTCCTTCAAAGCCTCCCTGGCTCTCGCTTTACTGAGCTACAATCTGACCACAGGATACAAATATCACAGGGATCACCGACCTCAGCACCTCATTGGGGTCCTATCTGTGGCCTTGCCACGGCATCAGTTTGCATGGTGCCATGGTTTGAAAGACAAAATTCTCTTTTCTCTCACTCCAGCCAGCCCCCAGCAGCCTTGCTATGTGTATGTTTTCAGTGAAGCCCCAGCAGCTGCCATGGGTTTGTGGCTGCTTCTGGGTGCTGCTACTTGCACCCACATCGGAGCTACCTGCAAATAAAAAAAAGTGGAACTCTTATTTGCTGGTGACCTGAAAAAAAAAAAAAATATATTCTGCAGTGACTTGAAATCTATTTTTTATCTGCAGGTATAATTTATTTGGCTTACTCTCATTTCTTCGGAGAAGGGAGCATGTAAAATACTATCCACATTCGCCATGAGGTTGTATTTAATGCAGTTGTGGGGTTGTATTTAATGCAGTTATGCTGATGTTCACAGTCATGGTGGGGGATTGCTTTCTAATGTGCTGTGGTTTCTGTGCCTTAACTGACTGGCTTCATTTTCCTGCATTTGCTGAAGTCTGCAGTCTGCTCTTCAGCTCCTCATTCTCGCTTTTCCATGCTTGACCATGGGGATGCATCCATCTGTCCCTCTGCAGGGATACATGTGTCTGCCAGGTCTCTAGGGCAGGGCTGGAGCTTGGGCAGCCTGGGCAGGAGGCGACAAGGTGGGACAGGGGTCTCCCTGTCACCCTACATGGACTCTGTGGTTCCCTGATGCCCTGTCTCCTCTCCCAAAGCTCTCTGCAGAGCCAACCTGGGAGGCCTCCATGGCCATAAGCCACCAAAGGTGAGGAAAGGCTTGGCTCCCAGCTGGACACAGGAGAAAACAGATGTGACAAGCAAGATGAGAAGGTGGTTCCTTGTTGTGGAATTTCACTTATTTCCTTGCTTGCTTCATTTGAGCTTAGGAATCTCAGATGAAGAGATATTGCTCCCGAGATCCCCTCAACTCCTCCTGAGCCTCCTGTTTTCAGCACAGGACGCCAAGTCCTACCGCAGCTGCCCTCTATTTGCTTTTAATTTTTTTTTTGCAAAGTGCCTGCAGGGAATTTTTTGGAAGTCACGCAAGAGCGTGGCAGGGGTTTGAAGGGCTCTCAGTGCTGCTGCCTCAGAGCATCCGTGCTAAAGGGAAAGACGTGGTCCAACTGTTCATGACTTGGGGCTGTGGGTTGAGCAGCATGAGCTCTGCAGAGCCAGGCTGGGGTGTCACAGCTCTCTCCATGAACTACAAATGTCAGATCCCCTGTTTGTGACAGTGGGTCCCTGGCTGGCACTTCATGGCCCACCTTGGGTCATCTCCACCTGGGGTCATTGTAAGTTGGGGCTTTCAGAGCCTGGAGGAGAGCTCAGAAGAGCTGGAGTGAGCTCTGAGGGAGGGAGGGCTGGGAACAGAGAAGTGCAATGCACAGGATTCTTTCTTGCTCTATGTGTAGTTCACAGGGACAATATTGGCTCCCTGGGGGCATGTGAGAGTTCTGCCCCACAAGTTGAGAGGAGCAAGAATCACCATATCTAGAGACCTCCAACAGCTGCAAAACTGTGAGTATGGTAGAGGTTCAGAGTCCTCAAACTGGTGTTTTTAAAGACAAAATATCTCTCCTATGAAGGAAAAAAAAAGCAACTGAGTAAAAATCTTTTATTTTCTGCAGACTGAACTTCAAGATTGTAGCATGGAGCTGCAATGGGTGCTGGTATCCACTTTGCCAACTGTGACATGATTGAAAATCAGGGCACATTCCCCCGATCATAAATTTAGCTTCAATGTGATGTTACCTCTTCAGAGATTAGATCCTGGGTTTTTCTTTACCTTCCAATTTCTGTGTTTTCAGGTTCCTGCTTACATCATATTTTCTGTGAAAGGTTCTTTCTCCATTATGAGAAAGGTTTTATTTAGTAAAAATGAGGAACCTTATGTAATTCTGTGTTTCCTGGAGCAAAAGTTCAAACATTGCAGGCAAACATAAGCCTTGGCAACAGCCTTTACTTTTTAAAGCTTTCCAGCTTCCAGCATTTCTCATGCTTCTGTAACAAATGAGTCTAAATAACAAATGCTGGTCCAAGTCCATTTGCTCTTTTTTTGCTTCCTTCCCTCTTGCGGAATTGCTCAGACAAAGCCCTTCCCCTCGTAAAACTGCACTTACAGCAGCACTGGACAAAAACAGTTCTTTCTTTGCACTGCTGTCCAAAGAGGCATTAAATCCCATCTTCACTGCAGTCTTATAAAAGGAGCTGTGCACATGGCCAGTGTCTCTCTCCCTGTTATTGCTCTTCACTAGTCGACTCTTTCAGAGTCAGAGCCAGATCACCTGGAGCAGCTCCCTCCTCCCACTGCTTCCTTCTCCCTGTGGGCTGCACAGCTTCCCCCATCCTAGTATTTTGGGGAAGAGAAGGCACATTGCTGGGAAGGGGTGGAGGGGAGGAGACCTTCATTTTCCCTCCCGCCTGGAGAGAGGCAGTTTGTTGTGCTGGGATGGATGGAACAGGGAGCTCAACACGGCAGTGAGGGGCAGGGCTGGACCCCAACTGCAGGGAACAAAGCTACTTCTGTGGGTACCCAAACAAACAGCTGAAATGTCAATTAACACTAATCTTGTCTGGCGCTGATACAAGTAGCTGGGATCTCCCACAGCCTCGAGGTGTCCTCTCACTGACCCGTCCTGCAGCTGTTGGGCACATTTCTTTGAGACTCAGTGGGGACAGCTCAGGCCACCCCTGGCACCTGCTGTGCATTGTGTGGATGCTGTTGGCACCACAACTGGTGCAATTGGAGTAGGTGCTCGCTGGGCCCCTTGGTCGAGGTGTCACTGATGGGAAGCTGCTGGCCACCTACGGGTCTCCATGGCAGCTGCTCACTCTGCCACAGGGAGGGAGAGGGGAGGAAAAAGGACCAAAAATGCATAGATGGACAGGACAGGAATGACTACAGCCAGGCTCCAAGAAGATTAGGCAGGAGCTGCTGAAGATGCTGCTGGACCCCATGGGCACGTCTAGAGGGCACAAGTGGAGGGTTTTGATTTACATGAGGATGGACTGTAGATGTCATCTGCTCTTACTCCCATCACTCTGGGTCAGAGGAAACATGCACTTAGGAACAGGACTCTAAATGAAAGAGAAAATGAGATGAAATACATGGGTGTAAACAGTTTTTTGTTTGAACATAGGCTGAAATCCTGGAGCACATCCACAAGGTCTGGATGATGGTGCACTGTCACAATAACACAGTTCCCCTCTGCAAACACAGCACTGGGTGGATCCTTGCTGCTGGTGGATCTGCTCCAGTGAATCACAGTGAATGACTGAGGATGGGGAGAACCTCTGGAGGGCTCTAGTCCAACTTCAAGGATCAAAACATGGCAATCTCCTACAGACCTTTGCCTGGTCAAGCCTCAAGAACTGCCATCTCTCTGCTGACATTTGAGTCCTGGTTCTACTGAGTTCCCTCCACAGAGGTGCTTCAGTGCTCCATGTGATTAAGACTTGCCACCCATGCCTGGCTCTGGCATGTCCTTTGGCCTGCAGGATGCACCTGGCAAATCCTTTTCCATTCCTTATTCTGCCTTTCTTACTGCACAGCAGCTTGAAAAGGAACTGAAAGCCAAACAGCATTTTCTTGCCATCTAAGGAATTCTTGGCCAGTGACATCCTCCACATGCTGCCCAGCACAATATGGGGAAGGGCAGCAGGTGGCTGTCTCAACCTTAACAGCCGAGCAGCAGGAAACACCCACAAGGGGTTTTTCAGGCTGTAATGCCAGGAAATGGGCTTCCAGGTACCTGACTCATGACTTCCCCCCCTCTGTTGTATTGCCGAAAGCCTACGTTGGTTTTCTCACCTCCCTTGGGCTTCTGCATCCCCCTCCTGTCTCCATTGCAGCTCTTCCTCACTCACTTCTCACTTCTCTACTGAGGTTCCTGCAAGCTGCTATGTGTGGCCAGAAACTTTTAGGTTTTCTCATTGTTTTCATTCCTGTGTGCTCAGGGGAAGGGGCCAGAAATGCCCATGCTTGTTTTGAAAAGATATGTGGCTGTTTTCCCCTGTTCCCACTGCCCCTGCAGTGGAGAAAACCCTTCTGGGCACTACAGAGTAACTGGAGACCTGTTTTCCTATGTGTTGCTCACAAATCTTTTCCCTTCTTTATTTGCTGCTCAAGCTGAATAAACCCCAAAGTTGGGCTTGCTGTTTGGTGCAGGTTCACCTCCAAGACCCCCACATGCTATGGCGGGGGGGGTGTGTGTGTGTGTCCAGGAGACAACCTGTTCCCACTCACCCTTACATGTCTTTACAGCCTTTACAGGATTTGATCCAAGCCCCTGAATCAGCACCTCAGCTCCTCAACACTTGTGTGAACCCAAATCTTGGTGTCACCTCAATTCTCACTCCAAGCACAGCTATCAGCCTCTTGCTCACAGGGGCTCAGGAGAAGTGTGGGCAGGGTGCTCCTGTCTGGCAATGCTCTACAGCTTACAAACTGCACCCCACTAAGATCTGGCCTTGGATCCTCACCTGGGCCTTGCATTTCCTGAGTCTTAGGCTGCTTTACTGCCAAACTGCCCACCTTTGGGGTGACCAGCATCTGTTCAGGTGAGAAATAACCAGGATTTTCTTGATTGAGACCTCCAGCACAGCACAACAAGGCTGGATGCCAGCTCAGTGCCATTTGCCCCTGCTTTGCCTTGTGCACCCAAAACGATGTCCCTGACTTTGA
Organism: Scolopax mira; assembly: GCA_004320125.1. Classification (NCBI taxonomy): domain Eukaryota; kingdom Metazoa; phylum Chordata; class Aves; order Charadriiformes; family Scolopacidae; genus Scolopax; species Scolopax mira. Next base: position 47,914 of record BJBW01004236.1, read on the forward strand.
TTTCCAGACAATTAGATGAGTATTTCTGCCTGAAGCTTAATATAATAGATGGCTCATGATCTTTGTGTTTGACACCAACATCTTCCCCTGTGAGATCCCAAGGAGATCTTATTTGTCTTCTAGGTGGGGATTGTGTAAAAGTAGCAATTTCTAGTATAAGTCAGTACCTCAGTGTTTGATTAATTCTCTACTTCTGAAGCTCTGATGAAACTAAATGGTTGGAAGCCCCAGAGGGGAGCTATGGTATGGGAAAAAATAGAAACAGTAGAACAGAGTGTGGCTTAAATTAGCATGGCCAGAAGGAAAGGACATAAACCACTGGTTGTTAACAGAATATATAATTTCAGCACTCACTCCTCTCACCTTGCAGAAAGGGCATGACCTTGTCCCAGTGGCTGTGAAAAGGCAATAGAGAGTGTCCAGCACGATAGGAGGAATTTTGCCTGAGTCCCACCAGCAATGCTTCCATAGGAATATCTTACCACTCGAGCATCAAATCTAATGGTGTATGGCACAGACAGACCTAAGGGGCGCAGCAGTATCCGGCTTGGAAAAAGGTGTAACTTGAATCAGGGATAGTTCCAGTGCAGAAGAGATTTTGGACAACATCCAGGGCCTGGACTGGGTCCAGGACTGGACTCAGGACTGCAATAAAGATAATATTTGCCTTGGGGTGAAGGCACAGAATATACAATATTTACAGTTAGAAAAGCAGATCTCCAGCTGAGGGAAATGGCTGCAGCGTCTCAAGTTGTGATGGTGTGCGCCAGCTGAGGCTCTGCCCTGAGGCTATAAAAGGGCTTGAAATGGAGCCAAGGCTGCATTTTGGCCATCTGCTTGGCTGAGGCCAGGAGGCTGAATTTGCCATTAACGTTCCATGAAACATAAAACAAGAGTCGAGGTCGTCTCTGGACTTCATTAACACTTTGGAATGCCAGGGGGAATATCACATTTGACTACGGGGCCAGCACAAGTCAGCAGAGAATCTAACATTTCAGTTCCCACTCAGAAAACCCAACAGCTCTGTTTCAGTTCTGACTGCTCATTCCAAAATCAACTGAGACAACCAGTTATTGTGAAAAAAGTTAACTGCCAATGAAACCATCTGAAAAGGTTCATTCTATGCTCTTTGGGGATATTCATCATCTTTTCATTTATGCTCAGTCCATGAATTTCATGGCAGAAAATGAACTCCTTGAAACTAATCCTCTAACTTCTCAACCCCGCACATTCACATGTTCTTGGTATGGGATTGACTTCTCCTCTTCTTAGCCTCAAAAAGGCCATGGGATGGATCCTTAGCTGATGTGCTCAACAGAGCATCAATGGCAATATAATTACGCTGCTTTCCACTGGCATTGGTGCAGTCGCGCAGTTACAGTCAATTATTTGAATCAGAAAATTACAGACAAAAGCTCCCAGAACATGTTTTCTTCACAAGTGAATGTGATGCTTCCACCCCCTGGAAGCATTCAGATGGACATCCGTGTGATCTACTGAAATTGCTCTTTTTGCTTTCCATCCAGAAATACCCAAATATAGAAAGCAGCTTGTCTGTGCTCAGCTCTATGAAAGCCTCCTCTGCAGTTCAGCATACGCTGCGCTTTTCAGTACCGTGCTGTTTCTCTGCAAACTGCATCCTGCTGCTCCCACTGCTGCAGAAGGGGCAGGAGAGAAACAAGTTAAAATAAAAGCAGACGGACACCACGAGCAGCTCTGCCTTCCTGAGAAAGGAAACATAAGGCTCATTTGAGAAAGGAAGCAGGTACCAGGCTCCCTAATCGTGCTGTGGACTTCATCGTTCAGGTTTGTTACTGGTGACGAGCTGGGGGTCAGCTGTGGGTGTATAGGAAACCCAAAGACCCGGCTGGAGACTTAGATTCATAATCCCTCTCCGGTCCCCACAAATTCTTGAAACACTTTGGTTACAACAGCTGAGAAAACAAAACAAAATGCAATTCACCTCTGTCCTGAGTGGAAGTAGGAGAATTTCTTGGCAATTTGAGATCCTTTTGTGAAACCGATTACACAAAGAAGCAAACAGCACTACTGTGAAGGGAAGCTGTGTGAAGGGTTTAGTTTGGACCCGTCATCTGTGTAACTCAGTCTTAGACTTGAAGAAAAAGAAGAATTCTCTGTAGGTCTGCTGAACATTTTCCAGGGAGCCTGATGCATCTTTGCTGGAAGTTCAATACCCAGGAACCCAGCTTTCCAGAAAGCCCAGGTGCTGCCCTCTCATGGTAATGGAGAGAGCCCCAGAGCTGAGTTAGTGCAAGAGAGGCCAGGTCAAACTGTGTCAGACTTTCAAGACACCAGGTTTCGTACCGTTGCTAATGCTCCATTTCCTCTGTAACTGTGGTTAACGTGAAAGGCTTTACTGGGCACTAGACCCAAGCAGGGAAAAGACTTTTGGAGCTGAGCAGTCTGCAAGGCTTTCTCACCACCTGCTTGCCCTTGGTGGAGGACTAATGCCTCCTGGTGGTCCCTGACACACGTCACTGCCAGTGCAGGAATGGTTCTGTGCAGCTTCCACCGCTAGCAAGGCCTTCTCTCTGCTGGGATGCCTGGGGAAGCCCCAGCTAGCACCTAGAAGTGCACCTGGAGATGCATGGGTCACCGGCTGGGAATGAAAAAAGAAAGGGGGAAGAAAGGTGGAACTGAAGCAAGAAGGCAAAAGGCAAAAGCCAGGAAATGAGGGAAGGGGACAGGCAGAGAGGCGGTGTGGGGCTATGGACTGACCATGGAGGAGCACAGAGCTGGAGCCCATCATAGAATTTCTGAAAGCTTCAACTGCGAGGAAACTCCAGACACAGCTGTGATGGGGTAAGAAGAGGCAACCACAGAAGCGCGAACCTGAGGCTTAAGTAATGCTCCCCACTGCTTAACCAGCTCCCACTCAGTTTGTCCGAAAGCAGGAGCATGGCTGTGGCTTCAGGACTTGACTCTCCCAGTTCTGTTTCCCCCTATGATGTTGGGGGGCTGTGGTAAGTCTGAGCTTTCACACACAGAGAGTAAAGAGAAAGTCTCCCTCTGCTTCAACATTCCCCCAGGAACACTGCAGGTAGGACACCAGCTGTTCAGCTGAAGATACATGGAGAGAAAAACTGTTCTCCAGATTAAAAACACCGTAGAAAATTGAGAAAACCTGGAGATCCTTTCCCGGAATAAAAAAGATGCAGTTGTGTAGTAGAGTCCACAGCGACAATAGAAATGCAGCAGTAGTTATGATGGTACAGACATCTGGGGGAGGAAAGGGTTGGAGAGTATTTCATCAGCCCAATTGTATCAATTCCAACAAAATTTAACAGCTGGCCTAACAGAAATAATTAGATTGTCATATCTGGTGAGAGACAGTTATGGAATGAGCAAATTAAGCATAGCAGACAGGACTTTGTCCTTCTGTTTGCAACATGCCATCACCAGAGACTCTGGACAGAGGACCCAGGTGCTGTGCTAGGAATGGGCAAGGCTGTACCTTGAGATCATTTTACTGTCTCTGTTCTGCTCTTGCAAATGTTAGGGTAAGTCAGGCTCATCTGACCCAGAAGAATGAAAAGAACTGAAGGAAAACAAAGAGAAATCCTAAGCTTTCATCAAATACCTAATAAAGGCCCTATCATTTACTCTGATCACATGGAATGGCCTTATTACAGTCATTTTTCTGAACACAAAAGCTACTTTCAATAACACAGGAGGGGAAAAATCATTACAAACTTGTGAGAATCAAGGAGCATCTTGCAGAAACTCTTTGTCATGAAACAAATTATAAAAGGCTATAAATAGATGACCATTATTAGAGTGACTGAGCTCTCTAACTAGGCTCGCTGCAGAGGGAATGAACTGTTTCCCAAAGTGGCAGGGGGGAGGTGAGTCAATCAACAGGTCCATCACAGGCTCTCCAGGGTGGGGGAGAAAGCAGGGCTAGAGTCATTACCTCCTGCTTCTGGGAAGGGAAGAAGCATTTGGAGAAACAAGTTACTGAGAAGACTGATAAAAATACACATGGATGCACACAAGCAATCACACAACACAGGATGCTGATGAACTTAGACAAGGTCATATCGCTGATGGCCAGAGCACAGGTGGGAGCTCCAGCTGTGATATGAGGCTCCTCCATAGCCTGCTGGAGGATCTTCCTCTTGCTTAGGCTGCTTGAAAAAAATTATTCCTCTGATTTTTAGAATTTTTGTTTTAATTTCAGCCTAATATATTCATTCACATTGATGATGTAATTTAGTTTAAATAGTTCTTTCTCCCTCTAGTTGTTTACCCCCGTGGTATTTATATGAGCTGGTCATGTCTGCTTTCAGCATTCCTGTCATGAGACTAACCACAACAAACTCCTTACATCTCCTCATCTAAGGCAGACCCTCTGTTCTTCTGCTGTAACCTCGCAGCAGACTCCTACCCCCATCCTGGACTTGCCTTTCAGTTCTAATTTGTGTGGCCCATGAAAGTGGACGTGTTTGGCTTTTTATATTTTGGTTAAATTTGCAGTAACTACAACAATCTTACATTTTTTAAACAGATCTTTCATGGAGATATGGCCTCCAGGAATGAACATGTTTGCTGGGAAGGTAACCTCATGTTTAAACTGCCCTGATTGGGTCAATGGTAGTCAGAAGAACTATAATGGCAATATTAAACCCTGAAAGACCTGCAATTTAGAAGACAAGGTTTCCTTGTCTGTTCAATAGATGTGGAAACTGCAAGGGTGAGTACCACAATCAGTAAAAAACTGGAATGCTGCAGCATTTCCAGAAGCAGGATGTTGTGCAAATCACACAGGATGCTAAGGAAGAGTCCGAAAAACTTGCCCCATTGGTCTATGGCTTTGAGACAAGTTGTCAGTGCTGTTACCTGGCTGTGAATGCTCTCATGGGGAGTGCTGTTTGGGGGTTTTCTCCCTGAGTCGGGGCTTAATCCTTTCCAGACGTTTAGGTGGAGATATTTGTGATATGGTGATACTGGCCAGAAACTGTTGATGATGAGCTGCTGTGCCTGACTTCAGCATGGAGGTGACCTTTGCAGCTGCTAGGGCTGCTGTGTTTGTAAGAGGCTCACATATTTGCAAGAAACGGGCAGTTGGTGTTAGGTCATCAACATTTTCAAGACTTCTGGGAAGATGCCATCTAAGTATGCAGTACTGGCAGCTGGCAGAGCACCAAGGCCGCGTTCACATCAGTTTCAGTGCATGGTGACTTTGCACTCAGCTGTTCTGGGCAGCCAGAAAGTCTTGCCAAAGCTGTTGCATTACTGGATTTTATGGTAATGCTCTTGGAGTTCATGAGAAGCAGGTAGCGATTGCATCAGCTCCAAGAGATGACAATCTCCCTGGGAAAAGTTTTGCACCCAGAGAAATCCCCAGTGGTTGGATGTAGGTGGATGATCTCTCTGTGGGTCCTGTGAAGCTCCCTGTGCCTGGTGACAGCTTCATATAATTATTATTGAAGAATGTCTCTGTCTCCAGTCAAGAAGGAAACTTGACTTCGCTGCATTTGAAAGGTCCTTGGCCGTGGATAAACCTATCAGCATTTCTCATTCTCTCTCTTTGTTATTTTTTCCTGGGGTTTGCATTTGGTTTTGCCCAAAATGACAGTTTGTCTTTCACAGAGATGTCAGCAGGACTGGGTGACCAGTAGGTGGGATTCATCCCACTGAAACATCCACACTGTAGCTGTCTCCAGCTGAGCAAGGTGCTCAGACCCACTTTGCACAGTTTATGAATTTTAAAATTGCTTTTAAAATATTATTGTTAAAACCACAATATCTATTTTTTTTTTTTTTTATAAATAAAGGGTTGAGCATTTTCAGTATGGGAGAACTGGAAAATAGATAACTTCGGGTGATTTTTTTCCCCACTGAATTTTGCAGTCCCACTGCTTTTATTAGATATTTTTCTTCTGTGTTGAGGCTGAAAGGCTACTATTTGATCCTTTTGTTTGTTAGATTTTAACATTAGCCAAATTTGTATTTTTAAATCTAAAATCTCCTTAAACGTGGGGACATTTTCACTGGCTCCTGCTCGAAGTTCCCCTCCCTGGATGAAATTATTTATTGGTTCTTTCCCACATGACTTAAGAAATGGATTAGTTGAGGCATATTTGGCCTTCACTAGATGGAGGCCTCCACTGAACTGGAGGCAGAAATGCAGCTCTGCTAACATGGTCCTTGGAGATTGTGGGCACCTCAACGATGCAGGCTGCTGGGCCACGAAATTCAATGTTGTTTGTATTAGAATAAATGACTTCTCTGTCCAGCTTGACGCAACCCTTGGAGGGAGACCCAGGAATGAGAAGCACGCCAGAGAAATGCACAGTGTCTGGGATGTTTTTTTTTAAAATAAAAATAGAAATGGTATTCTGAAGTTTTCAGGAAAATATGAAAAACAAGTTTTCTAGGATATTCAGAAAGATACCTTTAAATCTCCCTAAACAGAGCAATAAGACTGTCTAGATCCAGATTAGGGCAGGTCATGACTTAAAAGTGCAGGAATTCTTCTCGAGTAAGCCCATAAGTAGACTGGCCTTGTTTCAGTGCTTGTAGCAGAGCCACGGGACATTTCCTGCACCTCTGAATGCATGTGTGGCATTCCCATTTACAGGTCAACAGAGATGAAGAGGAGCCCTTTCTCCCTCCCATGTTTACTTGTGCTTCTGGACGTGGATATAGACGTCTTTGCCCTCTTTGCCCCTTCTGTCAGGCTCTGTCTTCAGCCTTTTGAGAGAAAAGATGATGGATTTAGCTCGGACAGGGTCCAAAGTCCACTGTTGAAAGTAGCTTCAGTATGTTTGGTGTGACGCATTGCAGCAGGGGTACTAGGGAGAGGCATTTTTACATTTACTATTAAGTACTGTGTAGATTAAGAATTCAGTAAAACATACTCTGAACATTTGTCATTTTTGCATAGAGATGAAAGACATTAATTTTTCAAAGGTTCATTTCCATCATTACCAGGCTGAGCTAAGCTAAAACCACAAGCCTGATCACAAAAGTGAACTTGAACCACAAATATATTTTTGGAGATTACTCAGCAGCGTCACATAAAAGCAAAATAAAGAGATAAGTTGCAATGAGGGACAGGGTAACTAGACATATGGCCGCTGCAGTCTAGAAATAAATTCACTTTGAGTAATATACATCTGTCTGTTTTCACTATCTTGGGTTACAATAACAATAACTTGTGCTGGTTTATTAGGTTGCAGATTAATGGGAATCCTGCTGACTCCTGTTTCTTTAGCCTCACTGTGATATATATGGAGGAAAACTAGGAAACTCCTGCGGGTCACTTCTTGTGTGGAGAAAACACATCAACCCACCAAAGCTGTGATGTGCTCGCCATTTTGGGATAACAGAACCGAAAGGAAACAGGTTGAAGGCAGGGGATCAAAACACCACGTCCCTCCTGGCACCCAGTGTCCACCTCCACAAGGTAAAACTATTTCAGGCTTTTGAGCCTTTTCTTTTTCCTCATATGGAAAAGGCCCTTTTACAATTCAGAAATGGCCTCTCACATCACTGGTTTGGATCATTTTGATGAAACAAAAGCGGAAGACTATTTGAAAATGTGCAAAAAACTGGGAAACGTACAAAAACAGAGTATGAAATCTCATAAGTCTGGACTGCCATTCATGGAACTCATGATGAAAAATAGGCTATATGCTAACTTTTTCATTTTTCTTAAAAATTATAACTTTCTGCCCCCCCACCAGCAGAACTCTGAAGATAAATATTACCATTCCTCCACAAACAGCATTTATAATTTTTTTCAGACATAATTTTCTGTAATTATGAGCCCTGGAGATATAATTTGATTATCCTGCTGAAGAATGAAAAGATAATCCAGAGCTGACTGTAAATATCTAGCAGTCATTTCAAACTTGTTTATCATGAGCTTCACAATATCTATAGGGCTCAGAAGGCTTCAAATCCCATTATTACGTATTTCCTATCTCCAATTGCTATACTTTAAAACTCTTTCTAGGTATTCTTTCAAGGGTTTAACTCTGAACATTGCTATTTTTCTCTGCTTCATGTTGCCTGTTATGTGGTACAGGTGCTATATGATGTTTGTATTACACTTAGGCTGGGGTGGATGCTTCAAAAAAATGATGCTAGAAACATTTTGGAGAAAATCAGAAAGAGATCTTCACAGGAGGTACAGTGCCCCCAGGCTCCAGTGAGATTTGAACTCACGACCCCTGGTTTACTAGACCAGTGCTCTAACCCCTGAGCTATGGAGCCTCTGAATTTTATTTCCTTTTTGCTTTGCAAACATTTCATATAATAATTTTCTCTGTTGATTCTGGAGTGAAACCAAACCTGCTCTGCTGGATCATGCTGCTCCAAGGATTTTATATTCTCTTGCCAAATGGCACTAGCACAAACATCAGAATCACAAACCTGGCAACACACCAGGTCAACCCAAACCTGGATTTTCCTCTCCTTTAGCCCATCCCTGTGAGGACATCAAGAGACAGCCAAGCTGCTTGAGCAGTTTACAAACAAGAAGCAATGATGTTTTGCCACTTCAAAGCAGCTGCACTAATTTATCAAAGGAGGAAGTTAAGCTTCTAAAATTTTCCTTTGGAAATCATCTGTGCATTTTTTTTTCTTCTCACCTCTTCAAATGTGTCAGTTCTTTTCAGGAGTCCATGTTGTGCTTTGAGCACAATGGCTGAAGTTCCCATTTCCACATTTCTAAGCTGTTATTCGGTGTCTGAATTTTCAGGGTGTCATTCTGGCACTTTCATTTTTCATTGAAGGGGTGTCATAAAAAACATTCACAACATTTATTCAGCTTCCTCCCTTATTAACATTAAGAGCCATTAAATATTAAGACCCTCACTGCTTCTGATGTTGTTAGTTAATTCTTACAGTAAACAAAGGGTGTTTTTCTGTGTTTATAATTGTATGGCAGAGCTCTATGCTTGTTTCTGACCCCTGGATTTTTTGTGTGTGGTGGTTTAACCCCAGATGGCATCTAGGGCCATCCAGCCATTCCCTCACTCCCCAGCCCCATAGGGTGGAGAGAAGAGGGAGCAAAAATGCTTCATAAGTTGATATAGGGACAGTTTCATAGAATAGTAATGGAAGAGAGAGAAAAAAAAAGTATATTAAGTATTATAAAAAATAAGTGTATTAAAAATAAGTACATTAAGTCCTTGACTTAATAGAAATATTCCTTAGCAACAACTAAAATAATATGTGCTGTCACCATTATTCTCATAATAAATCCAAAAGATAGCAGCTACTAGGAAGAAAACTAACTGTATCCCAGCTGAAACTAGGACAGTGTGACTTTTTAAAAAGGCTTTGACAGACAGGATTAACCAGGCAGTGAGATTCCTCAATGCACCTGCTTTACATGAAAGCATCTGCATTATATTTCATTGGGATGTGTAATTTCCATCAGGAGGACTCTCCAAAGCATGTATCCACCAGTGGAAATGGGTACATGCTTCTTTCTTACTTCTTGTACTTCCCTTCTCTTACTTAGGTTTCTCAAGAGGCTGGAGAAAAGGGTTGTCACAGACCTCATACAGTTCAACAAGAGGAAGTGCAAAATCCCCTGTGCCTGGGAAGGAAGAACTCCATGAGAGAGCACATAGAATCATAAAATCATCTAAGTTGGAAGGGACCTTCAAGACCATTAGTACAACGATCAAACTAACTCTGACAAAATACCATTACTAAACCATGTCCCCCAGCAGCGTGTCAACCACCTCCAGGGATGGTGCCTCAACCACTTCCCTGGGCAGCCCGTTCCAATGTTTGATAAGCCTTTCATTTTAAAAATTTTTCTTAATATCCAACCTGAACCTTCCCTGGCACGACTTGAGGCTCTTTCCTCTAGTCCTGTCACCTGTGACTTGCCGTGGGCAAATTATCTGGAAAGCAGCTTTGCAGAATAGGACCTGGAAGTCCTGGTGGACACAAAGGTAAACAGAAGCTGGCCTTCCCACCAGGAAGTCTATTCACCATGGAAAGTCCTTCCCACCATGGAAACATGGGCTGTGTTAGAGAAAGTATTGCCAGTTGGAGGAGTGGTCCTCAAGGGGATCCAGCTCTGCTGAGGCCACACCTTGAGCACTACTTTCTGGGCTCCTTCTTCTTGTCGTAGAATTGCCAGGAATCGTCTTGCTGTGTGTCCATGCAGATGTGGACTACCTCAGGCCAAAGGGGGCTGACAGGACCCTGGGAAGCCACAGCTGAGGCCTGGGGGGCTGGCCTGAAGCACCAATGCTGAGCACAGGATAGAAGATGTGGAGGATGGAGCAGGCAGTGATGTTGATGTAAGCCCCAAGGCTTGTGCCAGGGCTGCTGGACTGAGCACTGTCGGGGAGGATGGCTGAGGAAGGGTTCCTTCCAAGGGACTGGGCTTCTCTCCCACTCTGCAGGCCAGGCAATGACCATGGCCTCTTCTCCTCTTCTAGCAGGACACCCGCTACTGAAGTGTCCCAGAGGAGACGTCCATCCCCACCACCTCTCCACAGCCCACAGTAGCACGTGCTAAACATGGCAATGGCCTAGGAAGACCTCTGGCCCCTGTGTCTTGATACATGGGACATCTGTCCCACGCAATGTGAACACCGCTTCTGTTTCAGCTGTATTGGACAGAGACAAAGCCTGAGTGCCCTGGCTGCAGGAGGAGGGTGATGATCATCTGGCACTTGCTGGAGGGCATCCATTTGAGGTGGGCACCATAAAGACCACCTGTGGCATCCTTGGGCAAGGCCCAAGATGACAGGACTTACGGACTGCCATGATCAGGAGGAGCATCCCGAGAACATCAGGAATGGAACTGGGATGCAGATTTCGTGGGCTGCCTTCATGCCATGGACTGGAGGAACGTTTTTGGGAAGCACCCAGCTCTGCTGCAGCTCCTGCAGCCCTGGCTGCCTCAGGAACTGGGCCATATCTTTGAGGAAGAGCCTCCTCAGGGGCTTACGCTGGAGGAGATGATCCTGAATGCCCTGCCTGTCTACGGCCTGCATGAAGGATACCTGGTCGAGGTGCTGTGGGCCAACGTGGGAATCTGTACAATAGCGTCCATTTCATTAAATTCATGGTGGAGCAGTTGAGGAGGCCAGCCCACAAGATCCTGCTGCAGGACGAGTGTTGTACTGCCAGCAGGATGGAGGACAGCCCTGGGGACATCAGCGGATCTGCTGTCTTCAGCTGGTGGCAGGAGTGCAGACCCAGGAGGGCAACCTCGTGGCCAGAAGCACCTCTGCTGGCTTCTCCAAGAGAGGGGAGGTCTGCCTTGTGATCAGCACGGGCTGGGCTGCCATCCGAGGGGGACGGGAGTGCAGCCCCGGGGCCGGCACCAGCCCCATGGCCTCCCAAGGTGGGACTCCTGCCCCCGACCAGCCCCTCCAGCAGCATGGCCACAGCCGAAGCCGAGGAGCTGCAGTGGTGTAGCCAGGGCAGGGGCTGCTCACCTCGGGGGCCTCAGGGCACCCTCCAGAGGAAGGTCGGCAGCTCCCAGGACTCTGCCATGCCCACCAAGAAACCACTACACCGAGTGTGACAGAAGAGGGCCCCAGCAGCTGGAGAGAGGAGGTCTGGGAGAGCTACAGGGCCATGTGCTGGCCCCCATGGCCCCCAGAAGGCTCTGCTCAGGACTCAAAAAAGTCTGGAAATAAAGTCAACAAAATTCACACTGTTTTCTCTCCTTTTTCCTTGTACTGGGCCCAGCTTTTCCTTCCAGCTCCGCTGGGCCCAGAGGCCTATGAGTTCCTTCTGTTGGGAGAGGGGCTGGGAGAATGGGTGTGATCCATTGCCTTGGACCATGTGAGCTGTATGGTGTCTGTAGCACCTACTTAGGCCTATGGGGTCCCTCTGGTGGGACAGGGGCTACAGTGATGCTCCATTGCTTGGCACGTGGTCCTCAGCAAATTGCTCTGGGTGTCCCTTCTTGAGCAGAGGTAGTGGCCCTGATGACCTCCAGAGGTGCCTTCCAACCTCACGCTGGCTCTCATTCTTGGGACTTCTATGGAGTCTGGGGCTGGAGGTTTTGGCTCACACCTGATGCAGCTCAGGAGAGTGCAGGGACAGGGGGAAGGTGAGAACGAAGTAGGCCCTTTCCCAGAGGAACCTGTGCAGCCCACAGTCTCCCACTGGGAGAGCCTAGAAAAAGTCTCCATAACATGGGGGACTTTGGGGACTGGGGTATCGCCACCAGTGGCATCTCTACCCATAAAGATCATCCCAATGTGAGCCCAGATGTGGACCCTCCTCTTGGTCCCTCACCTGGGAGCCATCCACTTTCCATCCCTAGTAGGACTCACCAGCCTCCACCTGGGAGCAGGCCTAGCAAATCTAGGGAGGCTGGAGGCCAGGAACCAGCACCTCACTGCAGGCTGTGCTGGGTGCCCCTGGGGAGCTCAGCCACCATCTGCACCCAGTGCTGGGACACTCGTGCTGGGGCTGGGGGTGACAGTGCCAGTCCCCTAGGGTACTGATGGAAGATTTCCAGCTCTCCCCCACACACCCCCAGTCACCCTCACCACATCCCCCACGTCTGCAGCAATCCAAAATAACACCATGTTTGGCCCCTACCAGGCAGGTCCTAGTGCTCACAGCAAGGGTCCCATGGCCATGCCCACCCGCAGAGAGCATCCTTGGGGTGGCCAGGGGTGGTCCCTGCCCTGGTGCCCCGAGGGAATAGTACCCCCAGAAAGCACCTCCAGCTGCAGGGGTTGATCACCTGCCTTTGCTTGGGGACTGACATGGCATCAGTCCCTTGATAGTCAGCAATAGTTTTCTTTTGTATCCCTTGTTTTTCTTGGGCTTTTTTTTTTTTTTTAAATCTCCTTCTGGTTTATTAGTTTTTAGTATTCTTCCCATTTCTCTTAATAAAACTAACTTTGACTGATGGCATGGGTTTTCTCTCTTTTCCCTGTCTGATTCTCACTGTGGACCCCACTGAAGAGGAAGGAGGGTGCAGCTGGGTGGTGCTGAGCTGCCAGCCAGGCTTTCCCACAACAGCCTCTGAGCCAAACCTTTCTCAGACCAGGGAGAGAGGGCTCCTGGACCATCTGACCTTTGCAGGTCCCTCAGTTTACTGTAATTAGACATTTACTCTATGACACAAGGATCCCACAAAACCTGAAACCTTCCCACCCCTCCGCATAGCACTTTTGCAATAATTGACATTGATGAGGTACTGCTGGATTCTCTAGTGCATGTGGAAGAGTTGACTGTCAGCTG
>BJBW01004237.1:0-32455 GCA_004320125.1 Scolopax mira
AAAAAAAAAAAAAAAAAACCAAAAAAACTAGAAAGAGAAACAAAGAGAAAAATGCCACTGCCTGGAGGAATCAAGGTTTCCCTTGCTTACAGTTTTGTAATGGTATCTTAGTAAGCTGTATTGCTATTTCAAAGCCAACCCCAAGAGTGCATTACTTTTAGCACATGGAAAAGTGTTCCCAGAAAAGTGTATATACCTTTGTAACAGCACAAATGCCTATTTTGCTAGAAAAAAAGCACAAGTTTGCTAGGATCACTAGGCTGAATGTTAGTATAGCTTAATCTGCCTGGGATTTCACTTTTTCCCAGACCAGATCTACACAGCTGTGCTAGCATAAACCTGAGGTGTTGATTTGGTTTCAGACATTCTGCAGTAGGCATCTGACTCGTGGTCTGGAAGTTTCTATTTGTCTCAATAGACTCTAAAAGAAGCTCAGTACGACTGGGTTGGAGTCATATAGCAATCTTTTAGATGTACAAATGAAATTGCACTCTTTTCCCCAGTCCAAAATAGAACAGGAATTCCTGTCACTTTCTTAATATCAAACCTTACAAAATGACTGTAAAATCAGAACAAAGCCTGGAGGACTCTTAGAAATGTTACCAGTGGAGTTGTGTTTCTTGGTGAGGACTGCAATCATTTACTTCATATAATTAGAATGAAATAATAAGAAAAGGCATAACTCCATTAAGGTACCTGAATGCTCATTTGCATAGATAACAACAATCCCCTGAAATAATAAAAAATGGTTTGCAATGAAGATTCTATCTCTGTTTCTTGGTAAAAACAGCAGAAGATGTCTGAGGCCACCAAAAGTACTTACATCACTGTGTCCTGTCATGAAGACTGTACAGCCAGAGAGGACAGGTTGTCTCATTGAGCCTACGCCTACCAAGGTGCATCTGTAGAGAGGATCTCCCCATCATACAGCAAAAACAGAATACTGGGCTTGCAAAAAATGGCCCCTTTCCATTCATTTTATTTTACAGTGTCTTAAACAACTCTAAACTAAGATGAAACCACTTCAGGATTCTGACTGGTGATGAAGACAGCTTCAGGAAATCAGCCTATCTAAACGAGGATCCCTAATGTGAACATTGCATATGGTGGTTGGGTGCAATGAGTTATTTAACATGAAGGGCTGGAGTGCACTGAGAATTGATTTGTTCTAAAACCAATACAAAAGAGCAAGTCAAACACAACACTGGAGAGCAGGAGAAAGCTGCCACTCCACACCTTCACACTTCATTCCTCCACACTGTAAATGTCTGCTCTATCAAAAGTCTGACCTGCCTGGTGTGCCTGCCGGCTTGTGTGCTTTGAGATCTCTGTCAGAAATGTTTGATCCTGGGGATTTAAATCAGAAAGCCTGCCATGTTTTGTGACAGGTAAAATTGACTTATTTTGAAGCCTGGTCGATTTATCAAGTTGTTGGAATGGCAAGATTGTCACTTGCTATTATCGATGACATAGAGTTCAGAACAAAGCTGGCCATCAAGTTATCTGCAGGCAAATTCACTGGGACGCCAGCTGCAATACAAACAAAAACCCACCACCCCATTAATTGAGGTACTGAAATGTAAGTGACTTCTGGCTGGCAGCATGAAAAAATTCATAAAGCTTAGGCAGTTGAGGAAGAGAAGGTGAAGGAAATTGTGACAAGCTAGTTTTAGGCAGTGTTAACTGTCTCACTCTATTGCATCTTGCTCAGAAAACATGAGTTATGACAGAGGACATCAATGCTAGATAAGGTTGTGTGTTCCTCTCACGTTACTCCACCTGTATCTCTCTGCAGTACCAGAGGTGTCAAGGAGGTCGCACCAGAGCAAGGCAGTGAAGAATCAGGCCAAACAGTTGCACGTGAGTTTTATTTTGATGCACTTAAAAGGCTCTCACTTTTGAAAATTTCATAATTAAAGCAGCATCATTTTCATCAGCTTTCTGCATTTAAGAAATAAATAACGACCTGTAGAACTAGATACCTGTGTACAATGAGCTTTCATTTTGGAGTCTATTTTATCCGAAGGTAATACATTGCTGTGAACACTTCACCTGTATCGGATGCAAGTCAATGGAAAATTATCTCTAAATAGCTCTGTTTTTTTTAAATTTAAGTTAACCTCATATTTCAGTTGTCAAGGAACATAGTTGCCTTACTGTTAGATAATTCCAGTCCTAGGCATTAGTGACTGCTTGTGAAGCATAAGATGCCTATTGCTTCCTGAGGAAAAAAACAAGCTTTAAAAAATGGCACAATTTTGCTTCACTTTTCTCTGACAGAGACAATAAATTACTGCCTTATAAAAGGTTAATGAAGTTTACCTATGTATCTTTCAAGGTGCTTTCAATTCCTTGGGTAGAAAGACAAAGCTTTGTTACTGCTGAAGTGAATGAAGGTATGTGAGAGCAGATAACCAGCTAGTTAAGCAGAGAATGTTTCCTGGGTGAAGAGGCAAAAAGACCAACCCTCCCTCATGAAGGCCTCAAAATACTCTATTCAACTAAGGTCTCATTATAGCAAGCTTAATAATACTGCATTGTTAGTACTGGATAACTTACCATTCCTTTTATGTTAAAGATAAGATCCTTATGATAAAGAAAAGGAAAAGCATGTTCCTGAATTATACACATAATTTTCCAGGAAGATAGGGGATCAAGGTTATACCTGAGACAGGTACTAGACATTTTGCTTACTGCAGCTTTACTATGATGCTAGAACTTGATGAACGCGGAAAAGGAGAGTGACACACTTATAAATATGTAAAGAGCTGGAGTCAAGAGGATGGGGACAGAATATTTTTAGTGGTGCCCAGCAAAAGCACAAGGGGCGATGGGCACAAACTGGAATACAAGAAATTCCATTTTAACATGAGGGAAAATATTCTTTGAGTGTCACAGACACTGGAACAGGCTGCCCAGAGTGGGGGTAGTGTCTCCTTCTCTGGAGATTCAATACCCAAATGGATGCCTTCCCGTCCAACCCACTCTAGGTGAAACTGCTTTGACAGGGGAGTTGGAATGGATGATTTCTGAAGGGCCTTCCCAACCCCTACTGTTCTGTGATTCTGTGTTATGAAAAGGATATATTTAAAATTCTTGTAGGTTGAACTCATCTCTCAGAAAATGAGACCATGCAAAATAAGGAGATATAGATGGTCACACCTTTTCAAATAAAAACCAAACAAAACCCACAACATTTCTGTTCTGGATTCAAAATTAAATCAGGATTGTTCATTATTCTTCCCCCCCCCCCCCCCCCCCCCCCCCCCCCCCTTTCTTTTTTTTTTTCCCCCCCCCCCCCCCCCCCCGCCCCGGCTTCCCCTTTCCCAACTTCATAGGAAATAAAACATTAAGTTGCTGCTGTATATTTCTCTATTTCTTTGGGTTACATTGTGTGAATGTAGTTTCCCTACTGGAGAAAATCAGTAGGATTTTTCCATCTCTACTCCTTTCTAAACCCTCATTTTAAAGCCAAACTTATGTCCAGAGGCCAGTTTGTTAAGCCCACTCCTCCCTCCCGTTGTTACCTGTCATCCCCTCTCCTCTTGACATTCTCAACTTTTACTTTTGTTTGGCATCTGCGTCAGCTTGTAAAGGCCATTACCATTCTGCTGGACTCTAATCAGAAGAGACATTGTCAAGGTGAGAAGAATAAGCGTCATTTTCATCAAATGTGAGAAATCACAGTGTGTTTTGCTGCAAAAACACCAGGGATTTCCTGTATTAATACATCCTCTCTTTCCTCATCCAGCTACTGTAGGAGCAAGAAAACAGCTTGTCAAAGAGAAATCAATCTGAACCCAATCCACAAAAAAAACCCCACAACAAAAAACCCCACAACTCAGCAGCCCTCCCTTGCTAGAGCTGAAATATCTGGTTGACATTTTCATGGGTTTCTTGTTTTCTTTCACACGTTGCTGCACACCATTAATTACAAATGCCACCCAGATTCATTGCACTGTGTGTCGTTCCCAGCCCCATGTGGTTCTGTAGGTGCTGTGCTCATCATCAGAATAAATCCTTGTGAAGCATGAGAGGGAAGTGAGAAGAAGTTGGGATTCATTCTAAGATGCTACCATACGGTTGTGCTCTGAGGCTCAGATCGGTTTCACTCCCCTTAGCTATTCAAACTGCAAGTGTTTATGGTCAGCCTGTCATGGAACTCTTTCTTATAATCCTTACCTTACTTGTAGAGAAAGCCAAAGATTAACTATACATTTCAGAGGATTTCTTCTCGAAACCAGCCTTCAGATCGTATTGAGAATTCATCTATTTCAGGCTGCTGAAGATGCAAACATTGTTCAGTGGCTTCGTACTCACAAGGTGAGGAATTGTTTTTCCTCCCTGCCTGTTTTTGCAGAATTATTGTAAACTCTGTATTTTGCTCATACTTGTCAGTGCAGCTGTCTCATGCTTTTTAGCAAAAAGAGAAAGCTTATAGCTGTTTGTGGCACATGGGCTCTTATTCTCAAAAGAAGGCAAAAATCACTGACTCTTTCATACTGAAGAGTCCAGAAAGAATGCATCAGTGAAGTTAATTATAAATTTTTCACAGGATGAAGCTTCTGTATTACATAAGCATAGTAGCTAAAACACAGACTGGCACATAGATCAACAAAAAACATTTTTCTTTCATTATGAAAAAAACAGTAATCTCCACTAGTGCTTTGAGCATGGATCATGGGTAGAGAGAACCTCATGCTTGAACAGAGAGTGTTTTTAATGGATCTGCTCAAACCCAACAACAACTACACTTGTTAACACACTTGCTCTTTCTATAAGCAGGAAAGAACTGCAAATTGTGGGGGAATCCTTGTTTCTTCCAAACAGCTCCATCTTGAATTATAGAGGACACATAGGCAACATTAAGACAGTTGATTTTGTAGCATAAAGGGTTACTGATTTTTCTTGGGATACATAGCTGCAATCACCTTCTATCAATAGAGGCTGGAGGAAAGGTCAGGGACAGATTCTTTCAAGTATGCAGTTTGGCTTCCAGTTGCTGCTCTCTGAAGCACATAAAGTAGGACTGAGTGCTAATCCAGATGTAGGTCAAGAATGACACCCAGTGGACAGACCATGTGGTACTCACAGATGATTTCTATGGGTGTCTACCCAATTCTCTTTTCCTGATTTAATATACTCCCAGGTAACAGATCACATTAGGGTACTAAACAGTGTCCTACTCTATACTTTCACTAACATGCCATGACAAGAAACCTCCTGAAAACATTTCCTTTCTAACTCTATTTCCTTTTATGGCTCTATTGATACAGAGACAAAAAGATGTCCTTCTTGACTCAAACACCTTTTTTTTTTTTTCCCTCTCCAAAATTTGAATCCCTTCTTTGGTATTTCAGAGGATTTTCTCTCCCCTGCCCATCTCAGCTGATTTTTATACATACAATATGGACAACTTCCCATAATACCCCAAATCTGTGTAGATCTGGATTAACTTCTCTGTCATATCAAGAAACTGACATGTTCAAAAGAGTTTTCTAACCATAATAAAATAGGCTCATAATAAATGTTTTTGTTGCTTTGGTAGAATGCTCAAATGGTTTTCCTTTGTCAAGACACTTTTGAAAAAAAAAAAGGCAACAAACAAAACAGCAAAAACAACAAACAACAAACAAAGCAAGCATTGAATCTGGTCTGATTTGATTTCATTATTCTGACACAACAAGGCTATGCTTGTACCTCATAAAACAGAGAGGTACCATGCCCATATCTATACTCATACTATATTATACTATGTTCCACCACCCAAAGGACAGAGACTTGGCAAATTCTCCCGCTCTGCACTGGGGGAAAACCACGGAACCAGGATTAGACCCAAATGCACAGCAAAGGGGAGGAGGATGAAGAGAGAAATGTGAGGAAGATGGAAGAACTGATTTCTGAGTATCAGGATGAATAACTGGGAGAAAGGGTGACCTCATGAGCAAAGCAGAGATGTTACAGGAGGAGAAGAAGGGGTCCTGGAGGCAGCTTGGTACATCCAAACATGCTAAATTGCCTGAACTGCTTTCAGCGGAGCCAACTCTAGATCCCCGTGGCCTCCATCCTCACATTACCAAAGTCATTACTCTTCCTTTAGGTAGGATTTCCTTCTACTTACATGTTCATTGCAGAAAGACTGAGCGCAAACCAGAATCCTTAGCTTTGTGGTTTGTTTTTTTTAAATATCACAATATGTTAAAAAATATCTCCTCAGAGAGCAGCTCACACTCACCTCTAGAAAGGTGTTTGGCACTATGACCTTCTTACTGACAAGGCACTCTTAATCTGAACAAACGCACCACACTCCTCATTATGGCAAGACATGTGAACTGCTTAGTGCCAAGAATGGCCTTAAGGCATCAAAGTTTGTGCTTTCATATGCACATGGAGTAGGATTTTTGGTAGCAGCAGTGAAAGTGATTTTTTGCTGTCTCACCCTCACTCCCCCCTCAAGGCTGTACAGTAGCAAGCACGATGAAACTCAGAGCAAATGCATCTCACTCCTTCTTTGTTTGTCCTTACTACACAGATGATGCCTTCTCTGAGCAAATAATATTTTTTTGTACTAATGCCTACATCTGTTTGGGTATGTATCCTGCATTATTAATATTTGCAACCTGAAAAGGAAATTAACTGTAGAACTTGCCTCTGAATTCAGTGTTAATCTCCAGTGAGCTCACACCTCCTCATCTTGTTAACCTCAGGTTTGAGCATCGAAAAGCAAATCCAGCCCAGCAGACCGTTTCAGCTGGGTGCTTAATCCAGGAGATCTCTCAGGTTAAAGGCTTAGCTTTAGCTAAGGACCTGCTACGGACATCTGAAACATTCTGCCCAGGTAAAGAGCTTTGGAAACCTGCAAGAAAAAAGGCAGAATTTATAGTGCAATATTTTTTTCAGATTCTTCTCCAGATATCTTTAAACAAAGATCTATTGCAAAGGTTTATCTCAGCAGCACTGCTTCATCCAGCCAGGCCCAGCAGGACACTTACTCATAACAAGTGCTGGTGACATAAACCATCATCTCACATTGGTCCTTCCTCAGCCTGAGGGTAGGTGCTCTTCTATCACCTTCTCATCTCAGCCTCCTCATGCTTCCTTGTCCTTAAAGAAACTTCTCTAATACCTAGGTTTGGTGACTTTTTGTTTGTTTGTGATTTGGGGATTGGGGGGTTGTTTTTCTTGTTTTGTGTTTTTATTTTTAAATCCACTGACATTTCTATTTAATCACCTTCCACAACAAATTGTTGTGTCTGCTGTATTTTCTATACAGCTATAGCTATATTAAAGACTTCCTCCATTAAAGATGAAATACTCAGAAACATCTCCACACACACACATTTCCTCACTGGGACAAGTAGAAACAAAAAGCTTGGAAATATTGAACTTTCTTATTTCAAGACTATATGTTTTAGGAGTCTGCTATAAAAGCAACTAACACCATTAATTATTCCTCAAATTCCTCACTATGCTGATTTTTCTACTATTGCTAATAGGAACAAAGCAACCATTCTGCTACACATGTTTCTAAATAACTAAATCTTTTCCACTGTTATCCACCTTTTGTAGAAGGAGTAGAGATGCTTATTAATTCTCTACACCTGATAGAAATCTAATTTCTACCAACCACATTGGGATAATGGCTGGGACTGGTGTTTCATTTCATATTCTATTTTCTATCTATTTCTTCCCTTTTTTTTTGTAATTGATAAAACTCATGCATTGACAGAATCTCAAATTTTGGGAGTTTGTCCACATTAAAGGTAAACTGTCTCTTTTTGCCCATGTGTCTTAAGGGATCATCTGAAGTCAGAGGGAGTGTTTTTTCAATAGGGAGAGTGAAAGAGGAAAATTAATACAGTGCTAGGGAAAGTTTTTCCTTTTGAAGGTCTGGCAAACATCATCAGAAAGCCTAGACAGGCAGCTATCCATGCAACCAATCATTGCAGAGGTTGCCTTTTGCAGCATATTCTCTCTCACATTTAGTGATGTTTGTTGGCTGTAAGTGGTCAAAGGTGTCCTGGTCATGAGATGAAGGTGAGAAGATAACATCAAGGTCCATAAACTTATTCACACATTAGGAAGACCAGCTTATTCATGCAATGCAAGGATAGTCCTTAATGACATTTAAAAGCATCAGATTTACAATGGACAAAAAGGGCATTATTTTCCAACACAGCAATCAGTAAAACTAATCTGCTTATGATGCAACTCTCAGTTCCACAGTGTTATTTCTCTCAATAAGACAGAAAGCTTTGTTAATCTGAAGAAAGGATTTGGCAGGTATATGCACAAGATTAGCATCTGCTGTCTGTTATCCAGGAAAATATTGCAAGAGAAAATATCACCATTCTTGTGCTTCAGGACATAAGACCGTCTGTCTTTGGAGGTCAAGGAGAATTTCCCTTAAACTCTTACAGAATTACACAGTTTCACTACAGTGATCGTTTATAAGGACAGGTCACATATTTTCAAAATGTGCAATCTTGATAACATATCCAAGCAAACTGCTAATTTAAAAAAAATAAACATTGCTGTGAAGACTATTTTCTGTTAGAACATTTGACACATTTGTTGAGAAATGCCTATATTTCACATTTACAGTGGGCTTTAAAACATTTCTGGACATTGACATAGAAACTGAAGATGGATGTCTTACTTTCCCTATTTTGCTTTCACTAGTGGATGCTCTCACAAAGCTTTGGAGACAGGTTGGCCACACAGTTACTCTTTGAGATAGAGTTCCTTATTCTGTGTTTTTCAGGAGTGTGCCTCCCTGCTTTTAAAACCTGTCTATGTACCTCAGGCATCTGCATATTCTGTAGTAAACATAACAGTGCAAGTAGTAACCTAGGGCTTGGCTATACATGTATGATTAAAAGCTTTACCCTTTAGCCTTAGTGTCCAGTTATGCTTATTACTTATATATCATTATTTTATAATAATAAAGTGTATGTTCTGCAGAATCTCAAAGAAAACTGAGAAAGAGAAAAAGCCAGTGCGGAAAAAAACCAAACCAAACCAAACCAAAAACCCTCCAGAAAACCAACCATTACATGAGCAATTTTCCTGTCCTTTTTTCTGTATTCTTCACTTGTGGTTTGGTTATATCAGTACTTCTAACTATTTCAGTTCCATATCTTGTTTGTATCATTTTTTGATACAGCTGGAAACAGACTATATCAAAAAATATGAAAGTATAGATTGGCCAAGCCATTAAAGGAGATCCTATGCCCAGTTGTAACAAATTGGTTTTTCTTATCAGACATTTGCTTGAACTGATGAACTCATGTGCATATGGCAGCATGCACACAGACCTTTTATTGCTAATTGCTGAATTTAGTACCCTGTATATCACATATTCCCCACATAATTGCCCAGATACTAAATGGCAAGTGGTAACATATCTCAAAGGATGAACTGCTTCTGGGCTTTATATATATATATATCTGATTTCTAGAGCCAGGACACACTGAAATTTTACAGTGAAAGAAAATTCATCTTTAAAAAAAATATTTTCTCTTTATCTCAAACAAAATAGTCTTATATTCATATTTCTGACAGCTACATAAATTTCTAAGGCTTTTGGAAATATCAAAATGTTTCCTTTTGGTAGTTTCAAATTATTTTGGTTGCTGATGCTGAAATGTTTCATTTAATTATATCAAAATACTTTATTCTATTAATGTGAAAACATTATAACACAATCTTCAATCTTCAGTACAATATGACATTTAAAATCTCATACAAATTCAACATAAAAAATTAATATGTATAAAAAAAAATGAAAAAATGAATTAATGAAAATGTTGCAATCAAAATGATATGGTTTTACTCTATCAAAACAAAATGTTTTGACATTACCAAAATAAAATAAGACAGTTGAAGTGATTTGTTTCAGCACATTTCCAATGAAAATTTCATCAAAATTGACATATTCTCCAGGAACATTTTGACGCTGATGAAACAACATGTCATGATGACACACGGTTCTATTTACAATGTTCTTTCTGCCCTTAATTTTAGGAAAAGGAGAAAATAAATCCAAAGGCCTGGCCCAAATGACACAGCAGATTTTGCAGCCATACATTTCCAGGTGCCTGGAGGTACTAGCAATTAAAATATTCCTGGCCACTTACATCTTTAATTCTCCTTCCAAAAATAATCCAATAAGTTTCTTAAATTGTTCCTTGGTTGAAGATGACTCTAAAGAGCTTTGTCATTCCCCATTCTTTGCCACAGAGAGCACAGGAATAGCTCTAAGCATTTCATGACGTCTCTCTTCTTGTCTTTTTCATTTTATGATTGGGGGTGATTTTCCCTCCTGTACACTTACCCTTCATGCCCCTTCTTCTCCTCATTTCCATGGTACAAAAGCTTGAGAAAGCTCCCTTTTACCTTCTCCATGAGTATTCATAGGTCTAATTAAGTTAAATTCAGTTTGTCTGATTTGAGAAGTCTTATCAGGAATACTTAACCTGTGCAAATAATATGCATAGACTGAAATATTCCTTCTGAATGCTAATTAACTATTATACAAGACATCATACATAATCAAATGTCCAAATGCACCAGGAGCCTTACAGAGAAAGAAAACTAAAAAAATGCTTTAGGAAAGGTAACAAACAAAAATACTACACTAGCAATTCAGATCAGCCAAAAATCCTGAGCACATTTCCTGATAAGTATTGTGACACTGCCTTTTAATTTTAATTGAGAAAAGATGGAGCTCAGCCTTTCCTCTAACTGGTCTGCAAAGACTGAAAAATGGTGAAGAAGGGATAAAAAATGCTAGGAGGGTCATTCAGCCTTATTCATTTTTCAGGACTATATTTTTAAACTGAATCTTTCAGAAGGCAAAAGGTAATGAATTGTTTATCTCTTTTTTGAGTGACTACATTCACATCTATATCTTCCCTTTTAGTCTTTTCTGTTTGTTTTTTTTTTTTTGTTTCTTAGAATTTCTTACCTTAGATTACAATTGTCTCAGGCCACGGGTCTATCCTTTCACAAATTAGTCCTCCTAATATTCAGAAAGGAGTCCAACCAGCCACATTCCAGCCCAAGTTGGAGGCGTCCATGACCCTGAAGATCACTAAAAAAGGACCTCAGGAGACCTAATTCTTGAAATTAGGCAAGATAATTTCCTCATCAGCTTTACTAGCTGGACCATGCTGTGTCATAGGGTACCAACTCTATACCATTCATGCCAGGACCAGGAACGAGTGTGCCAGGGCTCTCTGTGTCCTTCTGCCTGAGGTTTCCTTTGAAACCAGGATGAAAGAGATGTACATGTGAAAAGGCTGGTGCCCTCTGGACTACACCCAAATACAAGTCAGGAAGTTGGTGGTACAGCTCTTTTGGACCCCCACAGACTCACATATCCTGATGCATGAAAACCTGGGGCACCAAGAGGCACCAATCAGTGCACCTGAAACACCCAAAGCCTTCTTTCCTACATGCATTTCTCATTATTGTCCAATTTCTTTTACTGTTAAGTAGGTCAATTCCTCCTCTGTCTTAACACTTCATCTAATTCCAATGGTTCTGTACCGTAAGAATTCAATTTAAGAATCTTTTGCTGCTATCAACCTTAATTTTTCCCTGACACAGTTTCCAACCATTTTTTCCTATCCTTTCATCTTCCAATACAGTGAATTAGTTTTTTCTTTCTATCATTTATATTTCTATTATGATTGCATCAGGCTATGATCAAATCCTTTTCACCTTCCAATCTTGTAATAATTTCTTTTGTCTAGATTTGTATTTTCTTCATTTTTTCCAACCATTTTTTATTTCTCAAACTCAACATGGAAAAAAAAAAATGAACTGTTTTGCAAACTACACAGAAGGTCAGTGTCATCTCCACAGTTTTGCATGAGATTCTATAAAATGTTTAGTCAAAACTACGTAGTTGAGCCAGATAAAATAGTCTATGCAAGAACACCAGTTTATTAAGAGGGAGTATATTAACTGGATAAAGAATACAGAAAAAAGTGACTGATAGAAACACTGACGGAAAGAATTTGACTGATGGCTATATGTGAATGATTCATACATGGATGTATTAAATGGATGAACTGGAAGGACAGATGGATGCAATAAATCAACAGACAGATGAATTGATGAATGGAGTGTAGCTGTATTGAAGGGAAAGACAGATAAGAGGAATATTAGAGAGAGAGTGAAAGTATCCTTGTGGAATTTCTTCTGCCAGAATGAGCCCTGATAGATCTCTTTGGGAATCAGCTGGTTAAATATAGCTCCCTCTTAGCAGCAAAATTGGGTTCAATCCACAGAAGTGCAAGGAAGATGAGAACAGTTTTTGAACAGAGGGAATCAGAATTTAGAACTCAAAGCACAGAAAGGTATTAATGAGAGGAACACTAGGACAGGATTAAATCTTAGCAGATAATTTAGTCCAGGATATAACAAGGAAAAACTCAGAGTGAAGTTTCAGGTAAAATTAAATCCCTTATTTATATTCTTTTCCAGTGAAACCCATAACTTGGATGTAGCTCTCATTTCATCTGTGTTTTCCTAAGCCCAGGCACACTTTTTTAAAGGTCAGGATTTCTCATTTTGGACCTTCATGACGTTGAAGCTCAGCAAGAACTGTGCCTTCTATGTCATCTATCTGTAGTAACATAACACCAAGGGTGCAATGTGATAATATGCAGTTACTCCCCCTGATGATAGCATTTGCTGACAACAGTTTCCATTAACAGAACTGGGTACCTCAAGAAGCACATATATAAAGAGCTTCTCCTCTAAGCCTCTACTTCAAATCTCCCCAGGGTGGTAGTACTTGTAACTGTATATTTATTAATTAATCCCATTTTGTTTTTCAATACCATTGTACAGTACTCTGTGCATGCACATTGTACAAATATTTGTAGGACTTTAGCTTCTAGGTAACAAATCCTAAATATCTCCTACTCAAGCCATACACATGAAATAATCAGAAGCTACCACTCCTTAGGACCAGAAGCCTTCTCTGTATAGTACCCTGCTAGCAGGTCTTCAGCAACCCACTGCCATTTATGCTGGAGATAAGGCACAGCTTCAGCATTTAGTAGTCAGCTACTGGTTGAACTTGTTGCATATAACTTTTCAGAAGAGATCAGAATAACTGACAAAACCACACAACAGGTTTTCACATACTTGCATTAAAAATTATTTCTACTGAAGCACATGTATTCTTTGGCTGGTGTTCACCAGAAAACTGATATGTTATGAATTGTCTAGGCGACTCACAGCAACAGAAGTTAGAAGACAAGATTCTTTCTACTTGTATAAAGAAGACCTTTGAGGGAATAAATATGGTAGAAGTAATTTTTCAGATGACTTTGCTGACTTTATTCTCAGTTACAATTAAATGGGATTTTTGAGGCTTTTAATTTCTATATCATTTTAAAATCTGTTTGGATGTGAGAAGTGCAATGGTGGAAATAAACCATGGTACTTCCCATTGTGTACTCTCAGTATGTCTTCTGAGTCATTTCTGATTAGCTTGCTGAAAACATTAGATTGTCAACAGTGCGGAGAAAGCCAGCTGTGTTATCTTTTTGTCTTCTGAGCAATGCAACATCAATAATGACTAGCTGACTTCTGATTCCTCTCAATTTTTCACTGCAATAGTGAGTTGGTGTGGTTTTCATGCACTTGGCAGGGCTACCTTTCTATCTGGCTGAAGAAATTAGTTTTGAGCTGGAAACCAAAATATCGCGTTCACTGAGAAAGGATGCAGACAAAATGTCAAGATGAATTTTTTTTTTTAATTTCATAGCCTCAGTGTTTGACTTTAACCACACAGAAGAGGAAAAAAAAAAAAAAAGAAAACCAAAACCAAAACTCCAAAACAAACAAAAAACCCAACAAAACCCCAGGAATTTTGTTTGTTTGTTTCTAAATGTACTCAGATCATATATTAAATGTAATTTTTCTGATTATCAGGGATGTTGCAGTGGTGGATCTAACATCAGATGTTATTTTGTTCTTCTTCATAAAGCAGCTACAGCAAAACTCTTAGCTTTGACATCAATTCCTTAATTGAAATGCCTTGTTCTTCTCTGCACCAAAAAGAAGACTTCATCTTCCAAATCCCCAGCATAATTTCTCTCCTTGCCTCTGTCCTGCCATGAATGGACTTCTTCCTATCCTGAAAGAATAGCTGGATCTTCATATTCCCAGATATTTCTCTCAGATAGTCATTTATTTCCAGTCATACTTGATAATTCACATGAATACATCTGTTAAACAGGAAATAGCCTCCATGTACCAAGCTCGTTTCTCAATTACAAATGAAGAGCTCTTAGATATTAGTAATTACCTCTGCATGCCTGATCTTAAACCATGTGAACAAAAATATGACTGAATACGGCCAAAATTGCTTCTTTCATTTTGTGTAGAAACTTGAAAATTTCTACTTTAAAACTCAAAACCAAGAGACTTACATCTCAGGTTGGAGTTTCTGTTCCACGGGGGAACTATGGTTGAGGAGTCTTCAGTTCCCTCAGGCCAGCCAGCTGAACTCATTCTCCTTACTGTTGTTAACTTCCATTTTGGCAGAGGAAAATGTCCATTATTTACTAAGTCCTTTATTACACACTCATTTTAAATCTAAAGAAAGATTTATAATGATTTCTGTCTTCCCTCTCAATCTTTATTTTTTAATTTTTATTAAGAATTAGTATTCTCTTCAGGAATCAAGCAACACACACACACACACATATGAACAATACCAAAAAAATTACTTAATCAAAATTCCAATTTCTCTAGTTGTTTCAGAGACTACTTCTGTGAGAAAAATGCAGATAATTTCTAATTTTTCAGTCTTCCTGAAAATGCCACTGCCTGCCCCACCTGGATTAATCTGAATATTGTTGTGATTTGAATGCCATCAAACTGATTGCTAAGGTTGGCGGAAGCAATGGTGGCACCTTATCATCCTCTGGTTTTAAAAATGAATGAGTACCAGAATAATTACACTTTATTGTACCTGCTAATTTCTCCTGGAAAATACCTTAATAAATTGATTGCATGTTTCAAGTAAACCTGTAATGAGAGGATTATTTACAAAGGCCATACAGAAGTTGTTATTAAAAAGCAATCAGGAGAGAGGAACAATTGCAGGAAGGCTCTGTGGGGGAACCTTAATGGTGGGGGATTTAGGATTTGGTTTGTGTTATCTTGCTGACATTTTAATTAAAATATACTTCTCCAATTTTCATTACTGTCTCACACTTTATCTGAGTTAATGTTCACACTTGGCTAAGGAGAAACTAATTTTCGTTATACACCAGGATGAGGCAGTGCCAATCTCTTTGCCTTCGTTTCTCAGACCTGAATCTGCAAAATCCTAATGTTTAGATCTGGAGTCTGCTGGTGTTGGATTTGGAAATGCCGCATGGGAGGTTTTTCTGGGGGATCTGCAAAAGCAGGATCCAACAGAGTAGAGTGGACGTATGAACTTGTCAAGTGGGTCCTGCAGTTTTGTAGGAAATGGAAGCTTTAGCCAGACCTTTGCAGACACAGAGTTGAGCCTGTTAGCTGATTGAAGATGCTGATGGCATGAAAACAACCAAATTTTTCAGCCCAGTCCTGTTTAAAATATTGACATTTCCAAATTGTAACTGAAATAAACTTTACCCTAAATAAAACTGGTGTATGATGCCATATTATCCTCTCTTCCCCCTCTTCCAATTAGTAAATAGGTTTTAAAAACAAATAAAGAAATTAGGAAGCTTGAGACTTTGAGGTGTGAAATAAAGTATTAGAAATCCTAAAGTTCTATAAGTAGTTATAAGTAATTGGCATATATTTGCAAGCCCCCAGTAAATTCAAATGCTATATAATTGCTGTAGTTACAGGGAAGGATGTCTAAATTACTGGAAAGACCAGGTTTAGGACAGTGGTACCAGCATCTGAAGAACATAAAATCCAAAGTAGGGAGAAGAAGTATGAAGGATATGATTAATGTTCACAGGAGAAAACAGCAGAAGGGATCCTGAAGAGACATGGATGACAGGCAGGCTCCAAGCTGCTTCTCTGGGCAGTGCTCTCACTTCTTTCCCCTGCAGTAATGCAGACAGATGGGCAATGGCTGCTAGTTTACCCTGGGCCTAAATGTTGAACTAACATAAAGGATTTTATTAATTCTTCTCAATTAGTTTATGTAGGACTCACTATGGTAACTCTTACAAAATGGTTTTGCTTTTGTTTCAAAAATAGTTCTGGAAAGTTTGGGGTGGGGGGGGAGGGGGGAAGTACCTTTCAGGGGAATTCTTAAAAAAAACCACAGGATCAACTCAGGATGTTTTAATGGGTAAGCGATGTTGCAATATCTCATGGGAGCTGCAGACTAGTTATGTGCTGCTTGTGCCCATGCACAAGGTTTACAGGTCAGACTTCTGCTCTTATTTAATAAAGGGGACTGCAGAGCACCATAGGAAAGATGCACAACCACCCGTCCTCATTCACAAGGACGGAAGGCCCACAGGTAAATGCTGGGACATGGCACTTTCCCATAAGGAGGTGATCAGTTTGTGTTAAGATGTCTCCCTAGACAAATGGTAAAATGACATAATCTGAACCAATTACAAAAAAGGCTGGATATAGCGTTCTCTTGAATACCACCAAAGCTGTTCTCCATCCAGCTCCTTTTTCCTTATCCACTTCAAAGTTGGTTCATGTTGTTTGAGGTGCTAAAAAATAGAGTATGAAGCCCATAAATTGAAGGGGAATAAGTTGCTTTGACTCTGTGCAATAAGACTATACAATAAAACTCATTCTGTGTAGCATCTTTCAAACTAACTGTTGTCTAAAATTATTCTGGATTAACATTGAGAGCCGGCAGTGAGTATAACATATAGATTACATTAAACCATGCTATAAAATGAAAAATTAACACAGCTTTCACTTATGAGTCTAATAAAAGACTATAAAGAAAGTGAAAAAGGAGAGACAAGCGTAATGAGGCACACTCCTAGCAGAGACACAAAACATTATGAAGAGACAGTGATGTGAAGAGAGATGGGACCTTCTTCTAGACAGAAAGAATTACAGAGAAGGAGCTCACATTCAGAGCAACAAGCCAAGAACAGACAGTGACAGAAGCCACAATAAAAACAAGGAGAGAGAAGCCCAGGAGGGTGACTGCGGCAGTTCTTTGGAGGACAGTTTCGTGCCTGGATTATCAGCACACAATGGTGCTAATTTCCAAGCCCAGGTTCCTTCTGGGCTATAGCAGCGAACCTGGCAGATACTCAACTCAAAACTAGGATCAAAATAATCTACAGTCTTTTAGAAGCTGTTTGACAGAGTCCTGGTGGACAAATTCTGGATATTAGAGTCTTGGCAACAAAATCAAACCGGAAATTGAACTAAATGAAGATGACCAGCTTTGGCTCCTTTAATGCTGCTTTTCCTTATATATATGCTTATACATGTCAGCATATATCTTTGTTACTTTCCTACTTTTTTGTTATTGTTTTTCTTTAAGGTGAAAACAAATTTTACTTCAAGGTAAATATCTATCCCACTTGTATGAGTTTCCTTCTCACCAACAGCACTTTTTTCTATCAACCTATAAATCCTCATAAGAGCTAAATGTAACAAAACCTTATATCTGGCAGCTTTTTTATAAAGTGCACAGACTTCTGGCAACCAATATAGTAGAAAACGATCATCATCGTTACACTGCTTAGTTTTATATTATGTTAAACTACTGATGTACTGATTCAAGAAAAATGCCCTCAGCATATAGCTCCATGCCAAGGAATTATTTGAGTTTCAGAAAAGCTGACTCTACCAAGGATTTGCAGTACCCTATAATAAGCTCTATTCTTTACTCATATTAGAATCTGTCTATCTACTTTGCTGTGGTATCTAGGGATCTTTTATGATACCAAATGTATAGTGGTTTTTCAAATAAGCATGACCTCTAACACTCTGCACAAAATGTTGTGTGCAAGCCTACCAACCACTGTGCAACATCCCCCTAAAGCTGGGAGTGATGCATTGCAGGACATTAAGCCAAATCATTGTAAATACAAACCACTGCCTGACACTTCAACTGAAAATCCATTTAGTGGTCAGTGCAGTTCGCTGAACATTGATATAATCTGCTGGTCATGGAAAATGTGATTTTGATTTCTGAGGAGTTTCATTTCAGGCTAGAAGTTCCCGGGTAGTTGCAGGAGCACTGGAAAACTAATAAATTAGTCCTCACTTGAGATGACAAATGTTTGACTATTTTGGACCAGATTTGCTACTGGAAAGAAGATGTTCCTGCTGGTTTCTGATCACCGAACAGAAACATAATTCTGACAGAATACTGATTCCTGACTAACAAACAGGAAATGAACTGACAGGGTCATGAAATGGATTAGGAAATGCAAGTAGCCCTCTCTAGACACATTTCTTATGTTAGAAGTGGTAGAAACACAAGTTAGCAGGTTTTACGGTTCTCAGGTAATACTGATATTCTGACATTTCACCTGAAATAGTTCCCCTCAAAATGATCACATGCATCAACTTCTCACCATCCTCCTAAAACTCAAGAGGTAGCTGTAGTCAGGGATCTGCTTGTGACAGACATAAGGTGCTTTATTAAAAAAAAAATAAAGTCTTTATATTCTAGGGAATTGGGGGGTTTGATCAAAATTTATTTTTTTTAAACTGCTTTCAGTGCTTTCCTTTGGGTATCTTTGCCATCCCCTCTCAAAGTGGACTGTGAGAGACAATGCTAATAGCTTTTTTCGGATACCTCTGAGGGAGAGAGACTTCAAGTGAGACAGTGAAAAATTGTGTGCTGAAACCAGATCTTTCCAGCTTCTCTGAAGGTGCATTATGCCTTTACCTCCTTGCAGCTCTATAAATACCAAAATAAGTCCCAGGCTTCAAATCACCTCTCCCAAGGCCTCACCAAGCATAGGATAGCAATTCAGGTTTGTTAGAAGGATTAAAAATTGTGCTAATAGTTGAATGGGGGACATAACAGAGCATCAGGTTTGTGATCAATGGCACAAAGTCTAGCTGGAGATCAGTAACTAGCAGTATACCCCAGAGGTCATTACGGTTCCTGTTTAATATTTTCATTCATAATGTGAATGATGGGGCAGTGTGTACCCGCAGCAAGTTTGCTAATACTCACATGGAAAGGCCCTCCAGATGAGCAATTTTCCAATATACCGTCTGGTAAGGTCTCCATCAGCAAAAGGCTTTATTGGGATTTTAAGTCCCTCTTTTCAGTGGCTGAATAAGTTAAGACTTCTCATTACACTGAGTTTGTAGAAATTATTAATCAGAAATCACATAAGGGGTATGAATCATCAAGTTTGCAGTGATCCAATGCCCCCAGTTCTTAGTTCAAAACACTTAGTTCTTAGACAAAAGGAAAATAAGGCCTGAATTTCATAATCTTCCTTGGGATTGTTACATTTTTTTGGATAGTAGTCACAATAGGTACAAGGAAATATATTTTGTGTATGCTTCTATGAATAGAAGTGACTCATCAAAAGTAGCAACATGCCTTCCTCCGAGTCCCTAAATTAGATATTGTAGGGCTTTTCAAAGATAATCCTACCATTCCCCAGGCAAACACCCTTTACTAGATCATACATTCAGTGATGCCTTGCTCCCTCATCTTTTAGTATAAATCAGTGCAGCTCTGCAGTTAGTTTCAATTTATTTCTTGGGCCCAGAATTTGTCTACTGTCTCATTTGTCCCTTTACTATAGTGTAGGAAGCTTTAAATATTCCCCTCCACATTCATAACTAACAAATAAACACAAGTAACCACGTTCTCTCTCTTCAGAATGTAAAGACCTTATGGATCAATATTAAATCCTGCTGATTGTATATATTATAGTTTGTGGTGTGTCTTCAATCCCAATTGTAACAGTGTGTGTGAGAGAGCATATTTTTTGTTAAATAAAGATGAGAGCATACTTGCAAATATAGGTGCAGATACCTGTATGTGGGTACGTTCACATGCTTTTTATATCATACATATGGATGTATATGTTGAAGAAGGAGTATATCTGACTATAAAGTCTAGATTACCAAAGTGACATAGAGTTTGAGGTTACCTTTGGTTTTAACTCTGTTTAAAGTACCTGGAATTTCTGGTCAACAATCCTTGGAATATATGCCCTTTTTCTGATTTTTCAAGGTTAGCATTCAGATATACTTAGGAGCAGTAGGTGTTTTGCCCAATGGATGTTTATTCAAATACACATATAGAGAGAACAATAATGTTTATGTATATGTGTCCACATGACTGCATATACATATATGAATACTATTGTGTGTGTATAGTAGCAATCATCTTTTAATGGGAATCTTGAAAGCTCTGGAGGAAGATGAATGTATTATTTTTCAACAATTTATTCTCCCTATTAAATGGTAAAACAGTTATGACTTAAAGAGCACATAATAAGGCAAAGAAAGACCTTGAAATACTGCCAAAAATTCCAACACTTAGGCTGTATGTGACTACAGCAGAACTAGACAGACTTACAAGTACAATGATAAATAATTACAGCTGCAGATTTACATCAGTGTAGAGGAAACACACAGAAAGCACCAGAACTGAAATGCTCAGACAACCAGCTTTAAATTGGTAACTTGATGTAGTGTCACCACATCCCAACAGCCATAGCTACCTATATGAAGATGCTATTGCATCATTTCTGAGCTGTTTTTTTCTGGTTTTATTCTCTTTCCAGTTACTCATATTGAAAGTTGCTCCTTTAGGGACACCTGCAATTTCTCTCTTTTGTGATAATGCATGGGCATGTGTGGCTTTGAGAGCTATTTATGTAATATTTCCATTAACAAGCTGTAATTAAACCATCTAATTAGAAAAGAAGTAATCTATTTAACAGGGGGCTTATTTTTTTAAAGAAAGCCTAACAGAACTGTGATTAAGTTCCTCTGTTAGATGAACATTATGGCTTTTCATAAGGCTCTTAATTACTCAACCCAAAATGTTAAATAAATTAAATTAAAGACATAATTTCATTTTTCTGAAAAGAAAAAAAATCCCACACGTTAGAGTAAAAAGCTGTTCCAAAATATCCATTAATATAGTAGGGATTATTGTTAATGTGATGTGTATTTCAGCCTAGACAAAAGCTGATTAGTGATGTAACATACAGTGAATAAAAACTTGCATTTATTACACAAATACATAAGTAATTGTACTTTTTATTCCCAAGACATGCCTACTATTAGAGCACAGGAATGGCCTTTTTGAGCCACAGCAGTGGTCCCCCCAGGCCAGCACTTTTCTCCAAGCTGGTGTGAGAGTCTGCCCAGAGAGCAAACAGGCCTGAATGTTTTCCTCTGCCCACTGTGTAAAAAGCTACTTTCTTTTTAACTTTAAAAGTTAAACTCCTTTAAACTGATGTCCTATTAGTTTGTGTCAAGTGCTCTTTAGTTCTACTCTTGCAGGATTTAGTGAAAAACAATTCTGCATTCACTTTGTCTGTGATCTACATCTTACTATAACCTTACCAGAAATATTCATTTGATTTTTCCCGATTTTCTGTTTCCAGTTACTTTTCCTAAAAATTATAATTCTCATCAACATTTCCTAGGTTCATTGTCTACACTCATTCATCCGCTTTCACTAAGACAAGTATTTCTGAGGGCAAAGGTTGTGAAAGGTCATATTGGATGGGGCTTGGAGCAATCTTGTCTTGTGGAAGGTGTCCCTGGCCATAGCAAGGAATTTGAAACAAGATGATCTTCAAGGTCCTTTCCAAACCATTCTATGATTCTAAAAATCAATCAATCAAATCAATCAATCAAATGAGTGTGCAATTTCCAAGAATAAAATTATGACTTCTTCTCAGGCTAAAGGAGAAAACTTGTACTCTACTGAGAAACTTTGGTACCTCTATTTTTTGCAAAATTTGAAAAGAATTAGCTGCCTTGTGGGAAAGGTACTTGACACATGCCTAAACCTCTCAGACCTGTCATGCTCACTCCTCATGTGGTGGAAGTCAGTGCTTAAATTTGCCCAGACATTAATTCCCTGTATGTTCAAGCAGGTCTTTGGGCAACCCCCCACCCCCCCCGAAGATGACTGGACACACACTGGCCTGGGACTGTGGGTGTTGTGATTAGGATGGGGCTTTTTGGCTGCTGCAAGGTACAGCATGACAGCAGACACGAGGACTGAGAGCAACCAGTCTCTCCTGCATTTCTAGTCCACTCCTGCTGCTGACACACAGGCAGCATGATGGGAGGGAGGCATCAGCCTAATCTGAATGCAAATGGGAGAGGAAATGGATAAAATGAAGAAAGAGGAGTTAAAAAGAGGGGACTTGTGGAAACAAAACACAGCTTTGCAGTATTTGTGAACCTGCTTGGTTTGGACCTGTATCTTTTGCTGTGTTGTGGGGTTGGCCTCACTGCCGATCCCAGCAAGAACAAACAAATTAGGCCAAAGGAGGGTGTTGTTGTTTAGTTTGAACACAGAGCAGCGAT
Source organism: Scolopax mira (assembly GCA_004320125.1). Taxonomy (NCBI): domain Eukaryota; kingdom Metazoa; phylum Chordata; class Aves; order Charadriiformes; family Scolopacidae; genus Scolopax; species Scolopax mira. The sequence goes on from BJBW01004237.1 coordinate 22,501, forward strand.
ATGTGAAATGAATTTCTGTATACTTAATCTTAGCCAAATGAGGCTGTCAGATGTTTGTTTCTCCAACCTGCCTCAGCACTTTATACCAAGAGGAAAATGTTCCCTGAGTGCAAAGCACAAGTAAGTGAAACAAAAAACCATGAACGCAAATATTTATCATTTTCTTTCTCATTAACATTCCTTGCTCAAAAGCCAGAACGTGCTGCTTGTGCCTCCTCCATTTCTGTAAGTTGCCTGCCTCCCTTGTTGCTCTTCCCACAGGCAGTAACTAATAACAGCCTGCCATTTGAGGCTGTCATCTGGGAATGCTCTGGTGGGTAGGAGAGTAGGAGGGGGTGCGAGGGTTGCCCCGTGACAGGCACCCAAACTTCCAGGAGCTTTTGCTTGTACCTCTTCCTAAGAGCAGGAAGCTGGGCTGCAGATGAAACCATCAGCTCTCCAGTGCCTTCAGTGATCTCAGGCTGACCTACAAGAGCCTGGAAATACTTCTGGCTCTTGAGCGGGCCATACCTACCAGTCAAGGCAAAGAGGACAAATGATGTTTAGATACAGCTCAGACTGAGGAAGTCAGAGATAAGGTTTCAACGCTGAGCTTTCAATTGCAGGAATTCGGGATCGAGGGTGTAAAAGCAATTCTTGACAGATGCCTATTCTTCGTTGCAACACAACAGCACTCTTTAAACAGGACAGATCCATTCACTTGGACATAAAATCCAAGGCATAAAGTTACATTTGCCCAATATGAGCTTCCCGGCACCAAGCGAGTGTGGTTCAGCCTGGATTTTGATCTATGTTTTTCCCTTCAGAGAGAGCTTTTCTGCAAATGTCCCACGCACATGAATCACAGATCTCCCATATAAATTGAACCAAGGAAGTCACATCCAAAACTTCATAACCATTTGTCTAAGCGTCTATTTACACCTCCAGGAAGCCACATTTGGAGTGAAATGCAGAAGGCATTGCTGACCCAGCATCACGCTACGCTCTCCTCCCAAACAACACTGAAGCAGATGGTGCAGGGAATCGGTGCAGTTTGGGTCTACTCATTGTCTGCATACCAGAAATTACAATGGAGTCCATTAAGAAGTGATTGACATGCCACGGATAAGGACATTTCTGCAGGCAGAGAGGTCTTATTTGAAAAAAGGGAAGAACATTTGCTTGGATCGCAAGGCCATGGCCTCCAAATTCCTTTCTTTTATTCCTACCAGAAGAAATATTCTTTGATGGTGAAAGAAAAAAAGTAATTGGAAATATGGTTCACACATTCCAAATCCTAATATCTTTTTTCTTTTGAGGGAGGGCAAGCTTATTCTAGTTATCTAGAATACCACAGGCACCAAAAAACCCAATCTAGGCTAGAAAAACATAATACAAAAGCATCAGCTCGACTGAATGTTGCTAGATATGTCAAAGCCAAAAGTATATGCTATCTGCTCATGCTGAAGATGGGCTCATGCAGCTTGTGTACTCAGAAATTTCTTGCAGAAGTAGCTTCTTGTCATATTACTAGCTTTGGCCAAGTGCCAGCACAAGATGACCATGTTCAGTGTGGCATTATCTCCTTTAGCACTACTGGGAGGATGTTAACAGGCATCAGCCTACTTCTTACCTTGTGGTGGTCTCCCACTGTTGGTTTCAATTAGGTTATTGTGGTTTCAACTCCTGTGATGTGAGGTCAGAACTACTTTCCTGCAATGACATTTAGACACAGTACAATGAAAGAAATGGAGGCTAAACATCAGAAAATGACTATATAACAATAAAAACACTGTATAGGAGGGGGCTGCCTGCTGAAGATGTGGAATATCCAACAGTGTGACTTTCAAGCATGGATTAGGTAAGAATTTGCCATGCATAGGATAGATATATGAGATCCTGCATCAGGGTGGAAGGAGGAATACCTTCCTGAGGTCCTTTCCAGTCCTATTTGCTCTGATTGCTCAGTTCATGTTAACCATATTTAACTAAATTGGATACGAATTTTGGCAGTAAGTCAAATTTCATGTATGACATTTGAAATTTGATTTATTACACTTGTAGGCTGCTTCACTCTCCCCAATACTTCCTGCAGTGTTCCCTGGGCCTAAATCTCACAGACCTGTTTACCAATTTGATTAATTAAATTCTTCCCAGGATCCCAAGGAGCTATAATTTTAAGACCCAGCAGTGCAACATTTGATTTACTCCATAAAACTTCTTTTTTTTTTTGCGTAGCAGGCAATGAAAATATGTCAACAGAGTCTCACATCAAAGAGAATATCAAGAGAAAAAGTGCCCATGCAGCCAGCTAGATCCTTCCAAAGGTCATTCACATACTCTGCATGTGTGTGCTTGGGGGAAAGAGAAAGGGCAAGGAAGGAAGTTTTAGATGGGAGCCAACAGTTACATAAATCTGGAGCAAATATGAGTAATAATGAAATTCTTTATTGAGCCAGACAAAGTCAGGAACCCTTGTAGAAGGTAGGGATGAATTTGGAAGTGGTAATTATATCACTATATCACTGAATGCAAATTCTTTCTTTTCAAATATACTAATATTAAATATACAGGAAGCAGGAAATGAAACAGATTGCATATAAAAGTTGAAACATATTTTTAAAGTTTCATTGTGCAAAAAGGTGAAATACAAAATGAGAAAAGATAGGAATAAGGAAAGGAGAGGAGAGGAAAAAGAAGAAGAACAGACAACAAGACAAAAAAATCAGTAGTTGTGGGGAAAATCAGCTTCATGATTTGAAGGGGATTTTTTTCTTCTTTTTTCTTTTTTTCTCCTTTTTCTTTTTCTCTTTTTTTCTTTTTTTTTGGCTTTTGTCTTCCTTGATTTTCGCTTTATTCTTTTGTGCTGAAACTATAGTTTTTTACCTTAGTAGCTCACAACGTGTAGTAATCCTATGATACATAGTTTCTGACCATTACTTTACAACACAGTATTATTTTTAAAGACAGATTTTTAGCAAGCTTATTAAATGCATGTGTCGTAGGTGGCATTATCTCTTCAAAGGAAATTAAACCTTCTATGTGAATTTCAGCTACTTCTTTACAAAAAGATAAAAATCAATCCAATTCTGTTTCTTGAAACCCTGGCCAAATCCAAATGCATGTTGCCATTGCAGACTTAAGCTAACTGAAAGCTCTTGATATGAAATGGTACTAACCAGCATTTTGTTTCCATCAGGTATTGTGGAACAAGACATTTGTGCATTAGGAGGTACTTTTAATCCTATCTAAAACCTTGACAGAAGGGTAACTGAACACTGAGAGTTCTGCTTGCCTGGCGTAAGGGATGGGGGAAAGAAAAGCAAAAGGAAAAGACATGGACTCTTTTTGGGGAAGAAAGGAGAAACTGTCAAGCCTGCATACCGATTCAGTTTTTGAAAAGCACCACTTTTACAAAGCACTAGATGTATAACACCAGGGAGAGCATACAAAGATTCAGGAATCAGAGCAGCATCTTTCTCCCTCTTATTTTCTCTGAGATGCTACAATAGAGTTTTATAACCGGACTTTACTAAATGAAAAATCCATTTCCCCTTGGATTAATGGCACAGAAAACACTTCAGGCTGAAACCTAAAACCTAAATAGGACTTCGTTCCAGCTGAACTCAGGAAGTAAGAATAATCGTAACAGCAGCAGCAAAGATAATAACAGGCTGACCATACTGATACCTTTGTCTATGTGAGATCTGCATTAGTGATTCTGCTCCCATTTCTTTTCTGGGATGTGGGGTGCTGCAGAGAATGACAAAAGTATCTTTATTTGGTTATGTTGGAGGTGCTACACATTTCATAAGCAGATGATATCTGGAGCAAGGAAGCTTTCAGGGCAAGAACAATTCTTCTGCAATATCTGCACAGGGTCTGGCACAGAAGGTCCAAAGTCCAATTAGGTTGCTTGGAGCTATAAAATACTGCAGAGAGTAATATGTAGGATGTATGAGTGACACCCACGATATTCTTCAAATGCAGATTGATCACTAAGTTTCATTAGTGTTAATGGTTGCTACCTCCAGAGAATAATTTATATACTCAAGCCAAATGTCTTTTATTTAGATCACTGAAAAAAAATAACATAGGAAAGATCTGAAATAAAATACAATAGCAAGAATGTAACCCACGTGTGTTTTCTATCACAAACTGCCTGAGCTTTTCCACACAAAATTATTTGTTTCTGCAAGCGTCAAATTCTTAGAAATGAGAGAGTCTGGTACACAGAAAGTGGAAACTCAAAATACCTGCCTCACTTCATACCCCAAAATCACCACGTGCCACATTCCAATATTTCTCCTAGATCCATAGCTGAACATTTTTTTCTATCTTCAGCTACAACAGCTGTTGCATAAAGAGGCCTGTGTTTGAACATGGACATTGTCATAGATGAGAAATGTGTAGCCAATAATCCATTTACTTAATAATATACAATTGGTGGCAGAAGGGTCAGAATATCTTTTATTATTATCTGGTCAAAGGATTCCCACACATACTATCATGAAACTCATTTTACTCAACTAAGTATAGAGAAGTGGTAAAAGTCCATTGAAAACATTCCTTGTAATCTCTTAATGAAGCAAGGGGAAATAACAAAGCCTGCACTCTTATCAGAATAACACAATTAAGCAAATTCTTTTTTTAGCAGTATGTTATTTTGCATTTTGAATTATTTTTAAACAAGTTTCTCTCCTGCCTAAGGTGAGTCTGAGTTGATGAGTTGCAATGGTTTTAGGTGGGGTAGAGTTAATTTTCTTCGCAGTAGCTAGTATGAGACTATGTTTTGGATTTGTGCTGGAAACAGGTTTAATAATAAAGGGATATTTTGGTTTTGCTGAGCAGTGTTCACACAGAGTCAAGGGCTTTTCTGCTTCTGGCACCACTTTGCCAGTGACTACTGGGGGTGTACAAGAGGTTGTGAGTAGACACAGCCGGGACAGTTTACCCCAACTGGCCAAAGGAATATTCCATACCATGTGATGTCATGCTCAGTATATGAAGCTGGGGGAAGAAGAAGGAAGGGGGAAACACTCAGTGATAACATTTGTCTTCCAAAGTAACGATTACATGTGGTGGAGCCCCGCTTTCATGGAGATGACTGAACACCTGCCTGCCGATGGTAAGGGGTAAAGGAATTCCTTATTTTGTTTTGCTTGTGCATGCAGCTTTTGCTTTATCTATTAAGATGTCTTTATCTCAACCCACAAGTTTTTCCTCACTTTTACTCTTCAGATTCTCTCCCTAATCCTACCAAGGAAGGAGTGAGCGAGCGGCTGTGCGGCACTTTAAGTTGCAGGCTGGGGTTAAACAACAACATAAGTAAATGGTAATTTCACATGTATAACATTAGAATCATACCTCAATGAATATTGAAAATGTTTAAACCCTTAATTTCATGCCAGAAAATTACTGCATATCTTTGACAACCTAGATGTATTTTCCACAGTTGGCCAACACATCTACTGTAAAATGTCAGTTCTTTAGAAAGTCCAGTTGCCTTCTGACATAAATATCCTTCTGACAGGAATTTATCTGATATTTCATGAATTGGAGCTGAAGTTTATGTAAACTGTTGAACAATCAGGTTCACGTTTTAATACCAGACATAAATGCATCTCTCCTGATTTTCTTTTATAATAATTACATAGGGAGACTCCCTGAATGTTAGTTAAACGGGACTAGTATAAATCTGGAACATCAGCATCTTCCTGCATAAATTTACAAGCACTGATTCCAAGAGGTTAACAACATGGCAGATGGATACCATGATGTGTAAACTCAAGAAAAGCCAAGAATTCAAGGTTTGGATCCAAAAGCAGTTAAAAGTCTGAGCACTTACCCTGTCCTCTTAATAGGTTTTCTTGACGGACGTAAACCACCTGCTACTTCAGTTCAAGCCAAAAATAATCCAGGAACCACACTTATGTTTCTTTTGCATTGCTTCTACTCTTCATTTCATTAAGAATCTGAAAAGATGTAAGTAGAGGCATAAATGCACAAGTATGAGCTACCCCATTTAAACAAAAAAATGTCAGCCGCTAGAAGAAGTTAGTCTAGTGTGCAATTCTGGATTAAGGTGAAACGTTTTCAGTGCTCATTTTATGCTGAGTTTCTTCCAGTTGGAGAAGCATTTTTGCAATAACAGGAAAAATGTATTTTCTATCCTGTCTGTGCAAAAGCTGCTCCTGCATCCTTATGCATCTGATTTCTCACTGTGCAACTTTTCTTCCTGTGGATGCCCTCCTTTCCTGTGAACCGCCTGGAGCAGATGCAGAAAAGTGGAAAAACCTTAAACTGAAAAAAAATAATAATTATACATTTTCTCATCTTTCTGTCCCTTTTGTATATTATATTGCTGTGGCTTTATTTACTTATCAGAAATAGAAAGAATGATCTTCCATGACCCTGGGTAAGTACTGAAAATACATCTTCATGTAGTAGAGGTATGCAGATGCTAAGCTAGGTCCAAATGAATAGAAATGAATGGTATAACTACAACTGAGTCTCCATTTATCTTGGTCTCTGGTAGTGCATGAACCTGAAGAAGATTAGCACCACAGGCCCCATTCAGAAGGGAAGTCTCCCTGGGAAAAAGAGCTAACCCTTCTCAGGCAGATTCACGTCCTACACAGAATAGGTTTGCTAATACATAAAATTTTTTCTGCTCTAAGAAAGCCAAACATCTTACTCCTCCTCCTCTGTATAATGCTGTGTCTCCCTCTGATGGCATCTGGCCCACACTTCCAGGCCGAAAAACATGTTAAAGTCTTGCATAACAGAGGATGTCTTTTTAGGTCAGAAAGTGGATATATTTAGATTAGAGGTCCTAGGTTTAAAACCTACTATTCCACCAAAATGTGATTTACTTTATAGCCCTCCAGTGAAGCGAGTCACAGGGAAAACCTTTCAGAAGGGACCAGTTCTCAGCCACAGCTGAAATGAATTAATGTTTGCAACTGTGCAAGAATAGAGGCACAGGGAGAGATACAGCAATCAGAAGTTGATAGAAAAGCTGTAAGAACTTTAGACATTTCAAAGTGAACTCTACCAGCCTACTCTGATTATACAGTTTGTCTCAAGACGGTGAAACAGCCACAGGAATCTATAATTTCCAGAAGTCCTTCAGCACTTGCCAGCAGACTCGAGATGTCCTAGTTACCTACAGCTTCTGATTGGCAACCTGAGGACCCCAAGGAATGTTTGCAGCCACCATGTGTTGCTTTATTGTTCTTCACACACTCCATCCTACTGAGGGACTTGGCTTTGAATTACCATTACATCACAAGTGGTTGCAAAAGATTTGTCTCACACTAGCAATTACAGAAACTCGCTAACAATAATTTCAAGATTGTTACTTTGTTTAAAATACAGGTGTTTAGATTCTCTCTCTTTGCTCAGCCCACCCTGGTGAAGGACTGCTGAAGTAGGTAAGTGTATTAAGAAAAATGTACTGTGTGCTTTTGCTGGTGACTGGAAGACTTCACCATAAAGTGTCAAACATTAAAATAAGGGTCACCTAAAGGTCCACTTGAATATTCTTCTATAATTAGTACTTCTAAACAGGACATAATAGGACATTCCCACTAGTAACTCATTCTCACTTGTAACTCAATTTGTTTGACTATGCTGAAAACTAAAGGTATGCTTAGGACCAGATTCCTTTCTTCCACTTCGTCATGGTCTAACCCCAGCTGGCAGCTAGGACCACCCAGCCACACATGCGGTTCTCCCTCTTCTCCCCAGAATTGCAGGGAGAAGAGGGAGAAAAGGAGAGGAAAGGAAAAGGTAAAACCTGTGGTCTGAAATGTAGATAGCTTAATAGAAAAATAACAGAAAAGGAAAATAACAGTAATAACAATAATAATAATAACAGCAACAACAACAATACTACTAATAATAATGATGATGATGACAGAAGTTACTGTCACTACCTGGTAAATTGGTGCCTTCCTGAGCAGTGATTGCAGGTTCCCCCCAGTGTCAGCTGCCATTTATATACTGAGCATGTTTATGGTAGGAGCCATTCCATTATTCTGTCTATGCTCTTTCTCAGCCTCTATGGGAAGCTGAAAAGAGTCCTTGAAAAGTATAAACATTGCTTAACAACATCTAAAGCAATACGCATTGTTGACATTCCTTTCACAGAAATCACTAGAATGAAAATTAACTCTTTCCCATCTGAAAACACAGCACACTTACATAAGCAACAACTATATATTTATATAGGGTTAAAAATATTGTCTTGTATCACAGACAGCACTTAGCAAAATGTTTCAAGGCATTAAAAACAATAAAATGAAAATAATCCTCCAATAATAAAAATGGTCTGGGGATAAGGGTGAAGCAAGCATTTCTTTTTAGAGGTTTCAACATCTGTATGTCCTAGAAAAAAAAATAATAAAGAAGAGAAAAAAATAATAATAACAAAAACATGTGATTTAAATCAGCAGCCCTGCCATCAGTTTCAGTAAAGTCACTCTGGTTTTTAACATTTTAGGGTGTACCACTGAGCTTCAGAGAGAACAGCAACATCTTAGACCTGCTGCCTCTAGGTCTGAAACCTTTCCATCATATCTGAATCCATTTTACTTCTCAGAAACAAAACAACCAAAAAAATATGTTATGCCACAAAAGACTGATGTTAATAAGAGGGGACTGAAATACTAGCAATGTCTCCACAGGAGCCAAGACTAGTGCCCTTTGATTCTGCTGGGGGCATTGATACAGAAATTCACAGGAAACCATTTAATCAGAAGTAAATGCTCTTTCTGCAGAGCATTCTTTTTGTTTCTCTAAGCCATGTACTCATGGACTGCCTAGTGTTAATGATTAAACCCAGGGGGATTCAGCCTCTTCATTTTTGTGCCCATACAAATTTATCAGAGCAGGAGGAGACTTCTTTAGGAAGTTCACATACAGAGACTGCTGCAAGCACGCGTGGATCTTTACACAGACCCCATAGAATTAGCTCACTGACCACCTTATTGAAAAGCACTCAAATGGGAGATGTTTTTTATATTTTTCAGGTGACATAAGCTTGTTCTGCCCCTCTTATGAGGGAAAGGAACTTCTTGAGCTATATGTGAACCTTGCTGGCATCTCTGTGACTGCAGCAAGTGCAGAGCCAAGCATCAGCTACCAAGCCACGTTGGGTATCTGTGGACCTGGGACATGCATAGCTCAGTGTTCAGACATGGGGTTCTGGCTGATTCAAAGTGTGGGCAAACCAAGCCAATGTTTGCCTGCAGAATATCACAGTAATCTATTATTTCCTTCATCACACCCTTCACTATCTGGTTTCCAGTTTGGTTTCAGCTAGTACTTTTTTCACTGGCCTGTCAGCTGAGTCCTTCAATTAGATGTTCAAAACAGCCTCACCACCACTACGTTCCTGGCACGTGGCACTGTTCTCTGCATGACATTGGAGGCATCTTCAGAGGGAAATTTGTTCCAGCTGAGGTAAAATTTATCTTTTGGTTTGAGATCTCTCTCAACAAGACTACAGGTTTTTTATGGGAGAAACGGTTTTCTTGGCAAGGGTTAGCCCATTGGGTTCTCGCCTAAGACAATTTTGTTTCGTGCTCTAGGGATGGTAACCAAGACCTGGATTCCCTCCCTGGATGGGCCATGAGTTTGGATGCTTCTCTAGAGATATCTTCTGCAGAATATGGTTAATTTACTGATTTCAATGAATTTTTAGTTGGAAGGGACCATAGAGATCATCTAGTCCAACTTCGCTGCTGAAGCAGGATTGCTTAGAGCATGGTAGAACATGTTACTCAGGACTGCATCCAGGTGGGTCTTGAAAATCTCCAAAGAAGGGAACTCCACAACCTCCCTGGGCAGCCTGTTCCAGGGCTCTGTCATCCTCACCATGAAGTTTTTTCTCATATTTGAGTGGAATCTCCCATGTTCCAATTTGTGCCCTTCACCCCTCATCCTCTCACTGGCAACCACTGAAAAGAGT
>BJBW01004237.1:32949-61273 GCA_004320125.1 Scolopax mira
TGAGGATACACTCTGTCCCCTCGTCCAGGTCACTGATGAATATGTTGAACAGGACTGGACCAAGTATTGACCCCTGGAGGACACCACTGGTTACAGGCCTCCATTCATCATTACCCTTTGGGTCCTGTTACACATCCAGTTCTCAATCCACCTCATTGTCCCCTCATCCAGCCCATACTTCCTTAGTTTCCCAATGAGGATATTATGGGAGACAGTATCAAAAGCCTTGCTGAAGTCAAGGTAGATGACATCTACTGCCCTCCCCTCATCCAACCAACCAGTTGCAGCATCATATAAAGCTATCAGATTGGTCAAACATGATTTACACTTGGTAAACCCAAGTTTTCCAAAAACCCCCAGCTCTTCAACTTGTTTGAGGATGACATCTAGAATGAGTGTCTCCATTACTTCCCCAGGGATGGAGGTGAGACTAACTGATCTGTAGTTCCCCAGGTCTTCCTTCTTGCCCTTTTTGAAGATAAAAGTCCATCTATATTTTCCCCTTCCTAAATTATGTAAGATTAATTTTATTGTATGTAGGACTGGGACTGACGGGTTTAACTTGAGAATGACTTTGTGATGATCAAACACTGATGCTTGGGAATGTAGGACATATAGAAATTATGATAGACACATGTAATGAACTTGTCCTGGTAAGGCAATAATAACATTCATTTATCTCTTCCAGTCATTTACTCTGAAAAAGAAAAAAAAATACAAGGAAAAAAAATACAGGAACCTCGTGTAGGAAAAGGCCAAAGAACATATGGCAATGAAAAGAAACACTACAAGAATCTGAGCACCTTGGCAGTTGAGATGAGCCAAACTACAGGAGAGGTTCTGAAAGAGCTGCTGCAGGTAGCTTGTGGGTCAAAATACAGCTAAGGAGAAGGGACTGGTCAGGACCAAATTATAGGGCTAAATTATAAATAGGATCCTTTTGGGCCAAATTCCAGCAAACACTGTCAGAGACAGGAAATTAGGCTGCAAAACTAGAGCTCAGCTTTAGTCTGTGGCTTTCTCTGCTCTCTTTTCACACATACACACATAAAACCAAGTTAAGTAATGCCCAGTTACCTTAGCTTTTGTAAATAAACTATATGATAATACCAGGTAGAAATGGCTTCTGATGAAGGCTGTCTTTAACAGCACAGCTGGTAAGAGCAAAGAATTGCTCTGTGCTCAGGGACCATTAAACCACAAGAAGGTGTTCATATGAGTGGGACTGGGCAAACTTACACATTTGGAAAGACAAATATGTGCAGGCAGGCTGGCTTCAAGGGAAAAGAAAAGAAAGCATGCCCTGGAAATAAAATGTGAAACCTTCCTATTGGTCCTTCAGGCTGCATACCCCAGGAGACCATGGTTGCCATAGTGTATGATGGCATTGCAGCTTTCCCAGGTAATGATTTAGATGAGCTCCAATCTAGATACAAAGCCTTGAGTTACTGTGTATTGTCACAACATCAGTGCCTTAACCAGTCCTCCCACTCATGCTTTATAGATTGCACCAGAACAGGATTGTATCAGTCTGTTTCAAACCCCTGAACAGTTAATCTAACTGAGGTTTTTAAGGTTTTAGCAGGTCCTTCTAATAGCTGCTGTAGTAGTGTGTAGTTAACCTTTATTGCCATGAGGGCCCTATTAAGAATGAGTTATGTTCATCCCCTTTAAGGAAGGAAGGATTATGCTTCCAGATGTGTTGATACACTTGACATATGCCCTGTGATTGCAGGGACTCTCAGGCACCAAAAGAGCGCTGTTTTCACAAAGCTGTAATTTTTGTTTATACAATATATACACAAGCTTGTAATGGTAATTTGTGCGTGGCACTCAGAAACTGAGCTATGAAACTACATAGCGAGAGATTGAGTGAGGCAGTAGGACTGCATACTGAAAACCCATCTCACAAGCACAGCCTATGTAAAACTAGTTTCCTTTTGCTTGTTCCAATTAGAATATCCATAAACATTTTCGGTTGTTGCTATCATCACATCAGTTTGAACACATAGAATAGCTTGATTTGTAAGTATATGCAATTATATTTGTGAATGAAAGCATCGAATTTGGTTCATTTAGACTAGTAGATGCACATTGTGTCTTGCTGTTCACCATTCAGAAAGCAACAAGGCAATTGTGCAACTGTTGATGTTGCAGTTGTTACCACTAATAATTACTTATCCAGAAATCCATACCCAAGCCAAGGGATTTTTTACCCTGCTCATTTTCAAAAAACTTTCCCATCCTCTGCTCTGTGAGTGGAAGATATATGATCGCTACACCTACACTGCTGGCTGAGTCTGGAGTGACTTTAACCCCAGAGACCTGACAGCTCATTTCCATTTTTCTTATAAGAACAGGAAACATGAACAAAATATTCTAATGGGGTTTATTTGAAATATTATTTTTACTTTTCCATTTTACGTCCCATCTGCAAGCTCTACCATTCTTGTCTCAACACACCACTTGGGAGGATATTCACATGTCAATGCAAAACCTGTTCCTGTAGCATAGGGCAAAAATACACTACCTTCCTGTGCCTAAACTGACAACCCCCAATAGGCAGACTGTAAAAGGCTGAATAACATAATTCACAGTCAGCAAGTTCTGACTATTGTATGAACAGAAAAGATGGCTTAAAATTAACACATCTCATAAACATAAATTCTCTGATTTGTATGAGGAATAGCTACTCATCTAATACTAGAATGAGTTTGAGAGAGAAAGTACCAGCTTAGATGTCAAGTCAACAAGAGGAATCCAAAGCTATTAAATAATTGAAATAATTTTCTGAAATCAATGCAAAACCCTCTTCTGGTTTGTTTTATTTCAAACTAGCTCAAACCTGGGGATTTCAGCATTTCTGTCATCTTCCTGTCATATGCCGATATGTCTCAGGGGTACGTACCTCTGCCAACCAGCAGCCACTACACTGAGAGGGATGTAAGGCTGGATCTTATTCCAGCAGGAGGCAGGAGTACTTTGAAGAGTCCAAGGAAATAGTCACCCAAAAAAGTCAATCAAGTGTTAGTGATTCTGTAACAAATGAATTGAATGTCAGAGGTATTTGACCATTTTATGACTGATTGATCAATGGTTTACATTTACTGCTCTCAAATGGTCTAAGGAATCTCCCTGCTGATTATAAGACAGCTGCAAATGATGTAGAAAAGTATTAGGGAACATGAGCTCACAAATGCTATTTTTGCCTCCGCTCTAGCCCAGCTCAAATTGGCATGACAACACTGAGTCATATCCTTTGCTTTCTTTTAAACCTTGAGACATTTCTGTAGTTTTCCTTGTTGCCCGATGCATGGAGGACAAGATCTGCATAAATAAAAACTCAACCTGTCAGATTCTTAACACGTTGTTAAATGACCCTGTTTGCTCAAGAAGTCCCTGAGACAGTAAGGCTGTGACCCTACTCCACATTCCCCCTTTTTTATATCTGCCCTACGTACCTGAAATTGCGTACTGATGTAGATATTTAGCTAAAGAGACTTTTGTTGTGACCAAACTCTACATTCTGGTGGGAGCTTTTGCTTGCTCAGTTTCTCTGAAAACCTAGATGCACATTTAAGTCTTGCTGAACAGATTTTGAATCTTAATTTTAAACGCTGACTTTTAAGAATGGACCCATTCTTAATCTGTAGCACCACCACTGTCCTTCCCTGAACTCTGTTCACATGTTGCACCTCTTCCATGGTGCCTTCTAGGGAGAATGGGTTAAGGTGCATGCTGATAAAAGACTTGTTCTAAAACAATACAGAGAGGCATATATGCATTCTGCACATTTGGCTCTCGCTGTTCCTTTTTTACTGCTTATTCTTTGTTTTAAGTCCTAGAACAAAAAACAACTGTCCTACATAGAATAGAATCATAGAATCATAGAGTCAACCAGGCCAGAAGGGACCTCCAAAGATCATCTAGTCTGATCTCCCCACAGTCAGCAGGGACACCCCCAACTAGACCAGGTTGCCCAGGGCCTCATCGAGCCTCACCTTGAATATCTCCAGGGATGGGGCTTCAACCACCTCCCTGGGCAACATGTTCCAGTGCTCCACCACCCTCACAGTAAAGAACGTTCTCCTAATCTCCAATCTAAATCTGCTCTCCTCCAGCTTAAAGCCATTGCTCCTTGTCCTGTCACTATAGCTCCCTGTAAACAGGTGCTCCCCAGCCTTCATGTAGGCCCCCTTCAGGTACTCAAAGGCTGCTATTAAGTCTCCCCAGAGACTCCTCTTCTTCAGGTTGAACAACCCCAGCTCCCTCAGCCTCAGCTCCCTCCCTCAGCTCCAACCCCCTGATCATCCTCCAATCCCCTGGCCTTCCTCTGGACTTGCGCCATCAGATCCATGTTTTTCTCATATTAAGGGCTCCAGACTTGTACACAGTACACACTTGCAGTGTGTGTATCCGAAGACATCAGCTACACATTTGTGACCTAATCCTGAGTAAGCACCCCAGAAAAAACAATAACATAAATATCAGATAAATATGAACATTAATATTTTGATTAATTTCAGTCTAGCCATTCTTCATCAGGCTTTGAAGTGTCTAATGTTACAAGGAACATAAGCTATTTGCTGAAGAGAAACGTGTTTAAAGCATATATCTTCATGTACTGATGAGTAATGGCCCTCACAAGTATTCCAGATTAGAGGAAAGGATTTTCTGCCCCACCCCCTCACCCCAGTTTGGTTGCAGATCAAAAGGAAAAGAAGAAAAATAAGTCAAAGTTCTTCAGAGGCTCTGGATAATTTAAAATATAACCCTCAGAGTTTTAAGTTGAATATACTACAAATAATCCCTTATTCACTTCAGTGCAAAATATTTTGTTTTGTTATTGGATAAATGTCTCTTTCTAATAATTTTTATTTCATTTATACTTTTGTTTAAAATTAAAGACGATATCCAAAGTAAAAAGGAAAAAAAATCATTTAGAAAATGACAAAATGAAGTGTCTTAATATTTTTATACTTGGTTTTTAATAACTAAATTTGATCCAGAACAGCAAAACATTTTGGTTTCCGTGAAATCTGTCTGAATATTTTGGCAAATTTACTATACAACAAAGCTTTTCAAGTGTTCTTTTAATGATTCATCGTATTTGTCCTTCTTGAACATTAACACAAGAACACTTGAAAAAGAAAGCTAGAGTGTAATAGAAATGTACTATTTATGTGAGAGCCACATCATGAACGCTGCTTAGGACCAAAACAAGTAGCATGCAGTAAAAATGCAATGTGACTGCAGTGATCATTCACCAAACAGGGATTAGCTGCTGAGAAATACGCTGCTGAAACATCTGCAATTCAGCCATTGATTTGTTCATTTCAAACAACACGAAAAGTCTGTCTGTAAACACACACTAAAAAGAGTACCTAATCCATTAAATAAATTGCTTCTTGCAGATGTTCCCCCCAGGTCTATCTATAGGAGTGCAAATAAAAATAGATGACCATACAAACATGACATGGAGACCATGGAGATCTACTGGGTTATCTTGTCTACCGGTTTATTTCCAGTCAGGAAGCCCCAGAATCCACAAGTGAGCTAGAAGTGTCTATAGACATCTGATTGTTTCTGGAGAGGTTTAACTTTTATCTGTTCTGCAAGAGTTTTTCTTATCCTGAGGGGTCTAGTACTTACTTGCAGCTTCATGCCGCATGAAATGATAGAGAGCCAGAAAAAGTAAGAAGAATGCTTTTTAAGATTGTGGTTTCAAAGAAACAAAACAAACAAACAAAAAAAAGGCAGGCTCTGGAAATGACACTATTTCATTTGCTGTCAACAAACTATGAAACAATACTGTCAGGTGCTAATCTTAAGAGACAGAAAGCTAAAGATCTAAGCCAAAGAACCACTTCAGGAAGCCCTTACATGTTGTGCTTCAGGTTACCTGTGAACACAAACCCCATGGAGATGAGAACAAGGTCTTTTGTGCTAATCACATTGCAATTTTGTGCACCTCCACCATTGCAAGGTAGACAAAGCAGGTGAAAGAGAAAGCAATAAGGAATATGGTGGAAAGGTTTATAAGCTGATTGGTTTTGTGCTGTTAACATCTCTGCATTGTCATGGTTGGTGATGAATTCAGCATCTCTAGGGCCCACTGTGCTAGCTATGCTCTGAACACTCAGGAGCCACCAAGGAAATGGCTAAAAGCATCAAAAATTTTAGATCCAGGCTCACTATGCCTAAATAGTAAAGCCCACGGCCCTCACTGAAGAGCAATAGACATAACTCTGGACAGGGTTCTCCAGCATACCTTAAGTCTGAAACATGTGCTGGAAGTTCTCTTGTTTCTCTGTCTGTAGTCTGGCAGAGCAACAAGGTTCTCAGTTGGTGCATGCCATGAGGAAAATTGCTGCACATAGCATGAGACAGACTAATTAATCGGGGGGTGGGGGGTCAGCCTTGTTGACTGCAGAGCACAAGGCGCTCGTTGCCTTCATGATGTGGGAAGGGGGCTCCAGGCAACTTGTCCATGGCTGACTGGATGAGAAAGACTGAGGGGGAACCAGGCAGGGCACATCTGCGAGTGAAACAAGCGTGCAGGCTGAGGACACGGTTCAGACAAGGTCTGGTCCTCAGTACCAAAAAGCTACCCTGAACAAGGGCTCCTATTTCCATCTACACCCAGCGTAACGCGTGCACCGTTCCCTCCCCGTTGTGACCATGCCACAATTATTCAGGACAGAGGATTAAGTTACTTTAATGCTCTCTCCAGGCAGCTACGCCTCCAAAATACTCAGCCTGAAGCCAGCACAGCACGCTGCAGCCTGACAGGCTGAACACTGGGAGTAATTTAAACCTCGCTCCATGCATTTCTCTGACCTCTACTAGGCTCCCGGATGAATTCAAGGTTTTAACCTACGAAGCCATCACTTCCATGAGACCTTTTTAGCTTAGAAATCCCTCCCTCTCTCCCTATCAGATGCTGATGCTGTCTCTCAGGTGATCTGTCCCCATGTGGTATGTCAGACCCCTGTTTTTGTTATCATTCTGTGCAAACCATCAATTTTCTTCTTTCTCTATAGCTACACTGAGCAGCAGTGAGTCTGTTCACAGGTACACCCCTTATTTAGCCTGTGACTTGTAACTGATTGTTAAGATGCCTGAGGCACAGAATGAGTACCTGCAAGTACATTCTAAAAAGAGCAAAAAATGAATAAAAGAACAGTTGTCTTCTGCATTTGCAGTTAATTATCTACAAGCTTGCTTTCCTCTTCCACTCCCCAGCACCCACTCAAGGACTGAGCTCATATGTAAGACTCCAGGCATTTGTGCACAGTATGGCACTGAGGACGTTCAGCAACACGTGTTCACCACTTGACTGTACTCCATCTACTACTCACCATGCTCAAAAATTTAACATTAAGCAACTAATGAGGCAGAGAGAACTGACTCCTCCAACCATCTTTTTAAATATCCCCCAGCATGGTCTTTCTGTTCATCTGCTCTGAGTATGACTTTCTGTCACTTACCAAACTAGATCCTTCCTCAGTACTTGTTCAGAGGTCTCCTATAGGCCATACCACTTCCTCCTTTTTTGCCTGAGAGTTTTATAGTGCCTCTGCCCCCAGCCCTCTCTCAATAAAAGCAGCATGAAGGGCATGGAGCTGAAGGTTACAGAGAGAAACCCACAAAGACAAATTATTTGCACGCACCTTGATTTGTGATGCTGTGCTAGGACCAGACTGCTTCAGTGTTATTCAAACTGATGCCTTTTGAAAGAATGAGGAGTGGATTTAGGCCAACGATTTAAATACTAAACTGATAGGTGCTTTAGGAATGAGATAGAGAGTGAATATGCTATTTTATAGCTGTTGTAAAGCCCAGCTCTCTGAATATTTTGGGTTCATAAGAACGACAGGTTGATAGCTCCCTTTCCATGCATTCAGAAGTGTGGGCAGAATAGGCAGATGCCTCTCCTGTACATTAAGATACAGTGCACTGACTTTCCTGTAGATCTTACCAGAACAATCAGTAGCCTGGAGACCTCCAACCAGCTGGTTATGCAGCTGTCTAATAACTGTCATATGGCTTCCTGCTAGAGGAGAAAGGGAGCTGAGGAAGATGGAGTGAGACTAATTAAAAAGGAAAACTTTGAATGCGTTGCTTTAAACTTCCCTCAGCCTGATAATTCAACTTCCTAAATTAGCACAAGATAATGGAAAAATCCAAAAACTGACTGCCGGCAATCAGTGAAATAGCATCAGAAATCTATCCAATGTCCATCTCTTCCATATCTTTCATTACAGGTATTAACATTATTATTGTATTTTCAATCTTTCATGAAGTCAGTTCTCCAAAAATAGGTAAGTGGCAGTGAAAAAAATAAAGAGCTGCTGTCTTCTCAAAGGTCCCCAAAATGCTCACACAACAGAGAGGAAGATTACATTAGAGTGGAGAGTGCATTGGAGTGAAGAGAGGAGCACTTTATTACTACTTCAGGTTTGGAAGGGGAGCAATTACATTGAAGGACATATGGAGGCGCCAAGTTTTGATGTGTGGCTGAAATACAAAGCATTTAATGGCAGCCATATTCTTTTTTTGAAGGTTGAAATTATTAGCACATTTGGGGTTTAACAGTATATTTTGTCCAAAGTGAAAATAAAGCATTTTGAAATGTGTTTGATTAAACAGAGGAGTATATTCAGGAAGTGAATGAAAAGGAGGGAGTGCAGTATAGCATGGTTGCTGTGCTATACTGTACTCTCTCCCACTGCACTTGATTGGGGTCAAGGACTCCTCTAACCATGTTCAATCCAAAGATTTAAACCAAAGACTCCTACTCACAGGAGCTTGTTTTCACTACTATTTAACCATAGTTGAAGACACGCCTATCTCACTTTTGAAGCTGATGTAGCAGTTCTTTAAATATTCACTGGCACAGAGACCAGAAACCATATAAATAACTCTAACCTCCTGGCTAAATCAGTTTTTCATTTTGTGCCTGTGAATATTTAAGGCAGATACAAAGTGGTTCTACTTTGCGCTTCAAAAGGACAGTTCAATTCAGAATACACAATAGGTAGCAGTTGGTCAACTCTCCTGAGGGACAGGAGACTTACTTAGAGTCCATACATTCTCAGAGAAGGAGAGAGCAGTGTGAACAAGTCTTAAAAGCCCAACAGCCTACCCAGATATCTTGCAAAAGGACAAAAGAAGAGTTTCTCCTACCTTACTTTTGTGAATGACAAATCCACAAAATTTTTATTTGCCAAAAATTATGTGGGGAAATCTGCCTGAATTTGTTAATAATTTTAAATAGAATTAAATGGGTTTTTTTTCTTTTTAACTAGAGCTTGTTTATGTGTATGTTTGTGTGCATGCACCCCAGCCATGGTTATCCATCTACAATTATATTGAAATACCCAGATCCAAATTAGATCAGATACAGATTGAATTCAAAAGTGGAAAAGCCAATTCAGACATAATTAAATGTCAGGATAATATCTGCTCCCAGGAGATTTCAGACTGTGAGGTAAGAATAGATACTTATAAACTTTAGCTATAAGTACAGAAAAAAAGCCCCCCAAAACCCCCCAAAAAACAAACCCAGAAAGGGAGGAGAGAGAGAAAGTGCAACTGACTTCTTTCAAAATCAGTTAATCTCGGAAAACATCTCACAAACTCACTGCTAGTGACAATTCAGCAGACTAAAATCTAGCCCAAACCCTTGGTCTACTGCAGTCTCAGACCCCATTTCAAGCAGACACATCAGTCATAGCTTAACTCTCTGTGTAAATCCTCTTCCACAAAGGATACCAGGGCATGCAGGCAGCTTGGTAGGTCTTCACATTAAGACAGCTCATTTGCCAGTTATTTGACAAGTGGAATCCAGGGTCAGAGAGAAAATATGGAGTGTAGAGAGGTGACAAAGAGACATGATTCCCTTTGAAAAGTTAAAATTACTGTGCAGTGTATTAATGCATTTTGTGACAAAGTGAGAGGCACTGAATTTTTAACTATGGTCGAGCCCACACATAAAATATCACAAGTTTGGCATTTTCCTCATTCTCATGTCCTTTAAAGCAACTTATTGTACCAGCCATTGGTCCCTCTACTTCAATGTCTACAGCACTGAGCAAACCATTGCAAAGTTGCTCAGAACCAAATAGGCTCCACAAAAGTCTGTGCTAAAAGCTACAGCAGAACATAAAGTAGGAGATGAAAAAGAGGTTTGTCACCTGTTCTGGAAAGGTGGAGGGAAGTGCCAGATTTTTTGGCATTCTGGGGTCTTCAGGGATGCCAGGAAGAAGAAGGGTATCTGGAGAAAGGGTGCAGGAGCAAGAGAAATGAACTGTTTGGGCTGAAGCCATCTTTTCTTACATTCTTCTTCTCAGGGCTTTGCAGATGAAAATATTTCCAGGACTTGAGGTATGGGAGCTAATGCTACTTGAAGCCTTGGAAAGCAGGATTTTAAATACTTGGCAATATTTCAGCCCTGAACAGTCAGACATCATGAGTGAGAACACAGAGAAGTAATTAGATTTTAAATATTTTTAAAAATAGGCGTTTTCTTGATTTTGCCCCTACTTTTGGGACATACAAACTTGGATTACATTTTCCAGATTTCCTCTATAAATGTAAACTCTAAGGAATCATTTATTGAGTTATTTATTCTTAACTGAGGACTGTTAAGAGGACATTTATGCAGCAGTCACACCTCCATTCCCTGCTCCCCTCCCCATTACTATACTCCCAAATACCATGACTTAAAGATTTGCTTTCAATTTTCCAGGAGACCATTCATCTTTCCTCCACATCAAGCCAGTGGCATTTGTTGTGCTCTGTGGGTTTGTGCCAGACTGTCTCCGCTGCCTTTCCTACATACAGTTGACTTCCTATTACCTCCACTACTTCAAAGACTAAATTATGACACTAAGGTTAGAAGTGTGACTATTAATAGAAAATAAAAAGAATCCCAGGAAAAAACAACACTTCTTGGACTATTATTTTTCTTGCTGAGCAAGAAGTTAGTGGGAATTTTTTTTCTGCTGGTAGAAGGAATAACAATGAAAGGCTGCTTCCTGGGTGCCTGCAAACTGTTCTTAAAAGAGATCACAAAGGTCCAAATTCTCCTTCACAGTAGATCAACATAGCATGAATCTGCTGCTGTTACATGCATCTACAGTAGCTTTGAATCCAGCTGTATAACAATGTAGAAAGGGTGGCCAGGCAAAGAACCACGTATGGGGCATCTGAGTACCAAACTGGTCATAGGGAGTGCAAATTGTCTAAAACCTCTGTTCTGCAAATTTTCTTCCCTACTACTACACCTGTAACACCTGCTTTCAGCCTCGGAAATGAAAGAAGGCTCCTTTGTGGCTCCTGTTGTTCTTCCTTGCTGTTGTTTTATTTATTCCTCACCTACTGCTGTCGCAGGAATTTGCTGCTCCTTTCAGGACACATGATATGGAAAGAAATCCATGAAATGTGCTGCAAGAAGACCTCAGGAGAAACAGGAATGGAGAAAAACAGCCAATGCAGAATAATCAGTATACACCTGGGTATTGAATATTTGATGATGCTGCCTGTTCAAAAGAAGAATCAGCCTTGCTTAGTTCAGCCCATAAAAGAACTTTAATGGATACAGAACAATTTGTGCTGAGATCCTCGCTCTGTGATAAAGTACTACTGGGAAGAGATCTGCAGTTTCTTTCCCTTCTTGCCCACCCACTCACGCACTTATACCTGTATAAATTCTGCCATTCCTACTAGGTTACTTCTGGATTACTTCATTATATGGATTTTTAGAGCAGAGATAATAATGTTAAAAAATGCAAGGAGTCACTGCAGTATTTGTCTCTATAGAAGCAGGAAATATCCACTGTATACTTTCTTCTTGAAAGTGAGACAGTGATCCTCATTAATCCTATCACTGCAGTCTTCTTCATAATCTCTGTTTTTCCTAAAGTTACCAGGATGTAAAAATACCTATTCTATGTTCATTAGCAAGACCTAGTGGGGAATGCAAGGTATTTGCATCTAACTGATAGATGTAACATTACTGGGGGAATAGCAGGTAAGGGTGTAAAAAAACATTTTTTCAACTCTATGTTAAACATAAGGTTTAGGTTTTGTTGTAAGTACTATGGAAGAAAATTCATCGCCGCTGGGGAATGTAATGTTCTTGTGGCTTTTCTACAAGTGTTGTGCCTAACAAAACTCTTTTTTTCTTTTATCTTTTTTTTTTTTTGTTGGAAATATTTGTGCATGTTCATTATCTCAGTGAATATTAGTATTGTAAAAGGAAACTCCAGCTGCTTTACCATCATGTCTTGGAAATTTCTGTCTGAAGAAAACCCTAATAGACTTCTCCTTAGAAATTTTGTGACATCATCCAAAGATGAAGAAAGAATGTGTTCTGAAAAAGATGGAAAACTGAGTTCCCAGTGGTTTACGGTCATGTCCTAAAACTTGTCATTGACAAATTTCACTTACTTTTTCCTCCCAGTAGCTCAAAACTAATCCATATATGAGAGAAAACTGAAAAATACCTGACTCCTGAATCATCAGTAGAATTATTACTGAGGTTCAGCTGCAATGCCAAGTCTTACCCAAAGTCAGACCCGAGAAAATGAGCATTAATAGGGGACAGGGCAGAACTTCATGCTGGGGAGTTAACACAAAACAGAATTTATCTTCTACAATTCACATTAGTAGTGAGGAAAGTGAGCAGGAAAGTGCTTCTTCAGCTGTGAAGCAGGCAGCTTTGGGGTGCGTATCTTTCCAGGAGGTTGACCGTAGAACTTCTGAATATTTCAGATAGGTTGAAACTTAAATCAAGCATCTGCTTTTCCATTCTCGGTGATGAATAAATGCAACAACACTGTGATCTAATTGGGTTCTGTTGCCAGGAATATCAGCAAGGGCATTGGGTGATCCTTTCATTAGTACAGATGTCTCAGATTTCCAGGAAACAAATAACAAAAAAATAACAGAACATATGTCCTACTTCATATTTCTCCTACTCAGAATAATTCTGTCTGCCTGCTTATTAACTGGAATAATAATAGTTATACAGTAGTTATTACTGTTGAAATAGAAGTATAATAGCTGCTCTGTAAGGGCCTCATACTTTCTTTAAGCAAGGAATTTATGAAAAAAAGGAAAAATTTAGCAACACACATTTGAAGACAGGCAGAGTCAGCTAGATTGCTACTTTAGGAATTAGGAAAGAATTAATTGGACTTTAGTGAATTTCTATATATATTGCCTCCATACATTATTTGTCACAGTTAGTATAAAGGTAAGAACATATAAGTTGATTTCTCAGTTGCATATATACTTTTTATATTTAAAAAAATAATAATATATATACACACCATATTTAGATTGGTCTGATAGACCCTGACTACTGACCACAGAATGCCAAAGGGAACAGGGTCATACCAGCTTTGGTAATGCAAATGCATCCATTTGGCATAAAAAATTCTGTTGCCCAGAAAAACACACCATTTGGGTCATTAGGACTTTAGGAAACAAGACACCGGTGTCCTGACTGACAGAAAGACCACGTTAAGTATGGCCTGAGGAGTCTCAGAGGATCTGTAGAGAGTGAAACAGCTGAAAGCAAAAAGTTGTAGCCCCTGGTTGAAAGAGCTATGCAATACTAAGGAGCAAGCTCAATGGTGAGGCTCTGTAGGGAATCACCTGGATCTCAAGTAGATGGAATGAGATGCATTGGCCAGGCCCGTGAAAGGATAGACTGTGCAGCATTTGTCAGCCCAGAGGTAAGATCTTATGCAACTATTTTATAAACAGAGGAAAACATTAAAAATTATACCTTCCCATGAGAATTTTCTTGACTCTTGTACCCACCATATGGTACCTTCTGTTTTGCAGCTCATATCCTGGGCTTAACAGGGAAATCACCCTAGCGTGAGATATGACTTAACCAGTCAATATAGGCAGTATAGTAATGACAGCAATTAAAACACCTTATGGTACGTATCTTTCTCAAACAAAATGCCATGGCTGAGATTGCTGGCAGAACAGAGGAACATACCTGCCTCTTTGAGAAATGTATCTGATGCAGAATGGCATGTAGAGATAAAAAGAACTCTGATAAACTGTTCTGATTATGTTATGCACCAAGAAAACACGAGACTGTCAAAACTGTTAAAGGGTTTGCATGGTGCTACTACAGCCCATCCTGACACTCAGTGAGACACAATCCTCAGACTTTGTGGCCTGCCATTGTAACCAATGGCATTCTTATTTTGTGTACCTTGATTTCACATTTAAGCTCATTGTTATTTGTCTCTAATAGATATATGGCTGAGGTGATTATTTATGTGTCTCATCTTTGTTGACAGGAACTTTCTTCTCCCCTTTATTCTTCCAGATGGATTTATGGTATCACCATGGCAGGCTGCCCAGTTTGGACAGGAAGTTTAGCAGACAAGACAGCACTCATAAAAACACCACCAGCCCTCCAATCCACCACAACAAAACCAAAACCAAAAAACCCCAACAAAACACCAAATCAAACCAAAAAGACTACAAAACCCGATCAAACAAAAAAAAAAATCCCCAATACTACTGACAGGCCATCTAGATCTAGACTCAATCCAATTAAATGAAAATCAGCTAGGAACTGGGTGGCATATGGATTGGGTAATGGCTTATAGAATCTTCTGCAGGGGGTTGGGTTAAAGCAGTAAAAGCATGATTCACCCTGGTTTCTACTTAAAGTCACATGTGGAATTCACAAATAGAGCTCAGGATGGGAAATGCACAGCTGTTTTTCTCAGTAGAAGCACAGCAGGGAATAAAAAGACACCATCCAACCCTGAAGTTTGGAAAATCCATGATCATTCCCTAGACTTTAACTCCAGCCTTGCCAGCCAGGTAGGGACGCAAAGAGCGAATACTCTAAAGAAAACAAAATGCAAGAACATTGTGAGCTGTTCTACAAGGTGATGTGGATACAAATCTTCCCTCTGGGACATAAAACTGATAAAACTTGCCACCTGTGTCCAATACAGAAAGATTGGATAGAAGAGGTATCTCAGAACTCCTGCCATTCCTGAGACATGGCAGTTTAGGTTGCCCAAACAGGGTCCAGTGGAAAGTGTGACAAATCAGATCCTCCTCAGTGGAAGATGTCTGAAGGCATGACACAAGTCAGGACTGCCTATTTGTGTCTTGGAGAGTGGCTTTCTTTGTCTTCTATATTTATAATGCACAGAGATATTCCTTGGATAATGACAGTAAGGCATCCTTTCCACCCTTTGAAGGACTGCTCACTGGATGTCAGGCATGGTGCAGACTCAGCACTTGACAAAAACCACACTAGCTCTGATGTAATGCCCAGAAAGTGGGAGGGAAATGTACTTTTCACACTGTGACACAAAAGCAAGTTACTAAGGAGTCCACCTGAACAAAATTATGAACCTGAAGACCAAGGCCTCAGGTGTAATCAAAGGAGAGTAGGAGGCAGGATGCTCCTGAGGGGCAGTGAACTCCCTCCCCTGAATTGCTGAGCATAAAAAACACAAAGGAAACATTAATTTTAATTTTTTTTAAATCACTATGGACAATGCCAGAGAAGCAGTTTGCTATGCTACAAGTGTGCAATTGACATGTACACTTATGTAAGTACTTTACCAAGGGCAAAACACATTGTTTATTTTTTTTTAAATGGTATGGGGGGAAAAAAAAGTGGTTTTGATATAATACCATTGACTAAAAAATCTTCACGCATAAAGTTGTAATTTAAATACTTCCATGATTTAAGGTAAATGTGTTTTAATGATGGGCTAGAGATCAGAGTGCTGACCACTATGCAAAGTCAATCCTGTAACTATCCTTCATCTGTTGATTACATTTTGCCTTTCAGTTTGCTAAATAAAAAGAAAGGACAGCGTTTGGGGAACACTGTAATAGGTAAGTGAATGTTTGAGCCACTGAAAAAATGCACTCACTATAGCAAAGATCATTCACATGAGTGTGCTGAGCAAGGAATAATTATCTATACACCATACAAATAACTTTACTGGTCTGCACACTGCAGAAAAGAAGACAGTAATAAAAGCAGAGGGAAAGTGCTAAAATCTCCTAACTATGCATCAGCTTTTAGAATCATACTACTGTGTAGCACAGTCAGCAGATGAAGTTTCACCTTCTCTGTCAGAGTGCTTTACCTTACCTGGGCAGTAGAAAGGAATGAACTCTTTCATGTCAAAGCTAAAAATTATATATAAAAAAAATAGTTTTTGGGAAATTTAAACCGTTGTTGTTGTTTTTGTTGTTGTGAATTATCATGGGGATCTGATACAAGCATTATTCAGAATGATTCCACTAACATTTTCTTTAGTAGTAATTCATCATATAGTCTGTATGAATATTACCCACTCTAACCACTGTTTACAGACAAATACTGTCGTTAATCCATCACTCGGATTGGGTGAACAATTGTCCGTGGTGTATGCCATTGTTTCTGACCTTCAACTGGACAGTACGTGTCATTGAAGAGATGGGAAGCTTTAATAAATTGTATATGAGATACATGTTAACCAAATACAAAAATACTTGCTGTATATAACTCAAATATTCATAGAGATTAAGGCCAAAAAGGAACAATATGTCAGCTTGCTGGACCTTCTGCATAGCACAGACCATTCAATTTCACCCAGTTATCCTTCTGTTAAGCCCAATAACTCATGCTTGACTGAAGCGTATCTTTAAGGAAGGCATCAAGTCTTGATCTGAATATATTACTAAAAAGCAAACATGTCTCCATTTGTTATTTTTTTCCACTGATTAATTTCGCATACTTTCACTTTTTTCCTTTATTTCTCATTTGAATTTGCCTGGTTTCTATTTCCAGCCATTGGTTCTTGTAATGTTCTTCTCTTCTAAGTGCCCTCTCAGACCCAGAATTCTCCCCGCAAAGAGACAGGCTTTAATAACCTCCCCTCCCTTTCTGCTTCTTAACAAATTAAACAGATCCGGCTCTTCCCCTGCAGCTTTTTCAACCTTCAAGTAGCGCTTACAGCTCATTTATATGCTCTCCAAAACATCCTAGTTGTGCCCGTGGTTCTACCATCCATTTCATCAAGGCCACGGTTGGGAGTTAGTACTCCCCCTGCTCTCCCATCCTGTCACCAAAGCTTGTGTCTCTGTCACCTCCTCTCCCTCCCGTTCCCGGGGTGGCCGCTGTCCAAGGTGCTGCTCCCCGTTCCGCCCGGAGAGCCTGATGCATCTTCCTAGGTATGTCTGACATATTCCCACCCAATCCCCACCAATGGAAATTGATTGCCCTGCGTGGATACCATGTCAGCCTTTTTACCACTTAAAAGAAAATAAAAAATGTTATTTATTACTATAAACAGAAAAAGCGTGGGTGTCAAGAGGATGGGACCAGTCTTTTTTTTCAGTGGTGTTGAGTGAAAGAATAAGAGGAAATGGGCACAAACTTGAACATAAGATGTTCCACCTAAACACCTCTTTACTTTGAGCGCGGCAGAGCCCTGGAATAGATTGCCTAGAGAGCTCGTGGAGTCTCTGTCTCTGGAGACATTCAGAAACTGCCTGGACATGTTACTGAGCAACCTGCTCTAGGTGGAGCTGCTTTGGCAGGGGTGTTGGAGCAGATGATCTCCAGAATTCCCTTCCAACCACATATCACTCTGTGATTCTCTGATTCTGGGATTACTGTCACACAATTGACAAAAAAATTTAATAGAACTGCATTTAATTTTGATCCTTCTTTTATCCCAATCAGAAATATCTTCATTCAATGATCATTCCTTGCTGACAGCTAGCATTTGAAATTGTTAGATAGCTAGCTTTTGTCTATTCAAGGTTAACTTTATGATATTGCATAGCACTTTTTGTTAAAATAATTTCATGGTCAACTGCCATACAAAAGTCTATTATGTCTGTGCAGTTTCTCTCATCGACTAAACTTATAATCTCATCAGAGAATGTAATTAGGTTTCCTTGACAAGATCTATTTTCCATTAAAAAAAAATAAAAATTGACTAATATTAATTATATTACCACACTTAATCTTGCATCAACTGATTTCTGTATCAATTTCTTCATTTTTGCCAAGGAACCTTCTCAGGATAATTGTATTATGTTTATCTTATGTTTATCTTCGTTATCACACTTGCCCTTTCCAAACTCTGCGATGCTGTTAACAAACTTCCACACTTTATGAATTTTAGTGACATTCTTATATTCAGAAAAAAAGAAGAGCCAAAAATCTCTTTGGCTCTGTAGGATTCTTTGGTAGAAGTTATCGCCATTTCCATTTCTGAAGTTACTCTTACACATACTGTCTTCACCCTTCCTTAGATATCCACACAAGTAGATGTGAATAGTTACATTACAGTGATAGCATGACTCAGTCTCAATAGCATCCCTTACTGCAAGTTGATCCCACAAAATCAGCTTGGCTTTTAATAAAGTGCAATAAGAATAGTGTACATTTTTTCTACGACTCACATAGCAGCATGCTCAGAAACACCAGGAGCAGAAACCTGTGAGACACCTCTAATATAGACAGCGACACATTACACTGGTCACCAGACTGACAGAATGAAGCTTGTACTTGGAGGGAACCCAAGAAGCCCATGAACTGTCAACCCTTTCCCTCTAAAGACTGTTTGTCCAAGTTTGACAACAAGCAAACAGACCGGGCTGCAAAGATCACCTAGGGTAATGTGGGGTCAATGCTTAACCAAAATTCCACTCAATCACAAGTGTGTGTCAATACTCACCTCCCTCTTGCCTTTCTCTCCTTTTCAATAACTTTCTGTAGTACAAACCTTCCTGGCACTGCAGAGCAAGGACACGTTAACAAAAGACATGTTTCCTAGCTGATTTTTTTTTAATGAACAGTCAGTACATGGAGCCAAGCTGATTTCAAGCAGTCTTTCCTCAGAACAGAAACTGAACTTGTCTTCATCGAGATCCTTGTCCCAGCCATGACACCTCTGCGGGAACTCACTGCAGAGGCATACAATAATAACTTTCTTTCCCCTCAAGAGCTTTAAAGTAGCTCCAGTTGGTGGACTGAAATATTTTCGGATACAAGTTGGTGTGATAATTCCTGTCTATGTGGAGCAGGGATCCACATTATCTGCTTCTCCTTTTGCAATCCAGCAACAACAAGCAGCCTGTGAAATGCCCAGAGAGCACTCTGCACAGGCCACAATGACAGCTTCAGATCTACTGCTCTCTCTGCTAATGCTGCTCATCTTTGGATTCATAGATCCTATGACACCTGAATTCATTAAGAGATCAAGTTCTTGGATGTCTGGACAAATTAATCTGTGTTGTCAGTTATCTCCATTCCCAAACTTGTGCAGGAAGATGGAGGTGCAATTGAAATCTAAGTCACAGAACATGAACACAGAGACCCATAGAAATGACATATATAACACTTTCTAAACCAAACACAAACATCCAGTCTACACACACAAGTAATTTTCATCACCACAGCTCTGCACAAAGGCACTGAAGTCCTCATTAAGACGAGGAATAACTAAGAATTTGATTTTACAGATAAGGAAGTAAAGTGTAGAAAGTATTTGTGATTTGTAGGATGTCACATAAGAAATTTTGTTCAGAGTTCAGATTTTGATTTCCTCACCTGTGGAACGCAGGACTTAAAAGCTCTTGTCTTTGTCCACCCGCAGATTCCCTGCAAACTGGGAAAGGTGTGACAATACATCCATGTTCACATCAGTATATCAAGTTTTTCCCAGGTCAGGAGTTCTCAGATGCAGTGACCAGATTTAAGCCTTTCTGAAGAGAGGAATTTCCTATTAAATTCAGGTCTGGATTTGATGGGAATTTCAATTCTGAAGTATGTATCTGCCTGAGTGTTTAGTGCACAAATAACTCATACCATACAATAAGACACCTGTGTCTTCCTCTTAAGAAAACACAACCAGAACTGAAAAGAGAGGTTGCAACTGAAAAAAAGGCTGAATTATTTCTGTTCATAAAACTTGCAGCGGACTCAATTTCTTCTCCTCTAGCATGACAGCAGAACTGAATGTCTAACTGATCAGGGAAGATTTACTTTTTTTCTTCCCCTATTCTCTCAGGCTTCCAGAAAACAGCAGGCTCAGGATGGAAGTAAGTTGAATTTTATCTACAATCTTACAACTGGGTCATGTTGAGCACTCAAAAAATCTGTAACTATTCATTTGTCATTTGGTTTCAGCCTTTTTTTATGACCAGCACCTGTGTGTTCCTCAGTTCAGCAGCTTCCTTCTCTGCTTTCATGACTCAAGCAAGACATCACTGTATTATAAAAGGTTGTGGGTTTTTTTAAAGTGAGGTAAAGATGACATAATGCCTTTTTATGCTGTAAAATTCTCTGTGGGAAACCAGAGAGAAAAGGTTTATTGCAGCTTTATTAAAATATATTAAATAAATTGAAAATGTGCTATCCAGCCAGCTGATTGAGGCAGAGACTCCCTGTAGATATTTTGGTTGTGCATTAAGAAAGTTGTCACAAGTAATTTGGACTGGAGCATGGAGTTATAGACTGCCAAATGTTGATTAATTAAGCCCATGTTTGGATTAGTTCTGCTAGATTGTTTCATTAGGGAAAATTACTGAAAATATGGAATAAAGCAACAGGGGGAACCCAGGAAGAATTTACATGGAAGTGAGAGCTCCAGCAAAGAGCAAGGGATAGGACTGAACAGTATGTGCCCCATAATGTCGTATCACTCCTCCCTCCCTGGGGCAGAAATATGCACCAGGAAAGCTGACTTGTGTTTTTGTGGCAGTGACTGATTTCACTACAGTAATTCTCGACAGTGGAGGAATTGTCGTCTTTCCTTGTCATGTGATGTTTCAACTTTAAGACAAATGCAATCTTACTTTACATGCATAATATCAACCTAAAGGTGAGAAGGACTATATGATCATAAAGGTAATGATTGCACAATTATGGTTTATTTTAATTACAGATTTGTCTCCATATGGTTTTCTCCTATAGTGTTGTGGAAGAAAACATCTTGATGAGGAGACCTCCTGCATGGGGAAATCCTTTTCTTATTTTCTTAGGCTCCTGTAATTGGCTTGTAAACACACCGCCATGAGACTTCACTGAATTTAGATGCATTCCAAAAATAGTGAGATAGTAGATTAAAAAAAATCTAACATGCCAAATTAAACTAAAAGAAAAAAACCTCTGTGTGTTTCAGAACTGAAACAAACGGTTACCTACCAGAAGTAAATAAAGTCTCAATCTCTGAGCAGTCCCTTAAAACAAAAGTGTCTTCCTCCAGCCTATTTAAGTATAAGGGAGAGAGAGGTGGACACCCGCATTGTCCCACATAGAAATTTGGCCCAACTTGACAACCCTCAGGAGGGCAGAGATAGCACCAGCCAGAAGACAGAGACCAAACTCAAATTTCAGGGAAGAAGAAAAGCAAGTGAGGCAGTAGTGGAATGTAAGTGTGTCTCAGCTGGAGAAGGTGACACTGCAGGTGCCGAGCACACACTGCCCACAGAGCTGTGTGATCTTGAAATAGAGCATCACACTGCTGAGCTGGTGGCATCGTAGTAGGAAACTAGTGCTTGTACTTCATAAGTGATGTTATAATACAGAAAGTGAACTCATTACGCTTGTCATGATTCATAGCATAAATCATTCTGCCTGTTTCTAAATATATTTCACTGCAGTTGTGCTCCTGCTCAGCCATGAGAGACACAGCCGCAGCTGCAAGTAGGGTGTAGGATAAACTCCAGTGTCATCACCAGAAGTCAGGACACCCAAATTCTGGCTGGCTGCATTACCATTGTCTACAGGCCTCATTGCTGGATGGGATATATCAGATGTTCTCAAAAATTTTAACCTTGTGAGAAAGTAAGACAAAATAAATAACTGGGCTATTTGGCTATTTTTCATTAAAACGAAGGAAAAGAAGTAAGACTTGTAAGCTATTCATGCTCCAAAAACCCCAACTCTTTTCAGGTAGTCAGTTCAGACTTAGTTACTGTGGAGAGTAAAGGTCCTATTTGTCTTCCTTCCAAGCTTGTTTTTGCTGCAGTTTAGAAGATCTGGACATTGAAAAATTAAAAGATGTTTTTGACCCTAGTCTTACATAGTGTCATCTCTATATATCAAACTCCCCACTTAGACTACAGCAGGCTAATATGACATTCACCATATTAAGCCCATTTTCAGGTGCATTGTCATCCATCAGTCTTGCATGGAGAAGAATCTCATGAAGCTCAGTAGTGTTCACAGAGGTTGGAAAAGGAAAGCAAAACCACCTGCATCCTCACCTCTGAGAAGAGAAATGTAAGACTAAAACCAGCAAAACAAACCACCAGACTGTTACTCTTTTTCTTGGCTAATGCAAATTCCTTCCATTTAGCAGATGGAAAATCAAAGTGAATGGACAGAGAAATTTTTTAACACGCTCATTTGCTCTGCTTACATATCACACCACTTCTATACTAGGCACAACCCTCTGCTGTTATTTTTGTATAAATTTGTCACAAAGATATTTATCTCTGAGATTCCTTGAGGACAACTACCCCCAGTCAGTATAATTATACTAACAATTAAGTAGGCTAATTCAGCTCAGCCCCTAGGTGAAAATATGTTAATGTTTAAGAAGTAACAAAAAGCATTGCATGTCTCTCTATTAATTGCTTATCCCCCTGTTCACCTCTGTCCCTCTCATGTCCTACTTCTTTGATCACCCCTGCTCCTGTCCCCCCTTTTCCCAGCTTTTGTTCCTAGGCTACCTCATCTTCTCCACATCCCTCCAGACTGGACTCTTCTCAGTTACTTTTTATTGTGGCAAGTCATCAGAAGAGGGCTAAGGACTGTTACAGGATGTGGTCTTATATGCCAGGTGACATAACTGCTCAACCTTTCTGACTTCATTCAGCACCAGGTCGCAACATAGAGGCTTCTCTACAGTTTCGTGATTGTACTATTAAAAACTCATCTTACTTGAAGTCTCATATATTTCCATAAATCATAGAATCATGGAATTGTCAGAGTTGGAAGGGAGCTCTAGAGATCATCTAGTCCAACTCCCCTGCTAAAGCAGAAACGCCTTGAGCACATCACTCAGGACTGCATCCAGAAGGATCTTTAAGTTCTCCAGAGAAGAGCACTCCACAACCTCCCTGGGAAGCCTGTTCCAGGGCTCTGTCACCCTCACCATAAACAAGTTTTCCCTTATATTTGAGTGGAACTTCCTATGTTCCAGCTTGAGCCTCTTGCCCCTTGTCCTGTTGCTGGAAACCACTGAAAACAGTCCATCTCCAACATCCTTTAACCCACCCTTTAGATACTTATAAATAAGGTGTCCCCTCAGGACTCTTTAGCCTGGACAAGCGAAGGCTATGTGGGTTAAGATTTAGTACCTGGTATCATAAATCCTTGTCTCTATTTTTCATCGCTCCCTGAACTCCTTTTGTGCCATGCACGTGAAGGATGTTATTTATACAGCTAAGTTATACTGTATTTATCCATCCTTTAAATAACAATAATAAAAAGGTAGTGAAAATTGCTAAATTTTTGTGTTTATAGAATGATATAACTATCTTTTTTCTTAATATGTGCTGTTGCAGAAAAAATCGTCTGCACAGCTATGTACTTATAAACTGACAGTTTCCCATAAATACTGAAATTCTGTAATTATCACTCATGCTACTCATCAGAATTTGAAAATAGATAAAACAATGAAAAACAGAAAGAATTTAATATTTAATCCTACCCACCTAAAAATACCCACCAAACACTGTTCTTACTAATCTACTAACCACTCCATAAGGTAACTTGATGCCACAAAGCTGCTATATTTGTGCCAAATAATGGAAACTTAATAGGAAGCAGATTATTTTTAGTCAAAAACATAACCTGACAACAGGTAACAGAATCTGAATCCAAAGCATTAGCTATATATCAGAAAAGTTGAATTATTCTGAATAATTTTCAAATATGTTAATGCATCTTCTGCTAACTTGTATAACATATCATATTGTCTAACATATCATAAATTTGACCTACTTGTCTCCTTACTGGTCAAACTGGAGCTACAGCAGCATGCATAATCTCTGAGAAAACTGGCTGAAAGTGTCAAGGGCACAGCAAAGACAAACTGCTACTGACTGCAAAAGACAGAACTGCACTTTTCAAGCGACACCTTCTCCTTTCGGAATTAATGGCATACCCACAGCCTGAACATATGCCTTTGGGTATAGAAAATTGTAATTTACTTTTCAAATTATGTGTCTTCTCTGTCAAGGCATGGATTCAGCAAAGTGTTTACAAATGGTCAGTGCAGATACTTTTTAAGTTAATATTAGCCAAGGTCTTCTGTTGAGCAACCTTCTGTTGCATTTACATCATCCATTCAATCTCAGGAATTCTAAAGTCCCAAATAATCTTATATATAGACACAGTCAGTTTTGAGGCAGAGGACAGTTATCAGCTAATCTTATTTCTAGGCTGTTCCTAGTCGAGACAACAGTACAGATGACGTCTTTATGTAGTATATGGGTGGGAAAAAGAGTGGAAATAGTTGCCTGAAATTCTGTGAAATGCCAGAGCACCATATCAGAATTTATCCATTCTTTTTAGGGAACATCAAAAAGCAATGTGAAATCATAACTTTACACTGGACTTCAAGCCCAATTAGCATTATTTCCTCAGTTTGAGCCAAAAAGTTCAACACTCTGAAATATCCATGACTCAGCCAATATGGAGCTTGGCTGACGTATACAGGTCTGGAAAAAGGTGGTCAGTAATTTCCTCACAGCTGCTCATCTAGGAATCTCCAAAGGCCTGGTTTCTTTGTTCATACAGAAATTGTTCAGTTCCCCTTTTCAAGACATTTGCAAGAATTCAAAAGAAATGTGGATCCTGAAAGAGAGTGAGACTTACAGGTCTGCAGCCTCTTTATATCTACTTTTGCCCATGCTAGTATTTTATTAACTGCAGCAATAAAAGCTGCTTAGAAAGATAAAGAATGGTCATAAATGTATCTCCCTCCCTGCCTCCCAGTGTTACCACGGGAACCCACTCCAGTGCTGCTTCAGTACATGACATTGCCGTGTAGTGATGGAGAATGTCAAGGGGAAAAAGCACTAGAGAAGGTAGGAATTGCTTCTAGGGCTTGTAATGTCAGGAATGAATACAGGGAAACCAAAGCTGGAGACATCTATGCGTGTTTCCTAATGGGGAGCAGCAATAACTTACATGCCTGGTGCTATTCAGGAGAACTCATCTGCAGGGCCTGCAGTCTCTTGCAGTGCAAGCAGCCCATTAAAATGTCTGTGCCAGCGCTGGCTCTTATGGAGAGTAATGGATGACCCATTACTGGGATCCTTACAAACAGAATGAACTGAACACTAAAAACAATACCATGGAGGCCCTCTCCTGCTCCAGCCCAGGGTAAAGCAGAATTGGAGAAATCTCAGGGGATCTTGTTTATTCTATCTCTAGATTTCAAACAAGAACAATCACACATAAACATAAAATTCCATTACACATTCAAGAGCTGTGTAATGATGAGCTATGTGTTGCAGCTGTATTTCTATGGATTTGGATGTATCTTGCCCCTGAAAAAAGTGCTGGTAGCAGTGAAAGTCAATGTTAGAAAATGCTAGCATTAGCAAGAGACAAAGGTAAAATATGACATGTAACAGCAGCAAAACAAACAACTGAGGATGAAGACTGAAGTGGTAAAATGATAAATAATTTATGCATTTAGCCAGAATAAATTTTTCTTCATCTTATTTCAGCATATTGCATTTCTGGGGGTAGCTATAAGGGAATTAGCAGCTTTTTGTCAATCACAAGATTCTCCCTCCCAACTAAGTATAGTCAAGAGGTGCTTTATATGAGAAATGAGTTAGGAGCAGGGAGGGATGTGGGAGATTTTCCTCCATCCAGATAAACTTTTATTACAAATAACTTAAGGTTTCAGTGTTGGGTTTTTCACTCTCTCAGTACCGTGGACTCATAGTACTCCAAAAGTCTGTGATGGAAATATCATGCAGAAAACTCCATATGCCATCTAGTGATGGTGGTTGATTTCTGATACTGTTGGGAAGATTCTTGTTTTTTCCTGTTTTCTGTAGGTCATGAAACATCAGGGAAATAACTTTGCTAAGTCTGAGATACGTGTGCATTTTTCCATTAAACTGAAAAGTTGATCTAAGAAAGGCATCCAAGAAACTTGGTGCCTTCTGAACCAAGACAATATTTTAATTCATTTTAGAGATTGTTTTAAACATTAAAGGCAAGATGTAAAAGAGAATATTAACTAATGTTATTCTAAATGCAAACATTGGAAAGTTTCATTTTTAAACTGTCAAAACAAATATCAAATATTTTGATTTTTTCAGAAAGGAGAAGCAAGTGTTCCTATTGATACAAAATTAACAAAAGAACAAAAATTAAGTAAAGCAAATAGGGAAAACCTTGCTTTAAAATAAATATATTTGACTGAGAAAAAGAAAGTATTCCCAACAACAAATGATCAATTTGATTCTCTAGCAACTATCAAGATTCAAAATCACAGGAATCCCATTCATTCAGAATGCCTTTTGTTTTTTCTCAGAAAGCTGCAAATTCTACTGCCAAAGGTAGAGCAAATATCAGACTGGTACCATTTGCATTTGAAACCTGGGGACAAGGTCCTTCAAACTTACGAGGTCAAACTCTAGCTCCAGTAATCTGTGCTCTCAGTATTTATGAAACAAGTAATGAACTAGGTCTGGTGAACTGTGAGTACTAGGAACAGCAAAGCTACCTGGTTACAGTCATTTTGCCAAAATAATATAATTGTTATTATCACTGTTACAAAATCTGCTTTGTGTCAAGGATATAGATACGTGTAATTTGGGCTGCCTTGAGTGTCATTTCCAGGATTCAGAAACTCATAAATGGCATTCCTGCCCGGTCTTGCCCTCACAGGTTTAAGGTCACCACTTGCATTATCAAACTCATTCGAAAGGGCTGAATTTATCACAGCAAATGGCAAAGCACTCTGCTGTATAATGTGCTGCGGTGCCGAGGCAGGGACATGGGGGCACCCCAGAGACCATGCTCTCTGACTTGTGGTTTGTGTGGGGAGGGGTGCAGCAGTTGTACTGACCTCTGAGGGCTGCAGGGATGTCCCTGGAAATGGACTGTTGCCTCACTTGACAAACCTTCCTGCCTGCAACTAGGAAAAGTTTGGTTCTCTCCTTCCTTACTAATGACAGACATTTTGGCTGACTGCTGCACATCTCATCAACAAACCCCAGAGTGGCCATAGGCTTTGGCCCGGAGGATTACGGAGGTGAAAAATCCTCCCAGATGGGGTTACAGTAGTGCATTTGCTACTGTTGTTCTCCTGCCTCAGCAAAAATCACAGCAATCTGTGTCTGGGACTGTGGCTTCTTATTCCCAAAGAACTAACTACTCTGCAGCTCTGTCTACAACCATCTTCATTTTGGCATAATTATTTTCTAGCCCCCTGAATTCCCATGTGCTTTCAGTAGAAGTTATTCTTTTCTCCCTATAACAGCTTTGTTGCTTCATTATGCCCCAGAGATGAGGATACGTCACCAGTGGCTGAGTGATTCCATTATAGGCAATCTGCAAAGAGCTTAGGGTCCCTTCAAGATGAAAGATCCAATCTAAATATAAGTTATATATTTTAGTAATATGCACTAAAGTGTAAATTCTGTTTTGCAAGAAACACTTAAGATCTCCAGGAAG
Organism: Scolopax mira; assembly: GCA_004320125.1. Lineage (NCBI taxonomy): Eukaryota > Metazoa > Chordata > Aves > Charadriiformes > Scolopacidae > Scolopax > Scolopax mira. The sequence continues at coordinate 60,680 of BJBW01004237.1, forward strand.
CTACATAGAGTTAATAAATTGACAGTCAGCAGTGGCAATCTCATACCATGCTTATTTCAGAGCCTCTAACTTCTCCCAGGAAACTGCACTTTATCAGACAAAAAGCCTTGCTTGCTGCAGTGCCTCACTGTTATTGTAATGCTATTGACATCTCGCCTCTCTTGTTGTACTCAAACCTTATTATCAGCAGTGTACTTTTAACATCTCACAACTGCAGCAGGGAAAATTAGCCCTAGTTTGCAAATTGATCATTCCCTCAGAGGTAGACACCACCACTGCCACCACACACGTCTGTGGGAAAGAGGTTCGCAAGCAGAAGCCTTCATAATATATTTAACTACTTGCAGTAATCCAAACAGCGGGCTTTTGTTTCCTTGCTTTGTAGGCTTTTTCTCGGTATTGAAAGCAAAAGACCTGGCCTGACAAGGAAACCAAGGGTTTTGTGCTAATAATCCCATGGTGAGGCAGTAGCTCTGGAGGATCCCATGTTGGCTCATTCCCCTTCTCCCCCCACCTCTCTTTTGTCAGTGTCTTACCTTTGCCTTTCTGTTCAGAGACCTGGGCTACTTTCAAAGCCTATTTAGAAGTATGGTC
>BJBW01004238.1:0-22651 GCA_004320125.1 Scolopax mira
GTGCTCCGAAACCGGTTTGGCTGAGTGCTCCCATACACCTTGATTTCCTCTGCTGGGTGGCTCAGGAAATACAGCCGGAGCCCGCCTGACGTTTGCTGCAGTTTGCATTTGCACATCTACCACCCCAGCTGGGCACTTTTCCTCATCAGCCTGCTCCCAAAAGCACCCGAATCGCATCAGCAAATAGTCAGCGTGCTGCTTTCCTGCTAACATTTGCCATCTCGGGTTTAGCTCCAGTGCCTGCAAGGGGGAGGCAGATACCGCCTGGTGTCTAATTGTCCCCATTTCAATAGTCAGATGACAATATGATTAATTATCACTACAATGTCACCGAGAGGGCTGGGTGAACGCTGCAATGCAGCTTCTGGAAACCGTTTGAATTGCTGAGACAACTTTGCTTGTGCTCAGTTGTCTGTACTTGTGCTCCTTAGTTTTTGTTTATTTGGGGCATTTTAGAGAGCAAGCTTAGAAGTGAGCACAGGCTTCGTCCAGACCTAGGGCAACTGTCCTAATAGGTCTGGACCAGCTGCACAGCTGCAGGTTTAAGTACAAAACCGACCTGAGCTCTACCTGGTGGCTTGTTTGGGGCACGAGGCTGCTCTGGAGGGAATGCACAGGCAGAGTGGGAGCGTATGATGAGTTTTCAAAGAAAACTTTACCTGAACAACCTAGAGAGGAGCTTGCTATCAGCGTGCTGCACACTGGAAAGCACAAATACACAATGAACCATGTAGAGTCCACGCTTCTTCCAGCCACCATGGTCCCGGTGCTGTGCCTCCAGCGTCCATGTGAGCACGGGTGTGCTCGTGCCATCCCACAGCCCTAGGGTCACGGTGGCCACAGGCCCTTTCCATCGGGCAAAGGCAGCACAAATCCTCTCCTGTGTCATGGAGGAGCAAGAGGAGCACGGCGTGTACTCAGACCAACCTCTTCAGCATGAGCCAACTGCATGAAAAAAAAAGGCATCTTTGCCAGTCCTATGAGTTAAAGTGCTGGATTTTTGCTCAGATTCCCCTACCTAAATCAAGCATCTCTATTTTGGCGATCTCAGGCTCCCCATGTGCAGTTAAGGCTGGCAGTTATGGAAGGGCAGCTGAAGGGCACCCCTCCATTTCCTCGTTATTAAATCCGCAACTAGTGAGAAAGGCGAATGAGTCAAAGTTCATTATTCTCGTAATTAGCAGATTACACGAAAGTTCAGCAGCTTCCACAGAATAAGAGTTAAAGATTGAGTTCACTCACCTGTCCCTACAATTAGCAGCTATAAAGGTGTCACAAGGATATAAAGTGAGAGAAAGAAAAAGCCCGACTCCAATTTACTCACAGCGAAGGTGCAGCTCTCCTGGGAGGGGGCTGGAGTGCTGGGGCTCGCTGTCCTGCAGTTAGCAGCGTATGAAGGAAAAAGATTTAATAACCCACTTCAATTTTATTGCAATTAGCCCCTCCCTAGAAGATGCCGTTGACCTCATCAGCTACGAGACAGAGTTTCACAGTTCATTTTTTTTCCATACCATCCTAATGAAGGGATGGGAGAAGGAATGAAGAGGGAAAGGGAGAGAAAGGAAGTGATCACTTGGCTAATTTTCCTGTGGTAGAAAGCACAGGGGTGCTGAGAGGAACATGGGGATGGTCTGGTTTGGTGAGGTCTTTGCTTACCCAAACCTAACATGTTCTGTATCTCAGGCATACGTGCTGATGCCGGGCTCATTTCTCGGGCAGAAAATTAGAGTTTTTCAGTTTTCCATTTTGCTGCCCAAGACAGGAAGAAATCTGTCTCGATACATAAATAGCCATTTGGGGCTGGCAGGGAATGACGATGTCTCTCTGCTGTGGCTGAGACTAAAAGCATCAAAAAGGAGGTGTCAAAGTGAGACCTGTCCAAAAGATGAAAAATCCGAAAGAAAATAGTATTTTAAAACAAAAATGCCAAACGCTCACTTTAGTAATATGGGAGTGAAGCATCCTGATATTATCATTAGTAGAGGAGTCTATTAATGTCTAAAACCCTGACAAATTTTAGGCACTTCCATGAATAGTTGTGATTATTTCAAGTAAGCATTTTTTTGCTGCAGGGTTTTCAGTGAGCTGCCCTTTCTGCGCTTCCACCGTCCTTCTTCAGCTGCACCCGACCATTTGAGTTCCTTTCCTCGCCAAGGAGACGGTGTAAATCCCAGGGACTCCTTGCCACTCAGCTGTAATTATTCCAGGGAAGAAGGCTGCTTACTTTACATTTTCTTGTCATTTTCCCAGAGTGTGAAAATGTACTTAATTTAGATGCTGTGGCTGTGCCATCACCTCCAGTACCTGTTTAATAATAAATTCTTCCATGCTGAGACCTGGCGCTTCTCCTGGAGCGAGGGCAGGGACCGTTTCCACATCCTTGGCTCCTGGTGAGCTTGGGGATGGTGGCCACATGCTCATGAGGATTCCTCACACCCTCCTTAGTAAGAACTGTTTGGTTTTAATCTGATTTCTTAAAAAAGTGACGCTTAGGCCATTTAAATTGTCTTGGGACAATTCAACACAAAACCCCTTTGAGCAACCTGGTCTAGTGGGAGGTGTCCCTGCCCAAGGCAGGGGGGTTGGAACTCGATGATCCTTAAGGTCCCTTCCAACCCAAACCATTCTATGATTCTATGATTCTATGATTTAAAGAAAAGTAGGAGAATTCAAAAGTACATTACTGTACCCGTGTCCTCTGTCCCACTGGGGGCTACATTTTTATTTGCGTCTCTTATGGTAGGTATTATAAGTTAATGAAATAGAAATTGATCTTTAAAAGAGCACTTTTCAAGGTTCAGTTGCTATCTAATTAATTTAATTTTAAATTACATCAGTAATAAAGACTTAATTGCCTTCTTATCAATATATTGTATTTTGTAAAGGACATGTGAAATATTTAAACATGCAATTGTTTTCTTATAGTAGAATAATTGGTGTTTTAAGCACACAATGATCATATTAAGTGTAAAATATTTATTTGTGCACTTAATTTCAAGTGGTATCAAAATCTCAATGAACATGCAAATGTTACAACAGCTGCTATTTAACTTCTAGCCTGCCTCTCCAGCAAACCTATGGACTTTTCTGTGTAGGCTTGAAATAACACCATGGGGTGATGTAAAGTATATTCATATGGTGACACCAATTTTTGATTATTAAGATTCAATTTGCAGTCTTAGGGTATAGGAGGCAGCTGAGGATAGATGACAGCTTCAACTTCTATATAAGAGGTAAGGAGGGCTTTAAACCTTCTATACCTTCACATAAGACTCATTTTTGGCCTCCAGAGTGGAGCGGAGGTCTGTAGCAGCAGATGTGCTTATACCCATCCCAAGCAGAAACACAGTTAAACACTGACATGTTTTCTCTCAGCAAGGTTTCAGTAGCCACCATGACTAAGCAGACATGTCAATGTCAAGCTTTACCCGCTTCCTTTGCTTAGCACAGGAGCTGGATTTTGTAGTGTATCATCAGCTGCCAGGAAGAATAATTAAATATTGTACAAGTACCTTTGATGTAAAAATTGCAAGGGGAGAAATTAGATACAGCAGAAGCCACAACACATCCACAGAACTGTGTGGTAACTTGTCAACTAAATTAATTTTGAACTATGCGCTTTGACTATAAAAATATTATAATCTGTGATGTATGTCTTTCATATGTGTGTCTGTATATGCATATATCTATATGTTATAAGGCACCATTTAAAATAGCAAGCTTCTAGCTGTGAAGTAGCAAGACCAGATATTACTGAAGTGCTTTTAGATCTGTCATCACACCACCACTATTTATGTTGACTTTAAAATGCACCATATTTATTCTTTAATGTAACACAGTAAATATTATTGGGGCCACACTAGTTTTTGTCATCTGCTTCATATGGGGGAGTCGGACCTGCAGCCTCGAAACACCATCACTTTGAATTATGGGGAAAGGAGCTTCCTAACAAGGCATGGAAGCCTCCAGACCCACTGGTGGCTGCACCAGATCCAGGCGGTGCCTGGTCACCATATGCGTTTCAGATGTGACTGACCTCTTCCTGCAAACACTGACCTTTGAGGGGTGTGCATCTGGAAATAGGAGATGGTGAGGTCTCATGGGAGATCTGCTGTGTGCAGGCTTGGGGGCCTGCCAGGAGAGCGGCCCCTCTCCGAGCAGGATGCTGACCTTGTCCTCGCTGCTCAGGTGCGTGTGGCCTCAGCCCTCCTCCCGTCTGGCTCCAGGGGAGGGACAAAGAGGTCTCACTTGCCACTAAAAAGACTTTTATGGAATAAACTGTTTATTATTCTGTTATTTAGTAGCCCATTTGAGATTAGTATCTCATGGCTACATGCCTTTTCCACTCTATTATGTGCTATTTCTCTGCAAAACAGGATCATCTGTACTCCTTGCTGTGCGTTTTAATACTTGGTTGCAAAGCTTGGTTTCTGGAAGGGTGACACAAGCCGTGGAGGGGACCTGCCGCCAGCTGCAGCAGCCAGTCCGGTGTCTGCGTGGGCTCTGCCTGCACCAGAGCTGGGGTTGGCAGGTCCAATGCTGGATAACGCTTCAGCAGGACCAATCCTCACGTCTTTGCTTTTCTGGTAGGAAGTGGATCTGACGTTACATGGAAGGGTAGATATAAAAAAGGAAAAAGTAAGTCTTAGCCTCTCCTTCTCACTCATCTCAGGCAAACTATAAATAAAAAAGGCAAAACAACCCACCTTTCAGGCAAGAATGCAGAGCGAGCCCCATGCAGAACCCTGCGTGAACATCAGCCATGTTCATGGTGGTTTCTCTGTGGCCATGTCCAGCTATAACAGAGCCCCCTCGCCAGGGGTGAGAGCAGGAGGTGTCCATGTGCCTGCAGCTGGGTAGGAGCTGGGCTTGGCTTTCATGGGAACCTGCAGAGCCATGCCATGGATAGTGATTCTGCTTTGATGCAAAGGACCTGCAATGGCAGATGGAAATCTGCTGCAATACTTCCTAGGTTTTATTTCTTTGTTTCATATGCAGAGAATAACTCATCTTTGTCTCTCTTTCCAGGGGGCTTATTTCTCCTGCTCATATTTCTCTTTGTGATGTGGAAGGAGTTTGCTGCTGATTTTCAGAAGTACATCCTTCTGGAGAGGAGTGAGAAGTGCATGGAGGACGTGCCTGTCCACGTCTATTACGGGTGGTCGTTCATGTTAGCTGCTGCAGGGGTGCCCCTGGTTCTACTCTCTGGACTCCTCTTCTTCCTGGTCGGCAGAGACATTATGAAGTCCCTGGAGTAAGACAAATTCGGAGAAGGCCTCCTTGTAATGAAAAATACCCAAATTTTGAGAACTCGATTGTTTTTGTAGCTATAACTCTCAGCGAAGGTGCATGATCACATGGAGGCAGGGATGGAGCTCTCAGCATCCAACCACTGCCAGTCAAAACCAGCCCCAGCTGAATGTCCAACTTCAGCATTTTTGCACTTTGGAGAAATTTAGACATATCTATATGTTTTATATCTTTTTGTTTTTTGTTTTTTTTGAGCCTTTTTCTCTGCAGCCCAGGAAAGAGCCTTCGCTGTGAAAAGTAGCTCCCCCCTGGTTGGTGGAGCCCCGCATCCATATTCAGCAGAGCTGGAGTTTTATAGCGTTCCCAGCATCCTTGTTTCTTGTAAAAGGTAATCGAATCTGGCTGTGACGGTGTACGCTATAATGTCTATTTCTGAAAAGCAATTAAGGATGATTTTTTTTTTAGCCAGCTCTAATTGACGTCAAAGGACAACCATTTTAATGGGATGTCGGGAAACATGAGAAACTTTTTTTTTCATTAAAAGCCCTGATTCTGCAGATACAAATGTACCTGGACCTAAGTTAACTTTCAATAAATGAATAAACCAATTTGTGTGGCATGAAACCTAACACGAATTAATTAGTATTTCTTCACAGTACCACATTGCTCTGCATTTAATATTTCCTCTGGACATAATGCTGTGGGAATTCTCAACCCAAAACCAGAAAGATGGTCAGAATTGGGGGAAAGAGAGAGGGAACAATAGCACTATTACTTCTTACTGTGTTTGTTATGGTAGACCATGGGACTTTGTGGGACCACTGAAATCTCTCAGACAACATACACCCGAGCCCTTCAAGAATTTAAAAGTATCTAAAAGGTATATAATATGTCTTTTGGAGCTGACTCTTGTGTTAGATCTGTAGAATCCAGCAAAGAGTTATGCATGCTAATTCTACACTAAACTGTCAAGGTATTGAGGTGAAGTAATTTATATGTATACACAGAGGTTTGGAAAGACACTTGAGAAATGACAAAAATTTGAGCTTGTCATGTTTTTCGGGCTGGGTTTTGATGCTTTGAAGTAGTTTGTTGGGCCCTTACTTGCTGAAGTCATTTGCATAAATTTTAAATCAAGCTTCCTAGAAGTGCACGCTTTCCTCATGAATGTCATAGTTTGTGCTAGACATATATCTCCCAAGCTTTATGTCATAGTATTGACTCAGTGTAGTTAATTAATAAGGTAATGTAAATCTCTTCTAGAAAGCAGTGAAGACTGTTGGCAGTATAAAAATGTTTGTTAATGTTCTTCCTAAAATACTGTTCAATTCTGGCATTTCTTCCCTTTTGGAACAAGTTCTAATTATTATTTTACAAGATTCATGGCATACATAGAGTGAGAAATTGAAATTCCCACATGTAAAGATTAGTTCTTTCATATGAATAACAGGCTTGGTCTACAGTTCTTAAGCAAAATTCACACTGTTTTCCATTAATAGAAATTTTGTTTGAATAGAATTGGTATATAGAGGTAAAAGCCATGGTTTTTTTCTGAGTGAATAGATGTTTCATGACATTTACAAATACACGGATATTTCAGTGTTTTATTTGGCCATTGTAAACTGTTTTTTTCATGGCATCTCCTTGGGTTATGCCTGTGCCCCATCAGTTCTCCAAGTGATAATTTCTCACTATAAATTCCCTTTGAATAATTTTTGTCATTTAATTATCTATTCGGTGTAGAGATGAACACTTATGGTCACAAAGAATAAAAGTATATAATCCAGGAGCAGAAGAGGTCAAGATTTACAGTCACTTGCCTTTCCCTGATCCCATAAAACAATCCAAGCATGCAGAAATGATGATCCCATAAGAGACACCAGGGCAGAAGAATGAGAATGCAGCAAGAAATCCATCAGACTTATTGATATCTATGAAGCTGAGGATCCCTGAAGTTGTGAATATAGAAGTGAGTTTTATATTATAGAATGAAATATTTATTAACTTTCTCCATCTGTTCTTTAAAAAATTTAGTTTAATGTCATCAAGGCATTTATGGAATACATTTAGTTTAATCATGCATTCATGCCTTAGGGAGTAAACCCTCCCTGGAGACCTGCTCATTCTGGATCAGCTCTAGAACAAGCAATAGTTTAAAACTCCATCATTCTTTTGAAAAACACATGACTTTGAATCATTCCTGAATGGAGGTTTTTTAATAAAGCCTCTGCTATTGAGTGCACTTTAACAGTCACCACAATAAGGATACAGAAATGAGATTACAGACTAGCACAACTCCATTAATTACCTCCCCTGCTAAAATGCAGCATTTGTGGCCAGCACAAGTGTTAGCCAAACGCATCGTTTGGGTGGAATGAAAAGACCAGTTCCTTTGCTCTCAAGTTTCTTGTGGCAAGCACAGCTCAAGCAGACAAAATTTTGTGTGAGAATTGTCATTTCTAGAGGAGAAATTTCAAAAAAACAAGCTAATGGACTCCGTGGTTTCGGCAATTTCAAAACCTACAACTGTCTCTTTCATCTGTTGAATGTGAAGAAGTTTGATGAAAGGATTTTACAGAGTAGTGACAAGGACCTAATTCTGATCCAAGTTTTGTCATTATAAATCATGAGTAATTCCACAGACTGCAGTATACCCTTATCACTGTTAAACATCTGTAAGTCAGATCAGAACCAGGACTAATAAATACATTCAAAAATGCATAATTAAACCAGTGATTTCACATCACTCTGATGAATTTTAGTCAAGGATTTCTTCAAGGATGCTTTTCTCACATTAGCATTTGACGTTAGTAAGCAATGAATAATTCCATTTTTTCTTTCCAACATCTGGGACACTTCCTGCTTTATTTGCTACTTATTGAACACTCTGCAGGAAATATTAATGAATCTTGGGTTTTAAAATCCAGGCCCTGTGGATCACACTCAGGATGCAGTGTTACGTAGTAGAGGCTATATATCTTGAGATTAAAAGGCTTGATTTTGGTAAACTAAGATATTGGGAGATTTGCCAAACCTGTGGGAGATACAGGGATGTGGGGAAGTTACCCAAAAATGGAACCCCTGCAGCTTCTTCGTTCCCTCACACCAGGGAGGCAAAAATTAACGATAAAAGTTTTTTCTCTTGGACAGACCAGCTTTTTTATTGATGAGTCAGAAAACTAGCACCCAAGGAGACCCCAGGACCAGGAAGGTGCTGGCTGATGGGCATCAACCCCGAGGAGATATGGACCACAAAACCAACATGCCATGAAAGCATCGCTGCTGTGCCTTGCTGCTTTCTCACGCCATCAGAGGTGTGGAGATTTTCCTCTTTCTTGGTAAATTATATGATAAAATTCCATAGAGAGGTTTGCTGGCTCTTCAAAGCAATGTGCAGGGGAGAGCTGGGCTGAACAACAGAGTCAGGAGACCTTCCAAAGGAGGAAAGAAATGTCCTTCTGTATTAGAGTGAAATGACATTGGCAGTTCAATGTCTGACTCCACTATGGCAAACAGTTTAACTGGAAGTTAACTACAGTTCATTCCAGCTTGGTGTGTAACAGCCCCTCCAGGACCCAGCAGGACTTAAAAAACTTTCTACTTCTTTTTGTCCAGAAAAGTCCATCTGATCTGAAGAGATAGTGTTTGCACCTTGGTTAGACACACTTCTACTGCCTTGGTGGACTCACATTACAAAACGTGGGAGTCTTGCAGATCAAATATCTCCATCTGAGCTGCCCCAGGGCTCCCACATCAACCGAGCACCACCAGCACCCAGTGCCCACTCATCCTTGTAGCCAAGCCATGCAGTGCAGTGGAAAAGTGAGGTGCTCAGGCTTTACAACCCTATGGAAGGCAAGATCTCTAAGGTAGATTCCCATGGTCTCCTGTCCTGCAAGCTTCCATGGAATCATAGAATCATAGAATTGTCTAGGTTGGAAGGGACCTTAAAGATCAACTAGTCCAACCATCAACCTATCCCTGACAAAAATCACTAAACCATATTCCTGAGGACTATGTCAACCCGTCTTTTGAACACCTCCAGGGATGGTGCCTCAACCACTTCCCTGGGCAGCCCATTCCAATGCCTGATAACCCTCTCCGTGAAGAAATGTTCCCTAATATCCGATCTAAACCTCCCCTGGCGCAACTTGAGGCCATTGCCCCTTGTCCTATCTCCTGCGACTTGGGAGACAAGACCAATCCCTGCCTCTCTACACCGCCCCTTCGGGTAGTTATAGAGCACAATAAGGTCTCCCCTCAGCCTCCTCTTCTCCAGACTGAACAACCCCAGCTCTCTCAGCCTCTCCTCATAAGACTTACTCTCCAGACCCCTCACCAGCTTCGTTGCCCTTCTCTGGGCAACCTGCTCGAGCACCTTCATATCTTTTTTTTGTGGTAAGGGGCTGAAACCTGGACACAGTACTCAAGGCGGGGTCTCACCAGTGCTAAGTACAGGGGGATCATAACCTCTCGGGTCCTACTCACCACACTGTTCCTGATACAGGCCAGGATGCTGTTGACCTTCTTGGGCACCTGGGCACACTGCTGGCTCATGTTCAGCTGACAATTGACCAACACCCCCAGGTCCTTTTCTGCCAGGCAGCTCCAGCCATTCTTCCCCCAGCCTTTAGCGCTGCCTGGGGTTGTTGTGGCCTAAGTGTAGGACCCAGCACTTGCCTTATTGAAACTCATCCTGTTGGTCTCAGCCTGTTCAGATCCCTTTGCAAGCCTCTCTACCCTCCAGCAGGTCGACACTGCCACCCAGCTTGGTGTTGTCTGCGAACTTACTGAGGTCCACTTGATCCCCTCATCCAGATCATTGATAAAGAGAATGGGTCCCAGTACCGAGCCCTGTGGGACACCACTCATGACCACTGGGCAGCCCAGCCCTCATCCTGCCGAGTCAGAACCTTCTGAAGTGGCTCTTGTCACTCATCCCTACCTGGGGAAACACTGGTGGGATAGGGCACAGATGGAGTGCAGCAAATTAAGACACAAACAAAATCAAAATAAATAAGAAAATATAAGCTAGCTCCATGCTTTGTGCACTGGGCTGTGCACTAAGTCATATCAGCCAGAGTACATTTTACAAGAGTGCACAGCACCTCAATCCTATAATCAATAAGCTGTACATGCTGCAGCACAAAGAGCTCTTATCTGGAATACCACTTTGAATTTAGTGAATTTATTTAATCCCTGATGCCTGCAGAGCATCAGCCCTGTCTTCTGGGTTAATTTATTTATTCCGGTGTTCTATTTTTAGTCTTTCAAGTACTTGACATTTGAGAGAAAGAATTTTTTTTCCCCACTTCCTAAAAACCATCTGAATCGGAAAAACTTTATTTACAGAAATGTACTTGTTTCCTAATTCATTCCTCACTCTTTCTCTTGGGAGCCAAGGTCCTCTTATGAGTCCTAATAACCATACACAGAATAGGTCAGGGAAGGCTCTTTTTCACCTTGCTTGGCAAAGCCTATTTCTAAATCAGTGCTGCACATTCAGCAATCTTCTCTCTTTCTTCTCATTTTTTTTTCCTATGAATATTCTCTCCTCCTCTTAAAAAAAAAAGAAGTCACCTATTTTTAAGAGTTATCCAAGATGCCCTGCTGAATTTAGTGTGGGAATTGTCATGAGTGCAGGTGATGCTTTTCTGGAACTTTATATTTCCAGGTATCATTCCAGCACATGAACCCTTAGCTGAACCCAAGAGAACCAGTGGTTTAAGCAGTGGGACTACATAAATGCTTGCTGTTAAAAAGAAATAACAAATGAAAAAATGGTCTGCAGCCACTGCTATGATGGTGTGTGTAGTAGCTATTATTAGCAGCGCTGTAAAGAATTGCACTCTAATTAACCCAACTGGTAGGTACTAAACATTTGGTTATGGAAGAGCAGATTGAAGCTTTATAAGCTTTAGGGTCTGCAAAGAAGAAAAAAAGTCTCACTTGACCTTGGCTGACTAGATTAATGATGGCTTCATAAAAGTTAGAAAAAATAAAAACTAGGACAAAGGGCAATTGTGCGAAAAACACAGGGTTAATTATATTTTCCCTCTCCATTTTCCAATATTTCCCTGTATGGCTTACATTTAAAAAAGCAACAAATGCTGAGAAGAATGAACCACTCCTAGAATTGGGACATTACCCTGGCAAAATGTATTATCGGTCCTCAGAAATAGTTTTGTAGAGTCACAGAACACAATTGTTTTCCCATTTCAGATGTTGCTAGAAAGCTATTGTACTTTTCTTCTATTTAAAAACCATTCTGTGGGAGAAGTTGTTCACCAAGCCATCCAGAAATGCTGCTCAAATAACACAGGCTGAACTGGCTGCTTTAAGGTCTGAAGCTTTTACTAGTGATCAAACCTCATCGGTTACAGGATGGAATAATTGCACTGCATGGTGAAAAAATGAAGCTCATTCTGAAATAGAGTATATCCCTGCCAAAAAAGTGGGGAAATTGTAACGATTTAGAGAAATCAGCCACCAAATTAATCCTACTGCTTGCCGAAGTGGAGTCTTCACATCAGATCATTCCCTACAGGAGGAGAAGCTGCCTCTCAAACCACACACCTTGCTGCCAGAACAAAGGTTGTTACCTTGTGAGTCATATAGTCAACTCCAAAACCCAACCATTAATCAAATCTATTGCATTGCTCTTGCATCACATCCCCAACATAAACGCAGGGCATCTCCCAACCAGGGTGGGCATCCACAGCCACTTTGTTCCTGGTGCTTTGGTGTTTTCTTGGCAGTGTTATTCCTCCAAGCTTTAAAAGAGGGAATCCTGAAGCTGGGAGAGGGGAGAGTGTGTGAGTCCCATGAGCACAACTGAAGAAACTGTTCCTGTCTCCCTGAAGATCAGCAGACAACTTCACTTGGATCTTCAAAGTGATATAGGCTTGGACAAAAGGCTCCTCATGGCCACTCTCAGCAAGACCGGCAGTGGGTTTCCCTGCAATTTTCTTCTACATCTTTCCACATGCATTGTGAAAACCCACGTTATACTAACACCAACACACGCACGCACACACTTGGCACATTAAATATATATAAAACGAGTGGCTTTCTCTGCAGAGAGCTTCTGCCTGTGCCACAAACACTTCAAAGGCTTCAAAGCAGAGGTGCCTGCAGCGAGGGCTGAAGCTGAGAGCAGAAGTGCCAGTTTCAGCTGACACCGGAGGTTTCAGGATCTTAGGGCATGAAACATTTTTCACTCATTTTAAATTAATTTAATTGGGGAAAAAAGTGAAGGAGAAATAACTTGAGACATTTTCAAAGTTGTTTTTTTTTTCTTTTAAAAAACAACAACGGGGAATGCTGTTTTGAGATTAAACCTGCCTTTAAGTAGGTATTTTAAAATGACAATATCTCCAGTGTTTAAGAAGGGACTGCAGAGACCTGTATTTGTAGCCATTTTGGAGAGGAGGGTTTTTTTCTTTCTTTTGCAGCAATGCCACCACTGTTACTCAAGCAGCATTATGGCTACAGGAAGGGCAGTGGCTCCAGGCGTTCGTTCTGGTGTCCTTTCTCTGAGTTAATGCATTGGTTCTGCAGGCCAAAACCAGACATTTTTAGCACTACACAAGCCAACAAGCTCTACTGGATGGGATGTTTTGTTGTACATCACAGACAAGAGATGAAGGCAAAAGCAAGTTTATAGGAGGACGCAGCACCTTGTGCCCAGCACCACAGCCACCTCCCGCCCTCGATGCTGCCCGCGTAAGGGTGATAGGCAGGGATGAAATTTTCCATTATTTTTTTTTCCACACCATTTTTTTTCCTAATGAAAATGCTGAAAGAGTAGAAATACTGTGGTTTTGATAGTCATGGCATGGAAATCTTCTTTAATATCTGTCTGTTTAACTGCTGACTCAGAGGTAACCTCTAAACTATAAACATTCCAGAGAAGAAAGAGCAAGGTTTAGGAGTGCTTTCTGGTGCTCTCTTCTGCTTTCTCAGGTTGCTGGACACCAAGGGGAAGGATGTAAGTGACCTTGGGCTTTGGATGGTTTGTTGTGGGACAAGTAAAGCTCTACCTAGGACACACAGATAATGATCAAGGAGCTCAGCCAGGGCAGTCCCTGCAAAGGAGAGACCACAGCAATTTCCCTGGACTAGCCAAATGTAGCTCTTAAAAGAAGATGAGCCTTCATTTAAATAAAAATATAACTGTTAATATATGTAAGAATGACTAAAAGGTTGTGAGAACACGTGTGTGAGCATAACAGGGTGCAGTGTCTCCCTGACCCAGTCCAGGGATGCATTCTGTGGTGCCCATGGCTGTGAAATGTGGACCTGGAGCACAGCTTTCCTGTTTTTCTCAGCCTGACCAGCAGACAGGTTTTCTGGGAATCCCCATGTCCTCCGTAGCACTGTGTACGCTGCCTTTTAGGCCAAACCCTTGGTTAGGGAAAATTGGTGGAGCATCACGGCTGCATTGATTTAATTGATCGAGAGCGTCAGGCTGTGCCCAGCATCCCAGCTCTGCTCCCGGGCAAAATTAATCAGTGCAAAAGATAACAGTGTGTGTTTTAGTTGCAGAAGGAATAAAATGATTTCTTCCATAGAACTCCAAAAAGCACCCTTGGAAAAGAAAAATTATGAGAGTGTGTTTTCTCTCCCTAGCCCTGGGTTTGCCAGCGGGTGCCAAGCTCAGTCTGTGAAGGTCCCTCCGGAACAGCTTGCCTGCAGCGCTGCAAGAAGGCTGCTGGAGTTCAAGCAGGTACAGCTGGTTTCCTCCTGATGGCTGGGCTGCCATGGGTTTGGGATTTTTATGCATCAAATTTTATTATTCTTATCCAGAAATGATATGGAAAATCATGGATGGATCTCCAGCCAAGGCAGTCATTGAAAAATGGCAGCAAGGACATAAAATCTTTTGTTTAGTGGATTTTTTTTTTTCACTTGAACAAATCTTGACTGCTTCCCCATTTGCAACAATGACAATGGATATCCGTGATAAATGAACCCATAAAGTCAGGGGAAGGCCTTGTTCAGGGAGGCAGGGCTGCTGCAGTGAGCCTTCCCAAACACCGCAAAGAACTGTCCCTCCTGCAGCAGCTCTCCAGCCCAGAGCCACCCTCCTCTCCAAATGCTTTACTAAAGGCTTGGTGTTTCCATTCCACTGATGAACGATGCACAGGTGGGTTTGTTCTTCTAAAATCCAATCAGACTAATGAGTCTTCCCTCCCTCCCTCCTAAGGTATCAGTGTACTCCTAGCTTACCCAAGCAATAAACCCTTATCTTGGTGCTGCCTAACGCTGGCTTATCTGCCTTGGCTTGAGAACAGGCAGGAGGACACGTGTGGCCTTGGCTCTGCCTTCTGCATTTGCTGCTTTGAGGGTGAGTAAATACACAAGGAGCTTTCATCCTCCTAGGTCTTGCACACACAGCCGAAGCTGTGCTGGGGCTGGTCAAGGGGAATTTGGCCACTGCTTTCCTGTGGGCACAGAAGTGATGGGGATGGAGATTTTGGGAACAGCCTCAGTGGGAGCAGGTCTTGTGCCTTTCTTCACCCGAATGTGGTTCTGACCTAAATTAAATGTAAAAGTAAAACTCAGGGCAAAAGCTGAATCACTCAATTTAGCAGTGAAATCATAAACGAAGCACTACAGTACCTGGTGAAGGGTGCAGTGATTTCTAATTATGGATTATACAGCTAATCAGTACCAATCAACATTTTATGATCTTGACTTAATATTTAATATAATGTTAATTATAATTGCTTTTGCCACAAACTGTGTCAAATACTAGGTGTGATTTTCACTCCTGGTGTGCCTTGCAGTGCTGGGTAGGTTCTGGGATGGGGGCTGCTGGAGGAGGGAGCATCTTTCCTTAAAATCCCACCCAGCAGCACAAGCCCACCCCCCCAACTCGGTCTGCCTTGAGTTGTGATGGTAATTAAGTGGTGGTGAGTCTCAGTATTATTAGAATGGAGTTTTTATCTCACATAAGTACCTTCCAGCTACAAACAGGGGAAGTTCATTTAATTAAAAATAATTTTAGTGTAAATTAATACAAGCACAGTTCAATGACTCTGAAATATGTTTAATTCTTTTTTTTGCTTTTTTTCTTTCAAAGTCTAACAACAGGCTGCAGAAAAAATTCCAGATAATCTGGATGATGCATTCAGGCCATTTCTGTGCATTTCAACCCCCATGTTTGGCTGCTCTAGCCCCTTCATTCCCCAGAAAATTCTGGGAATGATGTTTGGGAGCTCTGTCATCACAGAAGCTGGAAGGTTTTGATCAATGAAAATATATTTTAAGGCTTTTTTTTTTTTTCCTGCATTTTTTCTTCTTTGCTCTTTCTTTCATCCTTTATGACCTAGAAAGATGCAGAGCTCCTGCCATCCCCAATGACCATTTACTTTATGATTTCCAGCAGCCCTGGGAGAGATGTCTCAGGAAGAGCACTGCTTGCTTTAGCATGTCCAAAATTTTGCAGCAAGGGACTCAGGCAAAACACATCACCTCCAGAAATTCCTTCTGACGCCGAACCTTCCATTGCCTTGCTGGGTAAGTCAGAATCACTTCTGAAATTCAAAGCCCTTGATTAAAACAGAACGAGGAAATCTGAGCAGGATATTTTATAGGAGGCAGTGTTGGAGCATGGGGATATTGTTTTAAAAGGGAGCATGTTTTTCTTCCATTTTACTTAAAAGTTTTTAGTGAACTCCTTCCCTTTTGACATGAAGCTCATCAGATATGCAAAACAGAAGGTCTGCAAGAGCAAAATCCCGTAACAGCCCAACCAATTTGCCACACGCATCTCATTACAGAGAAAATTGATGCAGGTGAGTGAAACTCTCCTAAACCATTACACATCTCAGCCTGGGGTATGTGGCTGTGGGGAGCTGCTTCTCTGAGCTCAGGTGCTGACATATGCTCTTCTCCTTACTACATTATGGTCAACCTTAAAGTCAAGCATCAGAAGATACATTTGGGGGGTTAATACCATGCCTTGCTTTACCAGAAGACTGACACTCCCTGAGCAGCTGCTGACCATCATGAGGGTCATTAGGGAACAGACAGAGCCAAGGAAATGGGTGGGTTTTGGTGCAGTGCTTTTTTCAGCCTCTGTGTTTTTTCTTACACTTCTCTTTCCACTGCATACAGTCCCCCACGCCTGTGCAGTCTCCTTGAAGCCCATATTCCAAATCTTTGCTAGCACCCCTTTTTTCAGTATTCAGTTCCATTTGATGGAGTCCTTATTCCAAATTATTTGCTAAATAGCTGTAGACTGAGCATTTTGCTGCAACTATTTAATGGTCAAAATTTAAGCTCTGCTGGGTAAATTCAACTGCTCACATGAGTTGTGGTGATGCTTCTCTCCCCACCCTGTTGGTCTCTAAGCAGGTGTGTGGCATGGGCTGATGGAGACACCAGGCTCCAGGCTGACAGCAGACTCAGGCAGATGGTCCTCTGGTTTATTTTCAAGCTTTTTGTGGTAGCTTGAGACTGAGAAACTTCACTTGGGACGTGCTTTCAGGGCAGGACCTAGGGCTGGGAGCTGGCAGCATCCACACTCTGCTCAGGAGTGTGCCTGCTACTGGCCAAAGTGTCACTACAAGCAAATGTCGAAACACCTACTGATACTGGAGACAGATTCATGCCACCATTCCTGTGATTGTTTCCTGGTCATCCTCAGGGCTTTGCCCAGCTCTATTTGTTACCCAGTATAAGTGTGTCTTTCACCACAAGCTACAGCCCAATGTCAGAAGCTGGAGCTGGGGGTTTTGTCCCCAGAGGTTCCAGAGAGATGTAGGCAGGAGAGGAAGAAGCCCTGTGTGTTAACGGGAGGGGGGACAAAAGGGGGAGCACAAGCACAGGAGCAGTCTTTGGGCTGCAGCCCCATAAACCAGCCCTGATTTCCTCAGCAGCTGAGAGGTTCCACCATGCACCTCCTGATGAAATTAAGCACTGACCAGGTAAAGCAGCTCTTGAAAGTTTTTATTTGTTCTTTACAGCATGAGAGCACCTAAAAGAAAATCTGCCTTAAAGAAAAAAGAATATATATATATATATAAAAAGAAAACAAGTACCACCCAGGCTGGTTCCTGCAGGAATAGACCCCCTCAGGCAGCAGCCTGCAACCCCACCAGCTCTGATGGGTCAAATCCTTCCCATCCATCCCAAAGCTTTTTACATGAGTGTGACCTCCAGCCTCCTGATTTGTGAAAATTAAGCTTGACATAGGAGACAAGGTCCTTATAGGTAATAGCTAAGCCCATTGACTTTCAAATGTAATCTTGTGGTTTTTTCTTATATAAATCTATTGTGTTGCATCCGTGTTTACTTTCTCTCTGCCCCCATTAACTTAAGTTAATATTACCATATAGGAAATTAATTCCACCCCTCACACACACAAGGAAACACCCCCTCATCAGAGTAACTTAACATCACTCACGTTCTAATGTAAGTAATTATGCCACCATAATACCTTTGGTACCACTACATCAGGGACTCATAGGTAAAGTCCTTTCATCCATTAAAGATCTTATAACCTCTTGTTACATATGTAGTTACATTTAAAGTCCTATTCCCAGAAAAGGTTAATTAAAGCCCATAATTCCGGTATGAGCTGAATGCCGCAACGGTCAGGCAGGAATTTCTCCCATGCACAGCCCTTGACACTTTACTTAAATAAAAATTAACCTCACAGAAGGACTCAGAAGCCCAGCCTCTCCTTTCGAAAGAGGGTATTTATTAAACCTCCACCCTTTGTCCCCTCATTTGTGTAGCAGAAACCTTAAAAAACCCATCTAAAACCCCATTCAAGACCTGGAGCCCACCCTGGTGACCTGCAGGGACATGTGACAGAGGGGTGGCATTTTTGCACTCCTCTGTATCATAACTCCTGAGACTGACCGGGCAATTTATGGAGAGGGGGTCTTTTCTCCCTTCAGGATTATAAACTGAGAGTATCTGAATCTGGCTGCCCCAGCATTGAATATTTAGAGGCAGATGGAGTGTCTGTCCCACCCCCCCAGTGTACCCCCAGCAAGAGGAGCGCTACGCAGTGAGAGCTGGGCTCTTCAGCTGGAGGAGGAAGTTCATCTCAGCATCTTTAACGGGCTCAGCTATTTGCCGAAAATATGCAATCAGTGAAAAGGGCTAACGAACGTCAGATGCAAACAGCTGAGTGCTTCTTTTAACACGTTCTCCCTCAAATAGTGCTGCTGCCGGGAAGGTGGACTCATAGACCAGCCCTAACCAATATGTGAAAGCTGCTTCAGTGGGAAGTGCCACAATTATTTATTTATTTCTGCCGGCATCAGAAATGAAGGGGAATGTTCTAATAAACAAGAGAGTCCTCAGAAATATCTATACACACAGGCGCACACGCACACGTATTTAATATAAAATAGCAGAGTCGGAGGAGACCACCAACCTTCCAGCTTGGTTTTTGCCATCTTTCCTGCGTGCTGGTGGTGGAGGGAATGTGCAGCGCCTGTGATAAGCGCGGCGGTGCCGTATGCCATCAGTGCTACCTAAAAGCAAATGAAACTGGCATAAATAATTGTGCTGTAGAAAGCCTTTCTGTTGCACCTTGCCTATCACTGACAATTTACATATCTTAGGAAAACCTTTGTCAGCTTCTGTCATTTCTGCACTATTATGTGCCTTTCTGGATAATTACCAGTTAATGTGAAAAAGCAGATGGAAAAAACCTTGAAATTTCTGATAGAGAATCCTCAAACCTCTCCCCTTATCTGTGCACAGCAGCTTCCTGATTTCAAAAGAAGTTTGAAAACCTTTGTTAAAAATGTCCCTGATTCCCAGTTTGAATGAACCAAATGACATTCAGCTAAAATTATTCAGCTTTTTCCACAATTAAATTCCATTATCGTGAACTGCCAAAGTAAAATGGAAGGTCTCTTAACTAATGTGTCGGTTGTTTGCTTGTATTTTTCGTCGTGCATATTGTATAAAGCTGTGTGAAGTAGAAGGAGGATAAACAATAACTGTAATTTTGCATCAACGAGTGGGGCATTTTTAGACCCTTCATTATGGGAACACACTGGGGTTTTCTCTCTCTTCCCACCCCCTCCCAGCCCCCCCCCCCATTTTTTTTCTTTTAGTTAATTCCTTTCCCCGCAAAACCCCACTGAGACTGACTGGATATTTCACCAAACTTAAGGAGCGATGATGGTTTGGTTTTTAGTCCTAGAAATGATATTTTTATGCAGTCCCCACATACCATGAGCACTCGGCGTTGGGCAAGTGCACACACTTCTCCTCTCCCTCTAATGAGGAGGCAGCATAGCAGCACACAGGGGAAATAATTTCATTTAAAAAATACCCTTCCCACAAGCAGGGAAGCATGTTTTCTCAGTTGGCTTTTCCCCTCTTCTTCTTAAAGATTTAATGTGAAGCTGCCTGTGAGAAAGGCAGCACAGTTTGCTTATGTGCAGGATGGAGTAAAGCACAAATAACCCCTAAAGCCATGGGGCAGCTGAACCCACCCTGCTGCCCGGCTCTGATGCCCATGGAGAAGTTGTTTCTGTGACCTTCCATCCAAGAAAGGATTGAGAGGGGAGAAAGAAGAGCAAGGAGATGTCAACCAGGCAGGGCAATGGCACCAGGCAGGGCAGGGGAAATGGGATAGTGAAAAGCCATGGGGTTAGCCATATAGAAATGGGATAGTGAAGAGCCATGGGACACCTGGTCTCCCAGGTGATGGTGACATTGCATTAGGAACACTGAAGGGCATGTCCCTATCTCACAGACAGGTTTGCACTCACACCAAGCCCACTTTTCCTTTGCTGTTAGGAAAAGAAGGATACATAAACATTTTAATGTGAACCCCATTTGTTTAAACACACACCAAAGTCCTTTTTTTAAAAAAAAAAATAATATGGAGGTTTTGCATTATCCAAGCAAAAACAGTTCTCACACTGAAGAGATTTCAGATTTGAGTTTGCCCTGTGTTGGTGGTTACTCACCAGAGGCAGAGGTTTGCACAGCTGAAGGTATAAGAGCATGTATGCTGCAATGAAGAAAAAACTATTTCCTTTAGAGATGGAAGAAAATGAAAGCAAAGTGAGGATCGCTGTAATGGGAGATAAAGTAGCTCGGTATCATGATGTTGTATCAGAAAGCTCTACAGACAAAGGCCATAGAGCTCCCTCGCTGTCCTGCTGGCTTATGTCGATGGTGCTTCTCTTCCTGACTGGCATTTAGAATCTACATCCCCATAGAATGACATTTCAGATAGTGATTAAAATCATTGTCTTTTATGGAGGAGAAAGTTTGTTCTTCAAAGCAAAAAAGATTAAAAAAACGCTGTTGCAAACAGTGATGAAAAACAGATGAATAAAAACAACCAAAAAAAGGTTTTAATTCCATTATTTTCAATTAGCTCTTTAATTTGATTTAAGTAATTTGCACTTGTTGCTTGTTTTATATCTCTCATTCTCCAGCATTTTATTTCACACATCTAACAGTATTAAATCAAACTGTTTTCTAGTCTTTGCCTTCTTTTGAAGCCTCTTGAAAGTCTAAAGCAGACTTAAAAAAACAGATATTAAAAGCAAACTTTCATCTCTCTGCAGGTTATTTGTAATCAGACCTTTCTCATCAAGGGCTCGTTTCATATGTGTTTGGGATCTGGGAATTATTAAAACTGTCAATCCATCTTGTTAAAAATATTTCCCAGGCTCCAGTGTTTTGAAACTGCAGCCTCCCACTTGAGTTCATCAGCTGGAGTAGGAGAGGTGGTGCTCCTGGTTGTAGCTACTTGCACATAGTAATAATGCAACAGGTCTATATGAGTTTTTATTTACACAATATCATTCTCCTATGTTGCAAACTCCTATTTATTCACTGCTCGGTTCTCAATGGCTGGTGGCTCATGCTGAGGACTGTGATATAAAATAGTCTATTATTAAAGGGACAGTATTTCTTCCCCAGTGTAAATTAACAAATCTTGCTTTGCATTTGGGAGAAACTCATCACAGCTTCACAGCTGGAAGGTAACTGGTACGTTGTGACCAGAAAGAGCTTCGTAAATCTCCAGGTTAGCATCTCAGAAACTTCTTGGAAAAAAAAAAAAAGTCTGATGCAAGTTATCACTTAGACCTTTTCTTTTCTTCAGCTCTTCTTTTGCCATTAATTTTGGCCATCTTCTTTCCCCAGATTTCCTACCCAGAAGAAGCGGCAAAGCTTCAGCAGTGTCAGGAACAAGCTCAGAAAGTGCCGAGTGTACTTTTTCCCTTTCAGAGTTAAAAGGCTTCTCAAAACAGTCTTCATTCACCTACAGACTAGAGGCCCCTCTGCCGTGGCTGTTTTAAATACACTCAGGCTGAATTAAAATAACAGCTTTAATGGCTGTTACTGGCTTCATCATTACACTTTTCTGTTCGAACCTTCTGCTCTCACGTGTGATTCCCTTGGCCACTTACAGATCCCACCAAAATAACCCCCTGCCTTTACATGCTGCTCCCACTCAATGAGCAGTTACCTTTATCTGTGCACTTAAGATACCAGCAAATATATTCTCTAGCTTAAGTGTGCTAATATGACTATCAAAAAGACTAAGTTAATAAAACCCAACCCTTATCAGAGTCTTCCACTTGGCTTAGGGTTAGGGTAACTCAAGAGTTTTGAAGTCACGCAGATGAATATCGTGATTTTAAATAAATAAATGAATGAATGAATGAATGGACAGATAGAAATCAAGTCTCCATACCTGCTGATTCAGCCAGACAACATATAGTCTGATAGAAGCCAGTTTCCTAATAAGCTCTTCTCCTGTTTGTAAGTATTTGGAGACCATCCTGTGACACTCAGCTCCCGCTGCAGAGCACAGTCCCAGGGAAAAATCACCCAAGCTTCATGCAGTCTGATATTGTCAGAATGGCTGAAGCTTTGGTTTGGAGGATGCTGATCCCATTTGAATATACAATTCAATGATGAAAATCTCTTCATCAGCAACTGCTGTTTACCTTTTCTCTCCATTCCACTATACAGTAAAAAAAGCAGTGCTCTTCTGACACCTCATCAACCAGCATCTACAAATCAGGATGCTTTCAGAGGATGAGCCCTTCCAGGCTCTCAGCAATGCCTGTGGGGAATACTGGGGATACTGTGTTTTTCAAACTATTATGCAGTCTCTACCAACTGTAAAACTGAAAGATGTTGAAAGACATTGAGGTGCTGAAGCAGGTCCAGAGAAGGGTAATGAAGCTGGTGAGGGGTCTGGAGCACAAGCCTTATGAGGAGAGGCTGAGGGAGCTGGTGTTCTTCAGTCTGCGGAAGAGGAGACTGAGGGGAGACCTCATCGCTCTCTACAACTCCCTGAAAGGAGGCTGTAGAGAAGTGGGGGTTGGTCTCTTCTCCCAGGTCACAGATGGTAGGACAAGGGGTAATGGCTTCAAGTTGCGCCAGGGGA